>OZ026630.1:11073638-11358638 GCA_964020975.1 Hermodice carunculata
CATCATGATGGGTCTTATCTGTTGACCTGGGGCACGCCATCATGATAGGCCTTATCTATTGACCTGAGGCACGCCATCATGATAGGCCTTATCTATAAAGCTGGGGCACGCCATCATGATAGGCCTTATCTATTAAGCTGGGGCATGCCATCATGATAGGCCTTATCTATTGACCTGAGGCATGCCATGATGATAGGTCTTAGCTATTGCCCTGGGGCATGCCATCATGATAGGTCTTAGCTATTCTCTGAGGCATGCCATCATGATAGGTCTTAGCTATTCCCTGAGGCATGCCATCATGATAGGTCTCATCTACAACATTCATCAAAAACAGTTTCAATTAACATGAAATTTCTTAATTAAAATGTTAAAGGAAGTTGGGAAAGGGTTACAGAATGTGATGCATCCATTTGGCATAACTGTGCCTTGAAGTTTCAACAGCACTATTTGTAATTTTTTATCAGGCTGTCATTTTGGGCTACATTGTGACCAAGGACAACTTACCTGTCTTCGTCGAAATTGAACAGTTTGACGCACCACTGGTATATGTTGTCATTGATTGGATCTGCAGTAAAACCAACCTCCTGGAACAAAAAGCCATGGGTCATTCATCAAAAACTAGGTCAATATACATCGCCCAAAAGTCGGAGCCCATGCAGACAGAGCAATCTCCATGCTTAAAAACCTGATCAGTGTGACAAGTTCAAGACAGTATATGTACCTGTATGTCACACCTGGATTAATAGTTCAAAGGATAACACAACACACAATGGATTCCAGCATGTGGATATTTTGCTGCATACTGTTCTATATAATTGACAACCTATGCCTTACAACACATACGAGTGACGACCTGACCTGACTTACAGACACAGCTATGCCGTGAAGCATGAGAAATGACTCTACCTGTTGCCATTCCATAATTTTGACAAGGTCATTGGTCAGGATGCCTGAGGCTGCACTACTGGTAAAGATCTGTCTTGCTTGTTCCTTCTCCTGGCCAGACGCTGTAAACATCAAACAAGGCTTGCTCTTAACTGTCTCATTTACAGACTAAGGCATGCTACATGTACATATTGTGTGCCATCTTTAAATACTGCCACTGCAGCTAGCCAGTAGCTACATCCCCCACTTACAATTTTAACAACTGGGCACATTAACATGCATATTGGTTAACATACTCTTGGACAAATGTTGTAAATTATCATGGATTAAACTGTGGTCAGTTAATCTAAATCAACATCACCCACACCCAGTGACTGGACCAGCTTTACACAAAATTTCTATAGTGCATAAAGATCTTTGCTAATGAATTATTGAATGAGGATAACATAAAAAACTTTCAAAAATACCATAGCATACCAACCATGCAAGCTTTATCTGTCATAAGACCTTGCTTGCACTTCCATTTTTGTATGTTAGCTTACAATGTAATTCTTTGAAACCCATGGACCCGGGCTTTCTACATGTGAAAAATACAAGGGCACAGCAATGGGGGTGGAGTGTTACGTGCGTGAACAGTGCATTCTCTCTGTGTGGCAGGGAAATCTCACCCTGGATAGCTCCCAAGTCTGTTACTCCAGGTACCAGCTTTGCTTTCGTCAACTCCTCTCGGACTTCTTTCTCTTTTTGTGCCCATCTTTTCTGTAATGCAGCAAAACATTGTCATGATATTGCACTGAAACAGTGATACATACATCTCCATTTGATCTCTGCCACAGGAAAGCACAATGTTCTTTTTATTTTTGTTCCTTGTGATAGGTATCAATATATGAGATACAGAATGTTATGTACATAGGGTGCTTTCTTACTCTTTGTAAATCACTTAGCAACAATATTATTTATTTGTTTTTTCATTCATTCATTCCTTCATTTATTTTGTTGGAGCAGGGGACTGATGGGTATGAAATTATAAACATTTGATCACATTATTTATTATCCACCTTTCATGCTAGCAATATATTAGTATCAGATCAGAGAAAAAAGCTTACCTTTCGCCTGGCTACCATCAACTCCCACTCAGTAGTAAATGCACTGTCATCATCTGACAGAATCATGCCCTGACAGGAAAACACAATGACAGTCAATTAGAGGATTTTGGAATTAACTGGAGAATTGATCACATGCCATTGTCACGATTGACACCAAAAGCTCTTGTTAAACTCAGTGATCCCAGCAGCTTCTCAAGTGGGCAGGGCAACTTACATCTCAAAGGACAAAAATCAACATTGAATTAGGAGCAAAACAACATCTAAAATTAAAGGTCAAGGAAAAGAGCATTTCTGTGACATCATAGAAGGGATTTTTTTTGTCAAACGGTTAACTATATCAGAGTGAATCAAGTTAATTAACTAATCAATTAATCTGTTGTTTTTCTTCAATAAAATTATCAAAACAAGAAGGAGCCTGAAATGCCAAATTTTTTCAGGTTTCTTCTGCAACTCTAAATCAAGCAAACAAATGAACAGAGCTTCAATGAGACCAATGACAAGTCAGCAGAGCTGAAAACACAGTATGATGAGCAAAGACTGGTTAACCCTTTCCCCCTTGAATTAAGACTAAGTCAACAGCTTTTCATGGCATGGGTTGGGCATTTAGTGCCCAACTCATCCCAAAGGAAAGCTGTTGACCTGGGGCATGTGATCTTTATAGATCTCATCTACAATTCTCCATCAAATTGTTTCTTCTTACTGCTGAAATCAGTTGAAGCACTGAAGCAGACAACATTTGCAAATCAGCTTGTTTTGGCCAGTTTCAGGGTGAAAGAGACTTCCTTTGGGGAAAAGTCCGGTATAAATGAACTTGTATAAGTACTGCTCCCTATATTGAATGTTTATAGACTTTGTAAATTATGACTTTACCAAGTGTGGTTATGTGTAATGGTCAAAATAAAAATAAAAAAGGTTTATGTTCACCTTACCTCGTTGTCTTCCTCTTCATCAACACTCATCTCATCCTGTTATAAAGACAAGAATCTTGTCAATATTGACATGTATGTATTTGTAACAAATATAAGGTCAGCGTGTCAATTAAGAGTAAGAAAAGCCAACATGTGTTGTGTGACCCTTGCATTATCAGCCTCCTTCCCATACTGATCCTTTTTGGTAACAGTCATCAAACTAAACCTGTATTTCCCCAACATGTTACACAGGTTTCCCAATCATTTCCAAAATTCATATCATCTTAACTCATTCCATACCAGTCCCTGATATTTCCATATATTTACCTAGATTTAAGACGACACTTGCATATTTAAATTCTTCATGAAAAGAGCTTTCATTCAAGTACCAACATGCCTATAGTTGTAAGTCAGTGGTTCTGGCACTGCCTGGCAAGTCATGCTGCAGCTGCCCCAAGGGCAGCTGCAGCATGACTTGCCAGGCAGTGCCAGAACCACTGCCCAAGGCCTGTGACCACAGTATGGAATGAGTTAAAACAGTGGGTGACAAATTGACATTGTAAGAGCAGAAAAGCTGTAGGCTCACACCAAATCAGTACTGCTATATACAGAGAGTATTACTGGATATCAGTACTGCTGTATACAGAGAGTGTTACTGGATATCAGTACTGCTATATACAAAGAGTGTCACTGGATATCATTACTGCTATATACAGAGAGTGTTACTGGATATCAGTACTGCTATATACAGAGAGTGTTACTGGATATCGGTACTGTTATACACAAAGAGTGTTACTGGATATCAGTACTGCTATATACAGAGAGTGTTACTGGATATCAGTACTGCTGTATACAGAGAGTGTTACTGGATATCAGTACTGCTGTATACAGAGAGTGTTACTGGATATCGGTACTGTTATACACAGAGAGTGTTACTGGATATCAGTACTGCTGTATACAGAGAGTGTTACTGGATATCAGTACTGCTATATACAAAGAGTGTTACTGGATATCATTACTGCTATATACAGAGAGTGTTACTGGATATCAGTACTGCTATATACAGAGAGTGTTACTGGATATCGGTACTGTTATACACAAAGAGTGTTACTGGATATCAGTACTGCTATATACAGAGAGTGTTACTGGATATCAGTACTGCTGTATACAGAGAGTGTTACTGGATATCAGTACTGCTGTATACAGAGAGTGTTACTGGATATCGGTACTGTTATACACAGAGAGTGTTACTGGATATCAGTACTGCTATCTACAGAAAATGTTACTGGATATCAGTACTGCTATACATAGAGAGTGTTACTGGATATCAGTACTGCTATACACAGAGAGTGTTACTGGAAATCAGTACTGCTGTATACAGAGAGTGTTACTGGATGTCAGTACTGCTGTATACAGAGAGTGTTACTGGATATCAGTAATGGTATAGCCACAGCATTGCTGGATATCAGTGATGGTATATCCAGAGAGTGTTTCTGGATTATCATTAATGGTATATTCAGTGTTGCTGGATATCAGTATAATAGAATAGGTCTAAATTTGAGGTTTGGTGAGAGAAGGCAGAGGTTGCTACACTGGTGAAAAATGTGGTGATTTTTGATACATTTAGATGCAAATTAGGCAATCTAATCTGGGATTTGATTCATGAATAGTCACAGACTTTGTGTGGAAAATTTTAGCAGTGAAGCGTGGAATGTTTTGTAGTATTGAGGACTTCTTGTTGAGCTGTGTAGCATTGGGGGCTGCCATATAGAATTTCATAAACATAAGTCATACACACAAATTGTTAGGCTGTCTGGTCATGGTTTGTCGAGTCCTAAAGGTACAGCAGGTAAAGGTATGCAGGGCCAGGTCGGGATCAGGGAAGAGGCAGGTAGGCGTAGGGACCAAGGAGAGGAGAGTGGGGAGGAGGTAGATACATACAATACTCAGAGTATTGTATGTGGGATGATTTTAGAGCCATAGGGCTCATGTGTACAATGGAGGAGGTTAGACAGGACAGCAGTGAGTACAGGTGGGGCACATGCAGGAGGCTAGACAGGACAGCAATGAGTACAGGTGTGGCACATGTAGGAGGGTAGACAGGACAGAAATGAGTAGAGGTGTGGCACATGTAGGAGGCTAGACAGGACAGAAATGAGTACTGGTGTGGCACATGTAGGAGGGTAGACAGGACAGAAATGAGTACAGGTGTGGCACATGTAGGAGGCTAGAGACACTGGGGGCCCAGGTGGCATCCCTGAAGGCAGGAATTGGAGAAAGTGTGGGACAGGATCAGGGATGTCAGGGATAGGAGCAGAAGTAGAAGGGTGCTAGGAGAGATGGGGGTGGGGGGAGAGTACTGGGGAGGGCAGGAGTCAGGGATAGGGAGTAAGGGAAGGTGGGCAGGTTGAGGTAGAAGGAGGTAGAGGGGAGGCAGGGAAGGTAGTAGACTAGAGGGTAGTGGAGAGGGGGAGTGAACAGGCAGTAGGTGGAGGGGGAAATAGACTGGCAGTGATAGTGGGGAGTAGTAATGTGAGGTGTTCTGTCACGTGCACTAACAACGTGGGTACTTACCTCCGAGTTATCCACAACTTTGTTCTTGTCACTTGTATATAAGGATGCAGCTCTGTAAAACAAAGACAAATTGTGACTCTTTAAGTTACATTTGTTTTTATTGTTTAACTCTTTCAGTGCCAAATGCAACTACAATCAAACAACTGAAGATGAACTGCTCTCAGTTATAATCAGGATGCTGGACTCGTATTCCTTGTAAAAATACCTTTCATTCAACTATCAGCACGGCTATAGTTCCAGAGAACATAATGGTCTGGGTCAGCAGCTTTCCTCAGTGCACTTTGGGTACACTGCACCTGGAGCATACCAAAAAAAGCTGTTGACTCAGAATGTGGAACTGAAAGAGTTAAATGGTAAGTTCTTCAAGCATGCACATAAATGAAGCAATTTTTGTCTGTTTTTATACGCATATATAACTGAAGAATATGCGTCTCACCAATGAAAAGGAAAGATTTTACACACATCTCTGATAGCAGTTGGTTGAGGTAAAATCAACCAAACAAGAGACCCATGGGCCTAAGTCCTGCTGACATATAATCTGATAACCATTGCCAAAAATTCAATCCTGAAATGCATTTCCTCCATGGTACTGAGAATTTTAGTCAAGGTCATCCATAAGATGAGAACATCAAACTTCCACATGATCATGCTTGTGGTACATCTGGTTTCCTTCCCCTTAATCTTTATCAACATATTGAATTTAGTGTCTTTTCATAAGTGCTTAATGACCTTGGAAAATAGGTCAAGGTTACACAAAATATTACAAAATTAGACCACTGGCCTCATGCATACTTGGTGTAAGTTTTGCAGTTCCATCTCAATTAATTATGTCATGGGCATCACAATACAAGAGTGCTGTGTGAACAGCCCATCCTCAGCTGTAGCACTGTAATCTAACTATGTCACCCAGTGACCTTTTTTTCAATAGGCATCTAGGGCATTCTTAGGACCAACTGTCATAAATAATTGATGAAGCTACATTCAATATTTTTTTAGATATTGTGTTTATAGCATTTTTTTTCTTCAATGTGGTACTGTGACCTAAAAATGAGACCTAGTGACCTACTTTTCAATAGACACCTGAAGCACCTCAATGACCCCCTGTGGTAAAAATTTGGTGTCTGTAAAGTGAGTATTTTTAGAGATATGGTGTTAACAAGGCATGGACGGTCAGATGGACAGATGCCTAGGTGACGACAATACCCCTCCGGCCTTAAGGGCCGAGGGGTAAAAAAACAGCAGCACCACCTCTTGCCCAAATTTTGGTCTGGGAATCCCCATAAGTGTCCCTATGCAATTTGGAAGTAATTGGCTTGGCAGTTTCACAGAAGATTTTGAAACATTTTGCAAGAAAATGAACAAAAAATTCCTTAAAAAATAAAAAATCATTGGAGTGAGACCATTTGAAGAAATTTGCTAGAGACCATCCAAGGTACATTGCCACTAAGTTTGAAGTAAATCTGGCAGACAGTTTTGGAGAAGTAGTGAAAATGTGAATTGTGGACAATGCCGGACAAAGACAGATGCCTAACCACCACATAACCTCAGCTGACTGACAAGTCCAATAATTGAGCTCAACAGATTTTCATACACTTGATAAGTCTTGAACGTTATATCGGGCTAACATGAAACATGTCGACTACATCGCGTTCACAAGCAAAAGTGAACCGATGGATGGATGGACAGACTGTGATGGACAGAAAGACATGAGTGACCACAAAAGCTCTGCAACCTATGGTCAGCAGAGCTAAAAAGCTTGTTAGATGCACTATTCAAAGTCCTGAAGACAACTATTACACTGTACTATTGTACAGCACGTGCTGTGTGGACAAACCAGCAATAGTCAAAGATCTCTTTATCCTTGACAGTCACATTATCACAACAAACGACATTCTCATTCTCAAAACAAGACATCAAACAGTGTAACACACTGCCCCATTCTTCAGATTTACTGTCTGCTTGATTGAATTGATTCTTGTCTTAACAGCAAAATAATTTGCAAATGAACAAGATACCGAAAGAATAATTTCTTTCACCATATCAGGCATTTTCTTCCTTCATAACGAGGAGTGACATTGTCAGTAATTCTTCTGCATTTGGCTACATAAAAAAAGCAAAACACTGGAAAGTACAGATTAGTTTGACTTAAATAGCATTAGGATCTCCTTTAAATGAGCCCCAAACTCTAACATTAATCACTTTTCTTTCAGGTCACACCAGCCCGATATAACCTTGGGAACACACTTAGCAGCTTTACTTGGTGCACTCTGGATGTAATGCTACCAAAGTGACCTAACACAGCTGCTGACTCACAGCACATTATCCTTAAAGATAAACACAAACAGACAAAATTTATGATATCTGACACATGTAGGTACTTTTTCAAGCATAAAAAATATGCTGATATTTGGTGTCAGGTTTGCATAGGGCAGATCTATATCAATAGCAGACTGGGACAAGCTGGCAGATCAATTAAAGTTTTGGTGTACTTACTTGTTAAGAACTTGAGTCAGGCTGAGTTTTTCTGGAGAATCCAGCAGATACTGTTGAGGAAACAATTAGAGGCATCATTAGTTTTCATCTTCCATGCGTTACAACTGTTGAACAGAACTTTTATCCAGACAACCTCATTTTAATGTCAATGCAGATAAATAGACTGAGGATTTTTAAGGGGACCATGTGAGAGCTTGGAGAAAACAGTTGCATAATTCATACAAAATGGGAGTCCAGGGTCCCTATCCCAGAATATTGTTTTTAATTCAGATGTTAAATAGTGCATTCTGAGACTAACATAAACCACACCATGTGGAAGACACTTTGCTTTGATAAAAGGGCTCAAATACTAGTAGACATTAACTGAACTCATTTCTTGTCTATGCCTGGCCCCTTGCCCTACACTGTTTGTCCAAAGTCACCCTTATACCCCTGAAATCCTACACGTCTTCTTACTCTGTCCTCCAGCATTCAGCAATTCTGACATGCTAGTCCTGCAACAATCTGTAGATTTGTATACATCAAACTGTGGCTGTAACAATAAACCTTGAATCAAGGAATCAATCATGATTGGGCAAAACTTGTCACAAACAATATGTTGGTCAAACGCTTCGTCCACTGAAGGACAGACTCCGCAAGCACTTTCGTTATATCAATAACAAAGTACTTGACCAACCGTTGGGCAGACATTTTGCCCAATCAGACCATCCTGAACTGAATTTGAAAGTTCACATACTGGAATACATCTATACTCCCCCTCGTCTAGAATGCACTAGAAAGTGGTGACTAGAGCGGAAGAGACATTGGATGCACCAACTGCACTCAGTAGAGCCCTTCGGTCTCAACATCATGGGTAAATGAGCTCCTTTGCTCATTACTCAATAAATATTGCAAGTCCATGTACCTGTCAATGAAATGGGGTAACACATAATATGCTTTAAATCTTCAATGTACATATCTGTTGGTCATGTTGGTGTAACAATAAAAATTCATCCCATTGATTGACACTGCTACATATTTCCCAGGGAAGGGCATGGCAGAACTGTCTCTATTGATCAGCACCAGAGCCGCAAGCTTCTCGCATTTTAAAAGGTTTGCTTTGCTTCAGCCATGAGAAGAGATCTGGAACACTACTCAGATCCGGTAAACCTGGACTAAAATTGCTGGTCTGTTTGCACACAATCAATCAGTCAAGTGTACAGATGTATTTTGAGAATGTGTTACCTCATTTAGAGTATTTCCCCACAATTTGATGACTGGATCTGCCTCTGTGAAGAAATGCTCCTCGTGGTTTGGGTAACCTGAAGAAATTATAACACAAAATGTGTTGAAAGTACACGTTCTTTTTCCTCAAGCTGGGTGCAAATTATATGACAAAGAAGTACAATGTGACACAATAATACTTGATTTTGCTCCACAAACTTAACCATGCACCACTGTGGGTTTTTTATTTAATGTCCTGTTTGATCATCAGAAATGGGATTTTCTGACTTTACAATCAATACATACAGAACTCATATAACAGGAGATAAAATGGTTGCTTACTAAGTTTTGCATATTTAGTTTTCAGATCCTGCACAAAATAAAGAGGAAAGGGTGAGAACCTTCAGTAATATTTTACTGCTCGGTGTGGACTTCCAGTTACTAGGGTCAGAAACAAAAATATAAAAAGGACAGCATTGGAAATTAGAGGACTGCGTCAAACTCATGCTCAACTGACCTTGAATACAGAGATTAAAGTGGTGCAGGGACTTTCATTTTGGAGATTTTACCCCCAAAAAATGAAAAAAAAACAAAAAAACAAAACAAAAAACCCCCCAGAAAATCTAGAAAAGATTGGAGCATGACCAGTTGCACACAGTTGGTAGAGACCCACCCTAAGTACATCCTGACCAAGTTTGAAATGAATCTGGTTGATGGTTTTGGAGAAAATGTTCAAAATATGAATTACTATTGCAATCCCTTACATGTATATGGTGGTAATCAACAGAAATGCATGCATCAACTGACAAGTTCCCAAATTAAAAAATTTGTGAAAATTCAGGGTTCCAGGTTATTACCACTGCATTCCTAACTTAGTTTAACCCTCCCAGAAGCTACATTTCTACCAAGTTTCAGAACAATCTGAGTAACACTTTTGCAGAAGAAGTCTTACACAGCTTGAACATACAAAAAAAAATTTCAAGTGCCACCTGTTGAAAAAATTCAGATCCAGGACTCGTCAGAAGTTTCCTTATGCAATTTTCAAGCGTTTGGCCCAGCAGTTTCAGAAAAGATTTTTTTCCACATCTTGCTAAAAAAAGGAAGAAAACAAAAATCACTGGAGCATGACCAACTGATCGAGACCCATCCACGGTAGCTAGACTGCTACCAAGTTTGAAGTGGACTTGACTGACAGCTATGGAGAAGTGGAAAATGCAAATTGTGGATGCATGTCTCTCACATGGACGATGGATGACAGACCATCATATAAGCTCAACTGACCGACAAATCAGCTGAGCTAAAAATGTGGAGGCTACCTACATAAAATAGCTCAGCTATTATGTAAATAAGTAATACACTGGGTAAGTATTAAAAATTTTCCCCACAAAAATGGGCATGTTGAGAATTAACAATTAACAATGACATGTGAGAAATTCATCCATCTTCCAAACACAGAAATTAGCTCCTTTTTCATAAGAAATGTAGGTCAATTAGCATCACATACTGTATGAAACCAAACTCTTATCCTTTTAAAATCTGTTTTTCCAAAAGGGCCCTTGACAGCACTACCATCTGCAGCATTTCTTACCTTTTGCTGTTTTCATTTTGCATGTATTGTATTTAAAAAATACCATAAAACCCTACATCCTCTCCCCAAAATTAAATATAGATATAGAACAAAAATAAAATAAAATGAATAAAGTGTTTAAGAATGGATTTCAGTCATGTGGTAGGGTAAACATAAACACAATTAGTTAAAATTTTGGCCTATTTTGGAAATCACAGGATATGACATCAATGTCTCATAAACTGTCTAGCAATTTTTTAAACAACATTTTCAATAAATCTAGGAACATGCGGCTAGTGCACTTTGGGGTAATCATTAAACATTCTATGATGGAACCAGAGATGAAGACTGAGACTCACCTGGCGGACACAGAAGTGTGAACTCGTGTTGGCCACCCAGCAGCAGTGTTAATCTGGCACCTCCATCATCAGTCAACTCATGCTGAAAATAAAAGAATAACAGAATCAAGAACTTTTCATGCCTGACTTTATCAATGTCAACTGTTAACCCCTGAGCAAAATGTTTTTTTTTTCTTCTTCTTGGTCAGGGGTGCCATAAACCACAGGCCAAACCTCCATCTCTTCTGTCCTTCCATTTTGCCCCAGGCTGTGTGTTCTGTGTGCTGGTGGACTCCAACCCATGTGTGTGCAAGTTCCTTGTTCATGGTCCAGCATGTTGTACACTTGACTCAGCACGCCTCAATTCCTATTTCACTTTACCAGACAAGTTCTGCAATGCATACACTGCATGAGTACAAAGCAGTGTATTGCTCAGCCACAATTATTCTACTATTACAAAAGGCTACCTCAATTGTCACCTTAAAGACAAAAATATATTAGGCTGATTTGAATTTACGTTGGTTCAATCCTGAAGAGCCAGATCATCAGTGATGAAACCTGCTGACTTTTTCTTTGGCATTTTTGGACTAGGGTTATGGCACATACCTGTCTTGCCCAGTCTAATTTTATTTTATTTTACAGCCTCCATTAACACAACCTTTGAAATGGCCATGGACTTGTGGAACAGATTTTTTTAAAAGATTTTAGCAAAAAATTAACAAAAAATCTTTCACTGGAGTGTGACCATTTAAACTAACTCAATTGAGATCTACCTGAGATACATCCCCACCAAGTTAGAAGTGAATAAGGAAGATCATTTTGAGAAAACAAAATCTGAATTACCATTGCAATCCCAGTGACATACATAGTAATCAATACATATGTATGCATCAACTGACAAGTACCCAAAATAAAAAATCTGTAAAAATCAGAGTGCCATAGGATCACCACCTAGTTATCAACTTTATTTGACCCATCCACAAGATCTGGAAAGAAATAAAAATAGCTTCAGTACACAATTTATATTAAAAAAAATTGTAATGCCATCTATCGTGTATCTGGTAACAGTGACCTCGCTAATGAGGTAAACAGCCGCCCTCTGACATCAGCTCATGACATTCCGGACCTGTCTCAGGTTAGTATCTACAGTGTGGCCACAACAACCCGAATGCAGCTGGAACCACCTCAGGAGATCAGACAGTAGTGTGTAAGTTATCTCGAATTAACTTTCCCCAGGTACTTCTCGAATCATTATCCTGGATCTATCCCAGGTCCTGTGTGGGAGCAGCATTACTAACATAATCTGAAAGTTTAATATCCCACTGCTTCGTAAAAATTAACATATCCTCTTCATTTCTGGAAAATATATGCCAGATTACGCTCTGATAAAATTTCAGACAATTCTGTTCAGCTACTCTGGAGATGCCAAAAATAACAACAAAACAAAGAAATTTGTCAACTGGAGGGCTGTGTGAACAATCTGCACTCAGCCGATATAGCTTTCATTACCAAAAGTAAGTCTTTAATCACTGAGCTAAGCAGCTCTAAGCTAAGGCTGGAGCCAATGGTTTTTCAAATGTGGAGATGTAAATTAGTAACAGAATCCTCTCGGACTTACATTGTAATCAACAGGAATGTGTGCATAAAGTTTAATGGGAAAAACCTAAAATGAACAATTGGTTAAAATTCAGTGGCCGCGTTCACAAAGAGTTAAATCTGATTCTAACTTTAATCCCAAAATTAAAATCAATGTGGTTTGCACCCTAAACTACTTAATCCTTGGCTCAATGTTTGATCAAAACTTCCAGGATTAGCCAATATATGCTCTTGGCTACAACACTAACTTTAGGATTTACAGGCTCATTTAATTAAATCAATCTTAGTTTGATCCAGGATTAAAATCTGGACTAAATCAAGATTGTTTTATTAAATTGGAAACTTTAATTCCAAAGTTCATATTACAGCAGAAAATATAGATTAGTTAATCCTGCAAGTTCACATCAAACATTAGGCCAACAATTCAGTAGTTCAAGGCCAAAAGGCACATTGACTTTCATTTTAGGATTAAATTCAGGATCAGATTAAAATCTTTGCGAATACAGCCCCTGGAGAGTACAGAAATATCTTGCAAACAACTTGCTTGGTTCTCTAACCAGAAACACTTCTACATGTCCCAAGTTTCAGCTCAACCTGAGCATTTGCAGAAATTAAATGTGGCCTTGCAAATTAGGTTATGGTTGTACATCTTCAATACATTTCACATAAGCCCACATGAAGTACATGTACATCTCTACCAAGTTCAAATTAACCCTTCAATCCTAAAACCAGCCAAAACTGGCAAGTGGTTAATGTCTGCTTCAATTTTTTCAAATAATTTCAACAGTAATGAAAAACAATTGGACTGAGAATTGTAGAGGAGACCTATCAAGGTCACATGCCCTAACTCAACAGCTTTCCTTGGCATGGACTGGGCACTTAGTGGCCAACCCATGCCAAGGAATGCTGTTCACTCAATCTTAATTCAAGTCAAAAGTCTTGAGTCAAAATTAACAAACCTTGTACACTGTAAAATTAGCTAAGACTAAATAGAAAATTGTAGAATTAGAAATGGCCTTGAGTGAGTATTTATGTTAGAAACTTTTTTCACCAGAAGAGAGCATACCAAGGTTTCCATGGGCATTCATGCATGCTGAAAGTTAAAATGTGTTTACAAAGATAATCTAATGAAATGTTTCTTTAGTAAGAGAGACTCATAGTCATTTGTGTGTGAAATAGTCTGCCCAGCAGCACATATTGTTTCAGCTCCAGGTATACAGTAAAAGTTTCTACAGATAAAATTAACGATTGCATTAAAACTGATAAGGGAAATGACAAGGTCAAACTTGTTGTCTTTCAAAGAGTAGTAAATCTTGACCTACTTTTATACCATTACTACTCAGTTCACACAGATAAGGCTGGAATTCACTTCCTGCTATGAAATTAGCTTTATTAGGGGATGCTAGCTTCCATTGTTCTTTCTATTAACACAGCTCTCTAATGTTCAATTTCCCCAAGTTGCCCTGGGTGAAGAAGTGCTGACTCCCCCAGGTCTTGATCTAGCAGTAAAGGTCTATTAGGTAATGCACCTTAGAGTTAGGCCAGATTTGACTGTTCCCAAGCCATCTTACTCAAAGGAATTATTAATAATTGAGATTTACGTAAACTGGAAATTGAAGTTCCCAAGATATAGCTTCTGCTTTATTCACAGATATACTTCTGGCACGTTCAGCACTCAAGCACATCGTATCCAATGATACTTTTTTCTCATGACTTATTCTGCTACTTACCTTCAGTACTGGGCATATTTATAATGCAAGATCTCTTCAACAGGTGTTGCACAATTGGTTTAAACATATTTTTATTTAGCAATTGGAAAGCAGGGCAGAGCCCTATATAATATATTAATTCCTCTTGCGAAAGAACGGACAAGGAACAGGACAGACGAAACATCACAATCCCGTGGTGCACGACCATGCGGGGGTAACATAATGAAGAAGTTGGACGACACAAAACAAGACAGATAGTGGGGCATGGTAGTTCAGGGAAAATTGTACCTGTTACAAACTTGTTTATATATTATTAGGTTTATAAGTGTTGATTTTGAGGGGCAAATCTTCCGGAGCTTTTGATAAATTCTTGCACAGCCATGAATATCTTAATATAATTTTCCAGGTTGCAAAGTTCGTGTCCATATAAAACTGTGTGAATATTAAAAGGAACAAAATTAGAAATAACTGCATGAAGACGGTCTCTGTGAACCATGTATAATGGACAAGCAAAAATATAATGCCAGACATTTTCAATACCTTGACCACGAGAACACATACAGGAGTCTTTGATACCAATTTTATGTAGATAATCGTTCAGCTGGTGCTGCCAATTTGTAACCGCGCATGAAGAACTGAAAGATATCGATTTCCTACGTTTAAAAGAGATGGGTACTTTACAAGATGATGTGGGTTGTTGACTAGTTTAGATTTAAATTGAGACAGTGTTGGAGTATTCTGAGTATCAAGAGGCAATAAGTTCCAAGAACATAGTCCGAGGGGGAGTGCACACAATCTACCCGTAACATAGACCAGACAGTAGTGTCTCAGATATTGGTTGTGGTCCGATTTAATTTGATGATGTCACAAGGTTGGTGTCTAGTAAACCTAACACACCCTCACAAGCTCATGGAGATGGCACAACTACCACAGAGGTTCCAAGTCATACTGTACACAATATTCAGGACAATCTGAATCAGTTTGGAGTCTTCGAATGACAAACACAAGGTTTTGCAGAATGCCCCTAAAGTGCCTAAGATTACTTCGGATCAGTACAATCCCAAAAAAAGTCTTTATCGTACCTGATCAGACTCAACTTAGGAGAGAACATGACCTAGAGTTCAGAAAAAAATTAAAACACCTAAACGAGGTCTTTTTAATTATAAAAGGCAAGATCATAAAGAAGCAATAAATCAGCTATCACAGTCTGAATCCTGTAAATATGTTGTTAACACCATGCTTAAGCATAATAAAGAATTCTTACCACTCACAATATGCACATTTAATGCACAGGGATTATATAGCAAGTTTTCTCGATTGGATAATTTCATGTTTGATAATAAACCAGTTCTGGTTGTTATCACAGAGATGTGGTTATCAAAGGATATAGGTAACCAGGAATTTACTCCTGTGGTGCATATATTTGTTTTCATAAAGACAGAAATGTCAAACATAACACAGATCAGAATGAGAATAGAGGTATCAGTCAAGGAGGATTTAAACCCCACTGTGTATGAGAAAGCAGATGTTGATGCAGAAATTTTATGGGTCACAATTACCCCTAGAAAAAATGGGGGGTTTTTTGGTTTATAGGTGGATGCTACCAACCAGAGATCAATGAAGCTACTATGCCTGATAGGATTTGCACTTCTTTTATATCATTTAACACTGAAAATTGTGTACTTTTGGGTGATTTTAACTTATGAACTGAGGCACGTCTACGCAATATTACCATTAATGAAGACAATGTCAAGAAAGTTCTATCTTCTCTGAGGCCCAGATAATATAGGGAACATCCTACTTAAGAACACAGCAGATTCGATATGTAAACCACTTACAAAAAACTTCCAACTTTCTCTCAGTCTTTCTCTCTTTCCCAATGCTTGGAAGAGATCCAACATATGTCCTGTTTTCAAAAAGGCCAACAGACAGATTAAAAATAATTATCGTCCTATTTCTTTGCTCTGTAATGTTTCAGAGGTGTTTGAACGACTGGTCTTTAATGCACTCTATGAATACTTGGCACAAAACAACCTACTCACTTCCAAAAATTCTGGCTTTAAGGCCAATGACTCTACTATCAATCAGCTTGTGTACATCCTTCACAATATCTACAACGGCCTAGAACAGTCCAAAGAAGCCAGAATGGTGTTTCTAGATGTATCCAAGGCGTTTGATAAAGTTTGGCATCCCGGTCTCCTTTTTAAACTTCGACAACTCGGCATCTCCGATAATCTTGTAGCGTGGATTGATAGTTATCTCTCTAACCAATTCCAACGAGTGATTATTCATGGCCAATCTTCATCAGGCTACCTATTGCAGCTGGAGTGCCCCAGGGTTCCATCTTGGGTCCACTTCTCTTTCTTGTCTATGTTAATGACCTAGTTGATAATATTACATGTGATGTCAGACTTTTCGCTGATGACACCAGTCTACTTGAAGTTGTTAATAACCCCATCGAAACTTCTAATCACTTGAATATTAATCTCTCTGTTATACATAACTGGGGAAAGTTGTGGCATGTTATCTTTAACGCTTTAAAGTCTCTTTCTGTCATATTTTCAACCAAACTTGTTAAACCACAGCATCCACCAGTTCGTCTTGGAGACTCTGAAATACCTGTGTCAGACTCACACACTCATCTTGGTATTACTCTCGGTAGCAATTTATCTTGGCATGCTCACATTACTCGTATTACCACCAAAGCGAGCCAGCGAATTGCCCTTCTGCATAGATTCAAATATAGACTTTCCCGCAAAGCTCTGATTAAACTTTATTTAACTATGGTGCGACCAATTCTTGAATATGGTTGTGTGCTCTTTGACAACTGTGGTCAGGGACTTTCTGATCTTATTGAATCCATACAGTTTGAAGCTGCCAAAATATGCACAGGTGCATTAAGACACACATCACGCGCCAATCTCATACGTGAACTTGGTTGGACAACACTCGCCAGCAGGAGGAAGTATTTGAAGTTACTTCTTCTTTACAAAATGTATCACAACTTAACACCCTCCTATCTCTCTCGATTAATTCCTCCTACTTTTACTGCTCGAAACCTCATCCACACTAGCTCCATACGTCCCATCAATTGCAAAACTAACCGCTTAGACAAATCCTGCCTACCTGACGCTATCAAACTGTGGAACAATCTTCTCTCCAATATAAGAGACTCAATTTCCCTCCAAATATTCAAATCAAAACTGAAAGCAACACTACTAGCAGTGGATCATGTTCCTGTTTACCTTACCCAAGGACACAGATTTGCCAACATTTGTCATACCCAGCTTCGTCTTGGATTCTCGAGACTTAACTTTGATCTCTTTAAAGTCAACATCATCCCACAACCTACATGTTCTTGTTCCTACCCCACTCAAGATCTGCAACATTACCTGTTCTTTTGTCCAAAGTATTCAACTTATAGATTTAGATCCCTATTATTGCTCCCGGCGTCCACCCGAATACACACAGCGAGTGACAGACTAGCTCATATTCTTCTCTTTGGTAGCGACCAATTGTCCATTCTAACTCATATTCTTCTCTTTGGTAGCGACCAATTGTCCATTCTAACTCATATTCTTCTCTTTGGTAGCGACCAATTGTCCATTCCCTTCAACATACAATTTTGGGATGCTTTCCACAGATACATAGTAGATACAAGACGCTTCATATCTTAGTTCTGTTATGCATAAGCAGTAATTTTCAATTGAGTTAGTCGCTGATTTACATAATTCTTACTTCTCAAATGTCCTTCATGAAATTTTCTACCACTAGTCCGTATTATTGTGAACAGGGACGTATGTGTGTACATTCTACATGCATTGAACTATTTTGCTTTGTTTTGCATTTTGATGACTACTACTGCTGTGATTTTTGTATGCAGGGTACAAATCTGAAGCAGGTATACAGCTTCTCTGTTAATTGGGTAGCTTTTTTTCTTATTTTGTCCTGTGTGTTTTGTGATATACATTTTGTGTGTCACTCCATGTTCTAGAGAACCCCTCGATTAGTGACATCTCGATGTACTATAGGGCAATCCAGTTGAAATAAATATGTTTAAACTAAACTACGAACGATCACCTGGAACAATATGACCAGTACTAGAGCATAGCACCAGATTTTCCTTGACACTATTGAGGAAAATCTCCAGACTAAAACTGTCTCCTGAAAAGCCAATCAGGGGCTCTAACATTTTAGACTGGCTCTCGTGGGTGATACTCACTCTGTTACTGATTGCAGATTGGATGAATCATTTTCAAATGGTGATTACAGGACAGTGTAGCTAGATCTGATGTGTTTCCCATACCGAGAATATGTAGGAGTCCCAGAAAAGTATATTTATATACTAAAGGTGATTACATAAGTCTGAACGATGAGATTAAAAATCGAGATTGGAGTGATTTGGAAGATGCCCAAAATATTCATTTTGCATTGGATTCCTTCAAAATCACTCTCTTTGATTTGACAAATAAATAACTCTTTCAAATGTGTGAAACCCTGATAGAGAAATAAGGTCCCCTGGGCTAGATACAGTAGTGACAAGCATACATGCCAAAGCCAGGAAAAGCAGGAAATGTGTAAAAATTAAAGAATCTACCCTAACGGCAGATAATATTTTATTTCAGGAAGAGGTCACAACTTATGATGATGTAACTCGTTCTGCCAAGTTTCTCTGGTGAACCAGATAAAAACTACCCCCAACGGAAATTCTGGAATTACACCGGACATTATACACAGTCTAGCTCAGCAGTTGGGACACAATGATTTGACAATTATGGAAGATGGAGAAAAAACAGAGGTGTTAAATGATTATTTTGTATCTGTTCAAATGAAGGAACAACCTACTGACTTTTCTCCACCCGAGGTACCTATTGTTGACAATTTACTTCTTGATATTGAAATAACACCACTATCAGTTAGATCCAAACAATCAAGGCTTAAACCTAATTGAGCCAGCAGCCCTGATAATATCAGCATAAACATATTAAGACAATACCTAGATTTAGATCGTCTATTGGTGCCACTTTTCTCCAAATCGCTACATGTGGGTCAGCTCCCACAAGATTGGAAAGATGCTAATGTCATGCCACTACATAAAAAAGGCTCTTGCACTTTAACTCATACTTATTGGCCAGTGGCTCTTACAAGCAAAATAGGAAGATAATGGAGCGTATTGTCCAGAGTGAGGTAAACAATCTCCTATATGCTAATAATTCTATCCACTGTGACCAGCATGATTTTCAGAGTAAACATACATGCAACTCAACTTCTGGAATGTCTTTCGACAGGTCTACAAATTTTGATGAGGGGATTGAAACAGATCTATTCATTTAGATTTTGCCAAGGCCTTTGATATGGTCCCCCCCCCCCCATAGTAGGTTACTTCTTAAACTTAAACAGGCTGGCATTCATGGTAAAGTCTTATAATAGAGAGCAGGTTTCCTAAACAACTGTAGACAAAGAGTTATGTTACGCAATGGTTCCTCTTCATGGAAGAGAGCCATTAGTGGTGTCCCTCAGGGTTCTATTTTGGGGTTGCTTCTCTTCTTGGTGTATGTTAACGACATCCCTACACTTCCAGAGTCAACTGCAAAACTGTTTGCAGATGACACAAAGCTTTACAGAGAAATTTACGACAGAGACAACTGCATTTGCAGTTGGTCAAAGCAATGACTCCTAAGATTTAACACTACTAAATGTGTCATTCTGAAGATTAGAGAAGGAATCAATTATTTGTGTAGTCTGGATGGCGTAATTCTTACTCAGGTCTCTGAACAAAGGGATTTGGGAGTGATTATTACTGAAAATCTTATTCCCAGAAAACAGAGTATTAACATTGGCAACAAATAGGCATGATTAAAAGATGCTTTAATGGCATGACCATTGACAAGATTTCTACTTTGTAAAAGCCTATCATTAGGCTAATTTTAGAATATGGGTCTCCAGTATGGAGCCTGTGGCTTCAAAAAGACTTAGATTTGCTAGAAAAAGTTCAATGGGGGTCTCTCAACTCATCAACTCATGCACCAACAATATTGGGAGGTTGTTTAGAATCCACCACACGATTTTTGGTTGGTGAGGGGACTGCCAAAAACAGGACTTTTTGGTGGGGGTTCTCCCACACCCCCTTTTCGTCTGTGGGGGAGGGGTTTCCCCTACACCTCCCTTTGGCCTTCCTTTTCCGCTAGCCTGTGTGAGATTCGACCCCACGTGTGGAACCCTCTCCCTTTTCCCTCTTCCCTTACCGCCTGAGCTAGCGAGGCTTGTTGGTGATCCGTGGCATTCATGCCACACCTGAAAGCTCGAGTGCCAAAGCATTGCGAGGAGTGCCATCTAGCGAGAAGCAGAAATACTACTACAGCAACATGGCACTCACTGGACACTGACCACTGTACCCCACCGTACAAAATGGACATAATTAAATACCTTCTGGTTTAATATCACTAAAAGTATGAAGAAACATCGATTGTACAGGTATTTTCTTTTTCACTCATACATTTCCAGTGCACGGTATACCATATATTTCATGTTCGGAACGAGCGGGACTCGAACCTGCAACCTTTGGCACCAGTCGCCTAGCTGAAATGGGAAACGCACATATCCACTCGACCAAATCCCCATTCCTAAAAAAGAATGGTTCAATGGAGGTAGTTATGTGCGAGTGCCATATCAACACGGTAATGCAGTATATTTACTGAGTCGGCACTTATTTCCAGAATCAGGGACTTAAATCCACCAGAATTAAGGAAATGCCGAAAATATATATTTCATGTTCGAAACGAGCGGGGCTCGAACCTGCAACCTTTGGCACCAGTCGCCTAGCTGAAATGGGAAACGCACATATCCACTCGACCAAATCACAGTAACGGTGAGGTGGATTCTAAACAACGGCCCACTATTGATTTACAGTCATTGCAAGTTAGGAGACAGCCCATAGATTTGTGCGAGACTTATAGGTACTTACACAATCATTATAAAACTGATTCAAGCACCTTTTCCCAACATCCTAATAGACAGCTGAGGGGTCACTCTATGCATTTAGGTAAGCAATATGCCAGAACTGATGTCCATAACATAAGAACTTGTTCTCCAACAGAGTGGTGACCCCAAGGAACAGCCTGTCTGACGACTCGGTCTCTGCTGCCTCCGTTAACAGCTTCAAAAGAATTTTGACAGCCTCACCTGACGATTGAGTGGTTCATACAAGTTCAGGGCTTCCCCTGGAAATTTCAATTTTGTAGCCAAATTTGTGTGCATACTGCAATGTTTAGGACAGAGCTCTTTGGAATCTGGTCCGGATTTTGGAGCCTTGGGTTTTATTTATTTTGGTATTTTTATTTGGCAAAAACAGCGTTTCTTATGTGGGGGGTCCCCCCCACCCACTTTTTCTTATGTGGGGGGCTCCTCCCCACACCCCCCTTCGCCCTATCACTTCCACTGCCCTGTGAGGGAGTCGAACCCCAACATAGTCCAAACCCTTTCCCGTAACCCTCCTCTATTACCACCTGAGCTAGCGGGGATTGTTGGTGATCCGTGGCATTCATGGCATGCTGAACTTGAAAGCTCTAGTGAGAATGCATTGCAAAGAGCAACATCTAGCGAGAACCAGAAGTACTACTAGACCAATATGGCCCACGAAGACGACTACGGAGGCTAGGGGTACTGTACTAAAGTGGAAAATAACGGATCTAGAGTGCACGGATATTAAATTTAACAACTGTAATCGCAACCTGCGATAGTTACTAGTTCCTCTGCAAAAGTTTCTGATAATACATGCCATACTTTAACTTTTAAACACCCGGACCGAATTCCAAAGAACGGCCGTTTGGGACACTCCTATTTGTTAACCATTAGCCAATTGTAAAAAAATTACAGCCAAAGTGGTATTTTCATAGCATTTTGCTACATTGGCGAGTGACAGGGGAAGGCCTGCAAGTTTACAACCTCAACCAAGTAAGTAATTGTTTCAATTTCAAGAACTATGAAATTGATGGATTTTGTGTATGCATTACTTTTTATTTGGCTGTAAACCTCCTCACTGATTTCAGTTTTGTTTATATACTCAGAAATGT
Source organism: Hermodice carunculata (assembly GCA_964020975.1). Lineage (NCBI taxonomy): Eukaryota > Metazoa > Annelida > Polychaeta > Eunicida > Amphinomidae > Hermodice > Hermodice carunculata. The sequence goes on from OZ026630.1 coordinate 11,096,090, forward strand.
GCTTTACGTGTATACTTCATGCACATTTTAAAAAATATTTAAAAGCACACTATGTCAATAAATTTGAGCATGGACCTGTTAATGGGTCCATGATTTCAGTGACTGCATGGGCGATAATACATGCTTTTGCGGTATTTTAACGCTCTCTTTTCCGAAAGGTACCATGATCCACTTCATATTTGACAGGCCATGGGTGCGGCTCATCTTATAAATGTACAAAATATGTCATAATTACGACAACACTTCTTTTGGCACGTTTTGTATGACTTCCATATAAGCATAAACATCACATTTCATTCAAGTTAAAATAACTGCTTGCGAAACATTGCAATGTTATGGCGCAAGGTGCCCACTATTTAACAGCACAGAAAAGCGACATGGTATAAAGACGCTGACTTTTATGAACATTAATGTGTGTATACAGCATCTGCGATTTGAGTTACCTCTAACAGAAATATTTCTTCAGTTGGTGTTGCTTCCTGCCACTTCTGAAATTCCGATAGCAGGGCTTCGCAATCACGACCGTCCTTGCCCGCCGCCATCTTGGACAAAGCAGTGAGGGAGCGATCATTGAACTTTAGTACCATTACCTGTCCACAGGGGTCCCAATCTTTAAGGTGGGATCCCACGTTATTCATTTAGCTCAAAGTTCTGACAAAATTGATATGTGCTCTGGGTCTCAGTCAAAGGAGGCACCTCTCAGTTTAAACTAGCTGCATGAGGGGGCCTCAGGAAAAACTAGATTTTTCACAAAATTGTGTAGGCCTATCCCATTCTTGGATTCACTATCCTGGCACTTTAAGCAGTTAGCCAATGAAAAGGCGTGAACAGCATTGCATTGACAACAAGAAGTAGGGTCAAACAAACCCATGGCAACCTATATATTCCATGTAAAACATGCTGGAATCGAAGAGACAAAAGCATACTTTGTGAACATCCAATTTTTATTAAAATCCATGTGTTAATAAACCAGGGTATAGTTTAAAAGCATCAGCGATTTGCGACTCAAAATCAATGTCTAGCTCAGAGCAATTTGCATCCAAAAAAGCCAATAAAACATGGGAATGAATGGCAATAGACACTTGTATCCATCAAGCTTTTGCGATTAGTAAGTCAGTGCCTGTCATGTCATGGTGAATCCAAGAATTCTTTCTTTCTTCCTCCTCTGCTTTCACTCTTCTTCAATTCCTTCCCTTTTCTTCGTCCTTTCCTCCTTTTTCTTCGTTCGTTACATACCTCCTTCTTTCTTGCAATTGTTTCCTTTACTGTTTAGAACATGGATCCTTGTGATATTTTTCTCAGTTACCATGTCACATAGAAAGCCAGACCCCTAGGACTGCAAGAGTAAGGAATTGTGCATCTAAAGTTAAGATGTTTAAAATTGTGCCAAGTACATGGAATTTAAATTTAAGCCCCGCATGCCAATGTCACTCTCATATCTTCAAAATTACCATTACTGACCGACTTGAAATTAGACTTTATATGTGTGGCCTAAGGCTTAGATCATCAATTTTTACCACCATTTTTAAAACATTAACTGGACAACAAGCTTGATGGAAGCCCAACTCAAGAAGATTAAAACGTAGGGATATTGACCAGAAAAAATGCGCTATGAATTATAGTTGGAATGGGACTTCTACCTAACACACTTTTTGAAGATGTTGAACATTTAAACTGTTCAAATACCCCAAATCGTACACATTAAAATTTAACTTTTCATTGTGGCGCATTTGATGCAACCACAGTGCAAACCTTTGAATTAACATTGGGATTGTATCTCCATAATAGTTATGATTATATTGGACATTTAAATTGCCCAAGTGCCCCTAATTAGCATAAATTAAAATTCTACAGCTTCTGTTCGCGTTGATCGTATGTGCCTACAGCACAAACCAATAAATTTCTTTTGGAATGGCACCTCCATCTCTATTAATTTTAAAGGTGTTCAAGCATTTGGAATTTTCAAATGCCCTAGTTGGCATGTATTAAAATTCTACAAGTTTTGTCTGTAGTTTATTGGATGCCCTATGGCACAAACCTCAAAAATGAAGTGGAAACAGCACATGTAGCTGTAAAAACGTTGCAGATATGGAGTATAGAAACTTTCAAATTTACCCTTAGTTTGCATAATTGGGAATGTCTTGACTTGTCAACACTTAGATGCATAATATTACAGCTGTGTTGATATTTTGGGTAAATTTAGTGTTTTTATGTATAGCATACACAAAAAACTCATCCGGACAAAATTATGATGTATAGAAGGAAGAGCAATTTAAAAAAAGGGAAGAAGAAGAGAGAATTTGTGGGAAAACAGAATTTCTACTTCACACCGATATAAACATCCAAATGATGATACTACTATCATATGCACATCCGTACAATTAATAATGTGCATTATGGAAGTCATTATATGTCACATCAGACATGTAGAATCATATATTTAAACACTTACAAACTATTCATCCTTGTCGATTGATGCAATGTTACAGCATGAAAATTCTATCGAATACATATCAAGAGGTAATCAACTAAATCAAAATTCCAGCTTTCCAAGTTACTGCTATGTGTACTGAGAAATGCACTTTGATGTATACGATATTTAAACATACAAATCATTCAAGTAGGTGTTCCAATGGTAACCAGAGAAAAAGGGGCGGTGATAGAAGCACATCAGAGTAATTTTGTGACAGTTCTGATTCTATTTTCATTGAGAAGTTCAAAAAGCGTTAATGTTACATGTATTGGAAAAATAGTACAAAATATTCATGCCATAATCAATAAGCTTGGTAATCTACACAAACAACTACGTCACATGCAGGGTTTCTTTTAATTTGTACCAAATCAATCAGAGGCTGGAATATGACAGATCAGTATATCTTCCTAGACAGAATAGCTTCATTGAAGGAATGTCTCAATACATCTGGACAGGTACACTGCTACGGTACGTGCTTCTCGGTCGGTAGAGCTCACAAGAGACCTCACCCACCTAGAACAGACATGGAATTTGACAGCGTGGACGGGTATATTGCTGGTTCTGAAACATGGTCTGGAAATAACCCGCTGCAGACCCGCTTTTATCTTTCAGGCTAACTTTTTCTGTCCAAAATTATCGGTGGAAAGTATTGTAACCAAAAAAAAAAAAAAAAATGAAAATGAAAATAAAATAAATTCTCCAGATTTCGGCCATTTTTTGATGTGGGAGTTTACTGCAGGACATTTAGCTTTTTGGGGTAAATATAAACAAATACTCAATTTTCTACGGATGTGATGTAAATGTATACAAGGATTCAATTATACTCAGGTAAATTCCGGTGTAATTGCCTTCACAACAAACGTTTGGCTGAATGCACAACCGTTCTACTATAAATCCCAGCAACTTCTTTAGTGTATCACAACAAACACCTCAAGGTAGCCGAAGGGATTGAACCGCATCCAATGGTTCCGTGCCTTTGACGTTGCAAAGATTAACTATGTTTCATATTGCACCCACAGAACCACACAATTTATTTATCATATACAAATATCAAGATTTTTTAGAAATAAGTTTCACATTGATTCTATAATTCGCGGATTTTATAAGCCGGTTTACAAGAGCGTATCAAATAGCACATTTTGTCAGCATTTTTTAAACTAGAGGATCAGGAACTGATCCTGTGCTTAGCTGACTGAGCTTGAGCTTGACAGCTTAAGCTAGGCTAGGCATGACAAGGCTAAGGCTTAGGTTAGGCTTAGGCTTGGGCTTAGGCTAGGCCAAGGTCTACACCTAGGCTAGCCTTCAGCCTGGGTTGGGCTGGGCTGGGCTAGACTAGGTTATGGTTGTTGAATGAGTAACTATTAAGGATACATCATTAGCAAGCTATAAGCCAGTATCCAAGTCTGACCTTTAGTTTGACCTTTCAGGATCACTCAAGGTCAAAATGAACCACACAAAAAGGAAGTCCCATAGGTGTTTTACTAGTCATGTTCATTAGTAACCATGGATCTATGACACACCACTTCCGAGATATAAGCAAATATACCAGCATGAACTTAAGTTTAGCCTTTCAAGGTCACTCAAGATCAACATTCACAATGCCAGAAAAAAAAATTGGTCTTTTCCTATTAACGCTTACTAGTATCCAGGGATCTAGGATCCACCATTTTCAGATGCAAACCAATATTTGCATTTGACCTTTAGTTTGACCTTTCAAGGGATTCAAAATCAAAATTAATATCACCATCATAAACCCTATAGGAATGTGTTATCCTATTAGTTATGTGACGCTATCTCTCAACCACCATTGCCAAGAATTCAGTGTCTGGGCATAATGCCCAAGAAAATCGAGTTGAGTTCATTCACTTGATTGTTTCAAGAACTGGACAGTCCCATGGCATTATCTCTCGGTTCCTATGGACCTGGTGGTGAGTCTTAGTATGCATTCTCTCTAATTGTGCCCCCTGCAACCAGTCTTTAGGAAGCCCTCCTCACCAGTCCAACATGGGCTGAGAAGATGGAGGCGACATTTGAGACTGCGATGACTTTTTCAGAAATCAATGCTACCCCTTCGCTTGACATGATGACAGAGCCTTTGCTGTCACAGGCTGCTGCCTCATTGCCCTCCCTGGAATGATGAGTTGTTAGATGAGGCTTTGGGTCTCCCTTTGTGAGTCCTGATCGAGTCTTCAGACCTCAACACTGAGAAGGAGGATGAGCGTAAGCAGTTGGATTCATCCATCAGCAGGCTCTGACCATGGTCTACTTATCCAAGATACGCCACTCATGCTCTGAGCTGCCAAGCCCAGTGGCAACCATGGAGCATGCGGAACGTGCACCCATAGATGCCATTGAGGATCCAACACAGGGTTTTGATCATGTCAAAGCGCTCGATCATTCAGAGCCTGGTGGGAGACCAACATGTGGTCCCACCTGAGGAGGAGGGGCGCAGGCTGTCATGAAGTCCTGGTTTGTCCGTGGAGGATGCGGGTCATAAGACCCCTATCCCATTATCACTCTTTGTAGTTGAGTTTTATGACCAGTTCACAGCCAAGACTCGCAGCACAGGGCTTCCCATAGAGCTGTCCACATCTGGCTACCTGCGACAAGGGTGACTCCTCCTGAAGCCAGACTTCCAGGGTCAATGCTACTCTCTGCCTGAGCAGATCTTCCCATCCCATTCACTGCTGGTGGTTTGGAAAAGTTTGATGCTCAGCAGCCAAAATCCATCACTGTGTCTGCCAAGGCCTATAAGAGAGTAGAATAGGATGCCAGGGGATCTGTCCTTATAGCATTTTATTCTGTCTCCTTGGCCACCTTGAGGTCCAATATTTCACAGAGCCAGAGTGGGGCTTTTCTTCTCAGACACTTTGTTCAGAGGAGAGATGGTGAAAGTCATTTGCCGAGCACAGGACCTCTGGACCTGCTCCACCGATCAGACCCACACCAAGGCATTGACCAACTCTGTTCGATCACTCTCTTCTTTGGCCACCTCAGTTCCGAAAGGTGACACATGGCTCTCAGACTGTACCTACTCACCCTTCGGCTCATGTATCCACCTTGGTGTCACAACACCCTAGGAAGAGTGGGCAGCGATCAGAGAAGAGCAAGCGCTTCAGTGAAGCCAAAAAGTCGGGTAAGCATCAGGGCTCCAAGTCTCAGGATTGGCCTCTGCCACGGCCTCAGACTCCTCAGAGCACCTGGTCAGCGCCTGGTTTTCCACCTTTTGCACACCAAGGGAACCCATTACAGATGATTCTTTCATGTTAAATATGCTGAGACATGGATACTGGCTGCCTTTCAGTGAAGAAGGTCTCCGTTAAGCCACAAATTCAATTGGTTCATGCTGCCCACAGGGGAACCCAAAGCATCAGTGTTCCAAGACACAGTTAAGAAGCTTCAGAGCAAATGTGCCATAGAGCCAGTCAAGGACCAAAGTTCTCCCAGTTCCTATAAGCTACTCTTTCTTGTCCCCAAGCAGGACAGAGGTTGGGGTATACTGATAGACCTGTCCACACTGAGCACCTTCTTGGTAGTCCCACCCTTCAGGATGAAGACCTCCCCCCCCCCCCCCATCAGTGGCAGCAGCCCTGCAGCTCCTGGAGTGGACGACATCCCTGGATCCCAAGGATGCATTGTTCCATATGCCAATCACGGAGACTTCAAGGAAGTATCTGCAGATTTCATTCTTGGGCCAAGTATACCAGTTCAGGGTGCTGCCGGTCGCCTTGCCACAGCTCCTCTGGTGTTCACCCAGTTTGCACAGACAGTTGCTGCTTACCTCCACCAGACCATCAGATGCATTCATGTGTGCCTGGACAAGTGGCTTATCGGCGCTTAAATTTGCAGCCTCATACACAGACTGTTCCTTGATTTTTGCCACCATTTGGGCCTGATTGTGAACTGAGGCAAGTCCAGTCTTCAGCTGCAGCAGACTTTTGTCTTCCTGAGCATCCAGTTCAACATGATTGCTTACATCTGTCACCCCTCAGAGGACAGGTGGGAGAGACTTTAGTCCCTGTTCAAACCTTTTCTCTCCGCACAACTGTGGCAAGCCCAGGAGGGCTCCCTGTCCTCGATGGACTTCCAGGTACCATTGGGTCACCTTCACCATCATCCTTTGCAGCACACACTGACCGATGGTTGAGGGACCAGAGCTGCCATTCCCCGCTGCTGGTCCTCTCCAAGGACCATCTGCACCTTCAGTGGTGGACAGTTAGGGGAAATGTAAAGTCGGGACAGACGCTGGCTCCTTTTCAGGCCCAGCTCACCATTTGCACGGACTCTTCTCGGTCAGGGTGGGGGAGCCCACATGGAGAGCAGAATGGCATCGGGCCATTGCCAAGTGCAATTCGCATCTTACACATAAACTGGTTGGAATAAGAGGTAATACGCTTTGCCCCCCTCCACTTCCAAGACTTAGGGGAGCAAAAACATGTCCTCGTGATGTGGGACAATAGGACTGAGATTGCCTACCTCAACCAGCAAGGTGGATCACACTCCAGCAAGCTGATGGCACTAGCCAGACACATCACTTGATGGTGCTGCAAACACGATGTCTGCAAGCTCATGAGGTATGTCCCAGGACATCAAAATGTCCTGGCAGACCAAGTTTCGAGAGGAGGGCATGTATGCCTTTGCGGGTGTAACAGGCTCCTTTACTTACTAGCTTAGGTTCTCGACACCTGTCTGTTAAACTTTCCAAGTCTTATGAGGGCAGCCATTGTGTTCCAGTTTATGGCATTCTTGTGGTGTAGACTTGATGCAGTCTATAGGTTGGCACACTTCTCAGTTGGTCTTTTAAATAAATTGACTTAATCTCAGGCTTGTAGCGGGAAGTCATCCCTGCTGTCCTGGCCTGATAGAGCCTGTCTAAACAGAAGATCTCTGCCTCACAGAACCATATATCTAGCCCCCTAGCACCTGCCAGTTTCACGACTAAGTCCTGTCAGATCTCCAGGTCTGGAGGAGTAGAAACAGACAGTGTCTACCCACATGGTGGACAGCTGTCATATTGGTGGGCAAGTTCCAGAGGGCTCAGTGATGTCTCATGATGCTGAGTAAGGAGGGTTTCCAGGCTTCAGCCTGGATTCTGCTGTTGGTGGCCTCATACCTCTGAGGTTTTCCCTTCAGATGTTGCCTCCTCACACGGACCAATGGTTCCCCCCCCCCCCAGGCTGTAGGTCCCAGTAGTCTTAATCATGGTCAGTATGCCAGTACTGTTACACCCACCACCTTTGCATCCATAAATCCGCAATGGGGTTGAGAGAACGTGTTACATAATACGTGAATTTTTTTTTGTAATTTCGGTATCAGTAAGTACACTAACCTCTCGACCACCAAAGAAGCCCACCCGACCACCCCACTTCCTTTCTAATTGCTGACGTCAACCAACTGACCACTCATAAACTCTTCTCTATACACGTTACCCTCTGGAACTGCCCAGTCCTCCATTTCTTAATTCCATCCGGTTTCTTCCCAAGTCATGACTTTACTCTTATCCTCACTGAATTCTAACCTCCATTTATTCCCATGCTCCCCGCTATGTTCAGCATATCCTGTAGTTCTTTCTTAGAAAAATTGAGACTAAGATGGGCTTGCAGTTTTACAGCTTTCTTCAGTGAACAAGATAGGCTTGCAGTTTCGCACCTTGCTTCAGTGAACAAAATGGGCTTGCAGTGAACAAGATGAGCTTGCAGTTTCACACCTTGCTTCACTGAACGAGATGTGCTTGCAGTTTCACTGCTTGTTTCAGTGAGAACAGTGCTCGACGGACAGGAGTTGCATGCTCACTCATTTCTCCTCATCTTGGATCAAAGAGCAACATGTCTGTTTCACTGCTTGCTTCAGTGAGAAGAGTGCTCGACGGACAGGAGTTGCATGCTCACTCATTTCTCCTCATCTTGGATCAAAGAGCAACATGTCTTTATTAACGGCATGGACGGGGCTTTGGCCATTCAGTAACTTCGACTCCTTGTGATCATACTGGTTTTAAAAAGGGGGAAAGGGTCGACATACCACGATCAGGGAAGATAACAGAAAACGAAGCAAACGGATAGCAATGAGCAAAAGAAAAGAGAGAGAGAGAGAAAAAAATGACCTCTCATTATAAAAAGGCAAGGCTTCATCTAAAGAAGTATAATTGTGCCAAGTTTGGAGTTTCTACGTATAATACTTTTCAAATATAATTTCAGACAATTTTGCCTGGAAAGAAAGAAAGAAAGAAAGAAAGAAAGAAAGAAAGAAAGAAAGAAAGAAAGAAAGAAAGAAAGAAAGAAAGAAAGAAAGAAAGAGAAAAGACCGCCAGGCATACAGTGCGGAGGGAGGGGAGAGCTCTGAAGATTTTTTCCTCAGGATCGTTGTTATTGTGGAAAATCACTCATGACCTGCAGTCACTCGTGATTTTCCCCAGCAACAGCGATCCCTCATGAGAGAAAAAATAGTAAGTCACTCTCACCCATGTAAGATTCTCTATTACATTCATTTTTAGGGCACTGTGGGAACCGCTATCTGCCTCAATCTGACTGTAGATCCATTTGGGTTGTATATTATCAAGTTGATATTTATAATCTTATTGTCCAGCGTTTTCTTTCCCTGACAAATAAATAAAAGCATGGTTATGATATTTCGTCAGAACTGTCGCATATTTCTTGTATAAAGTATCAAAAGAACTAGATACTTGTTTTCATACGTTGTGACACACCATCATATGCGTGAGACTGTCGTGCGTTTTTCTACGGAATCGGAACGCCCTGCCAGAATCCCCTCACCCCAACCCCCGTTTCAATTAAACAAAAAAAAAGTTTATACTATCACTCCTAGAGGCTGACATCTTGCACTGAAGAGTCATATCATACGCCTAACTACCCAGATCAAACCGGTATAAACATTTCTGGGCAACAATAATGAGACTTATTCTTCATTATAACGGTAGCTGAACTAGGTTGGCTGCCTATCGACCTAATATTGAATCGCCAACGCATTAGATATTTTCATAGAATGAAGTATGACCTACCAGAAACCAGGCTATGTAAGCAAGTGTTTTTAAAGCTAAATGCCGAGTACCTAAAAGGAGGGGGGGGGAGGGACATCTTATTGGCCTTATTGTTCAGAAGTGCATAATATGTTGAAAAACGTAGGCTTGGATCGGGCCTTTACTGGTGAAAATGAGTTTTGGCAGCAGCGGTATATGAAACTGAATACTGAAAGTTATAAGATATCATTTTGGCAAGACATTGATGCCAGCACGTCCCTTTATTGGTACAGATATTTAAGAAGATCTACTTTTGGTGAAAATTACTTGTTTAATGTGAAGGATTTTTATGCAACGCATCTAAAATTTAAAGCACGTACAGGTTGCTTAGGAATTTACGAAAATTTGGAAAGATGGGGAATTTCAGATGCAGTTTGTGATTTATGTCGAAGTGATAAGGAAGTTTTAACCCATTTCCTGTTTCTTTGTCCGACCCTGAATGAGATAAAAAAAGCAAGTTACAAAACATTAGAAAGTGAATTAAGACTCTTGGGACATGAAGGTGTATGGTTTAGTTTTTGTGGATCCTCTGTTTTGGGCAAGCTATGTCTATTTTTGGGTGATCATGGATATATGTATAGTAATGAAGTTGGAGCTCTGTTTGACAAAATATGCAAAGAGTTTTTAGTTAATGCGTGGAACCTTAGGACCGAGTCCTGTGCGGACCAGCCAGATCCAGAAACAGTAATTTTACATGTGTGTGATTGTGACTTGTAAATACATTTTAAATATGTTTGCATATATCTGTATTATGTTAAATTTTAACTGTGGACGCACCGGAGGTAAAACCCGAACCTTCGTTGCCCCCGATGTAAAGGGGTAGTTTCCTAATAAAATTAATTATTATAACGGTATGAATAATGTCTGGTTAAACCAGCACAATACACTACGCGGACAGGATATTATCCAAACTTTATCAACAGGTTTCTTTTCCCACATTTGGAACAGTAATGTAAAATATGGTAAATGTCAGAAGTAGAGATTCTATCGACTTTACAAGTCAAACTATGCCCCTTATTTTTCCAGGCGGTTAATAGTTTCAAACGGTGCAGAAAGTTCTCACGGCTGCGCCTCACCAAACAAAAACTTCAGATTGAACTTGGTGGATATCAAAATGAGCGCTCTTTGGGCCTACCAGCGCCTGTGTTCATTTTATGATCAACAAGTTAGCGAAACAGATGTATATTTCCTTTTGCATTGTGACCTGCACAATGCCCTTAGAGGTATCGCTTTCATTGATAATAGGAAAAAAATCACATGCCATTCTGATCAACTGGAGGAAAATGAACAAATTCGAGTGTTTGTGTCACCTGTAGAAAACACCACTCATATAGTTCATAGTCAGCCACGCTTTATATTCCAAACCATTAAACGTAAATAGTTCTATGGGCAAACATATACATGCTCAACTTTGTACACAATGCCATGCAGTGTCGCAATTGGTATGAAAATTACAATTTTACCCGCTCTGATTTGAAATATTTTGTATGTAACCCATAATATCTAGCCATGCAGCCCACAAGGGCATAAGAAGGAAAATAAACTTCTAAACTTGTTTTTAAAAAGCCTGTTGTGTACGGTGTACGGTTACTTCACGAGCTGTCTGTTTCTGAATGTCCTCTTTACAGCTGTACATGTGTGCATTCACAATAATGATTTTATTCAGTAATTTACTTGGAACGTCAATACCCATTGTGCTACTTATAATTGCGGCCAAGCACTTTTTTCACTTACTAGTACCTGCGCATGCAGACGCCCTTATTTATGACAATTATAAGACCACTGCATATTGCCATTTGTCTATACACTCTCTTTTAAATTTATCATTTGCTTTTGTTTATTTGAACACGTGAACAAAGGGAGGCCCAATCAGCAAAAACTGTTATTTTACGTAATCCTCTTACAAATAGAAGATATACAACAAAATAAAGTGTGATGATAATAACATAAATTATGTGTAACGCACAGTCAAACATAGTATTTCTTCTGTGTGTAGTCATACGTGCTATATTATTGTCCAAGTTTGATATATATATATATATACCAACGTCCATATATACATATATTTTAGGACGGAGTTTGAAAAGTTACATCTCTGGGAGTGAATTCAAAAGCCTCTAATATTGCTGTACTGAGTGAGCTCGGAGCATATCCATATTCGTTAAAAATAATGAAAAGTGTTTGTAAGAACTGGCACCGCATAAGAAATTCTGATGCACGTGAAATTTATACGATGCTTACAAATGTAATGTTGAATTGCTGGCATCGAATAACTCGACCTGGTTGAACAATATCAAAACTACAATGTCGCTAATTAGCTGTAATGATATTTGGAATAATGACGGAGATGAATACGGGGAATTTTCACACAATTTAATAGAGAAATTATTAAAAGAGAAATTTATACTTCAATGGCAGAATGACTTCCTTAAACAAGCCTATCCAGATAAAACGTTGAGAACCTATTCGAAATTTAAATCAGATTTCAAAATAGAAAAGTACCTAATTGTATTAAAGAATTTGAACGAAAGGAAAAACTTGACCAGATTACGAATAAGCGCACATAATTTGAACATTGAAAAAGGTAGACATAGAAGGCCAGTTAAGGTTCCTATTGATGAGAGAATTTGTGATTCGTGTTTGGAAGTCGAAGATGAAATTCATTACGTTGTAAATTGCCAAAAGTTTAGAGAAGCCAGAAATAGATTATTTGATACTGTGAGTAAATTTATCGTAGATTTTGACCATGTATCGTCCGAAAACAAATTCATGAAACTTATGAAATGTGACGAAGTTGAAATTATATGGCAATTTACAAAATTTATAACGGAAACAGTGAAAATCAGGGGTACACTATAGTACTCTAAAGTCATTTAAAACCTACAATACTTTGAGCTGGGGGGGGGGGTTGGGGGGGGGAGCTGCCCCTAAGGCATACGTATCAGGGATTGTTGTAATGTACTGTGTTGTATTTTACTGTTGTGGTATAGTGTATTGTTTAGTGTATTGAGTTACAGATTACCATTTATTGTATTTATGGTGCAGTAATAAAGTCATTCATTCATTCACATTCAGCACATGCATGTATTTGGCAGTACGTGTATTTCCGGTCGGTGTTATTCCCCTCAAAGTACTGACAAAAAATAGCCATGTTTTATATACGAGACCATTTAACGCATTGCAAATAGTTTTACGGACAGACGTTTAAGATAAACTGTCTGCTTGGCATAACCATGCAGGTAAAATTATGTCAGGTTTTAAACTGAAAAAGAAAAATGCAATTATTATATATGCCACCGTTCTAATGCTGGTATTAAAACACTAATGAGGATCATCTGATATGAAATATCGTCCGCGGATATAACATATTATAAGAGGCACTCCATCTGATATTCAGTAGTGGGGAAATGGAATGCTGACTCTATACAGATGTGCTTCTATAACAGAGGAAATATCTGGAATAGGAGTAGACTCATTTTATTCGGTAATCCATCCACAAGTATGTTACACTGTGTTGAACTCTGGGGTCCAGCTTACCAATCCCATATCAATCCATTACTTACTCTTCAAAAGAAAGCTTTACATACAATAACCTTCTCACACTACCAAGCCTTCATATCAAATCTTTTCAAAATAACTAAATTTTTACCTGTACCGAAACTCTTTCTTTTTTTCTCTCAGTATTTGTCTGTTGATATATAACGAATTACTAATTATACTATTATAAATTTCAGCTTCCAATACAAACACCAACGATACAATTCAAGGACTAAGTCCAACCTAATTGTTCCTGCACATAATGAGAGTTACAAGTGTCAAAGTGCTAAGTAGTGGCCCCAAAGTATTTAATATGTTACCCTCCACAATAGTTGATTCTCTATCTTTCCACGTCTTTAAAAAGAGAGTTTAAAACCGTTTAAGCGACACTGACATAAATATTGACAAGATAGTGCCCCCCTCACAGATATATGTAGCCTTATGGTTCTCTATTTTCTTTTCATATTGTGTTGCTAATGGTTTTCATTGACTAACTAGTTTATAAATATATTATGTTTCATGTTTATAAATTAATGTATGTTCTACCTGTGAAACAATATTAATAGCCGATTTGCAGTCTATGTCTGTCGGTGTTGTTGGGTAGAAAGGCAAGGCTTGCCTTTTATCTACCCTTTCTTCTTCTTCTTCTTCTTCTTCTTCTTCTTCTTCTTCTTCTTCTTCTTCTTCTTCTTCTTCTTCTTCTTCTTCTTCTTCTTCTTCTTCTTCTTCTGTAAGTTATTTTGTATTTGTTTATGGAGAATAAAGCATTGATTGAAAGATATGAACAAGATAAAAAACGTAGGTGCTTTTAAGAGGAAGCAATGGATTATAGAATTCCGTTTTGAAGTTACAGATTTAAGCTGATGTTCAACACTTCGCTTCTAGACTAAGTATCACAGATATGAATTCCTAACATAATGAACTTTTTTATTCATTTGACCACAGGGCTGTGTTTCGCAAGGCAAAACTCAAAAACAAGGTCTGGGCTAACATGGTTAGGTTTTCGTGAAATTTTGAATGTATCTTGAAAAATATTCAACTGACCGTATATGTATGTATATATATATAAATATATATATATATATATATATATATATATATATATATATATATATATATATATATACATATATATATAGACAGACGGGCGGACAGACAGACAGACACAGACAGACAGACAGATAGATAGATAGATAGATAGATAGATAGATAGATAGATAGATAGATAGATAGATAGATAGATAGATAGATAGATAGATAGATAGATAGATAGATAGATAGATAGATAGATAGATAGATAGATAGATCCCTGTCGCTTATTCAAAATTCGCTGGACAATTTCTTTTTTTATATTCGCACAACTCTGCATACATGCCCTTTCATTTGCACTTGCATTCCTTTGATAAAGTCTGCCACCCCCCCACTACCCCCCCTCCCCACCCCGCGTTTGCCGCGAAAATTTCAATTTGACTATTTTTTCGTCACCATTGGTAAGGTTCCGTGGCAAGCTTTCTTCGTGCTATGTTTTTTAACGTGAAAGTATTTACTTTTGTGGGAAGGTTTAAAAATATTCCTCAATCACCGCATACTCAATACCGATAGATAACCAGATTGAATCCCTATTAGCAGGGATGTGCTATAAGGAGCAAGTCCCTGCAAATAGTCAGGGATGTAAACCATTTTGACCATTGATAATTGTTTTGGTTACAGTTATGTCTGCCAGTCACATTACACTTGGTGTGTTTTAGTGGTATGCTCAGTTTAGATTCAAAAGTAAAAAATATCATATAATTTTCACACGCCAATATAGTATCCAGATTTTCGATGTGTGGTACCTTTAAAACAGAGAGGAGTCGGTTTTCCTGTCTGGTTTCTTTGCGTCATTTTCACTAACCTCCATCATTATAAACATTTGGAAGTGAGTTAAGTGTTCAACATGTACGGAAGCCTGATGTTTGCCCAAGCCTCGGGATTCAATAAACAATAATAGTATTTGATGATATATATGATTCTTGATGGACGAATCGCAAATGTGGCACATCACTACATGTAACTCCTCAATTGTTGTGTTGGCCAAACCACATTAATAAAATATGATCAGTTTGACTCCGTATCAAATTCATTATATATATATATATATATATATATATATATATATATATATATATATATATATATATATATATATATATATATATATATATATATACATACATATAGATACCTTTATTGCTGAAGGCCCGCCATCTGGTGGGCATGGCAAAGATTACATACTTCAAACCTGTGCTACATCAAGATGTTTGCACCAGGTCTGAGCAAGACAAAATTATAATTTGAGCATAATAAGATATATAACTTAAATATTTACAAGGAAGAATAATCAAACAAATAAAATAAGGAAAAAAACCGCGCAAAACCTCCCCTGGCTTCATACTAACCACGGGCAACAAAGCACGTATTATGTAATTTATTACATATTTGAGAACATGGTGATCTCGTTTTTAAGAAAAGTAACAAACAGTCAAAGGAAAATTATAGGCATATTTCACTCCTCTGTTATGTCTCTAATGTACTTGAGCGTCCAGTTTATAACATTTTCTATGAGTATCTGACCTGTAACAATTTACTTTCCGCTAAAAACTCTGGCTTTAAGAAAAACGATTCTACTATAAATCAAATTGTTAGCATACTTCATACTATTTACAGTGGCCTTGAGTTGGGCCATGAGGCCCGTATGGTTTTCCTGGACACATTCAAGGCCTTTGACAGAGTCTGGCACGCTGGTCTACTTTTTAAACTGAAGATCCTGTGTTACTATTTATAGAAAGCAATCTCTCAAACCGACTTCAACGTATTACTATTGGAGGACAGACCTCACCTTGGTTCCCTATAGAGGCTGGAGTGCCCCAAGGCTCGATCCTTGGTCCCCTACTTTTCCTCGTTTACATTAGCGACATCACTGTCAACATCACCTGTGACATCCGTTTGTTTGCGGCTGATACCAGTATTCTTGAAATTGTCTACGAACCAATGGCCACAGCTGAAATTCATCGTTGGGGCAAGCCTTGGTGGATGACATTTAATGCCATAAAATCCATCTCAATGACCTTCTCAGCTAAACGACATGAGCCAGATCATCCTCCCCTACTTCTTGGAAACACACCGATGCCTGAGGCTACTCTAAATACACATCTTGGAGTTACACTCTCAAGTAATTTGTCATGGCACCAGCATAACCCGCATTGTTAATAAAGCCAGCCAACGGCTTGCTCTTTTATGCAGACTCAAATATAAACTCTCCCGCCAGACACTCATACGGTTGTGTAGTACAATGATTCGTCCTATCCTCGAATATGGGTGTGTCCTGTTTGACAATTGCACTGAAAACCTGTCACAATCTATAGAAGCTGTGTAGTATGAGGCAGTCAGAATCTGCCTTGGCGCAACTAGATACACTCCACGTGTCTTACTTCTCGAAGAGCTTGAATGGCAATCTCTGGTAAATCGGAGGAAATACTTTAAACTTATTCCTTTCTTTACAATTTATAATAGGTTGACTCCACAATACCTACATGATCTCGTTCCTCGTGACGTTGCATTCACTACTGGGCGTCTATTGAGAAATCGTACTGAATTACGCCAAATTAGGTTCAGTACCAATCGCTTCGGCGATTCATTTCTCCCGTCTGCTATCAAATTATGGAATAACCTCCCGGTTGATGCTCGTCACACCGATTCCCTGCCGCAGTTTAAATCTAAATTAAATCTATTAGTTTTAAATGTTTACAAAAAGCCCACATACTTTAAACATGGAAGTCGTTTCCTAAACATATGACACACACAGCTACGTCTTAACTTCTCTGTTTTAAATCCCATCTATATCATGTCAATATCCTTCCAGCCTCAACGTGTGCATGCTCTCATCCTGAAGATACGAAACATTACCTTTTGTTCTGCCCCAAGTTCACTGTGCAAAGGGTCCGTCTACTGAACACCGTGTGTCACTTACTCGCCCCAGGTGTAAATCCGACTCTAATAGTTCAGTGCTCTTGTGACATTTTACTAAATATTGTCTTGAAAGGTAGTGAGGATTTGCCGGACACTGATTATGTATTCATCTTTGAGGCTGTTTAGACATTCTTATCAGAATATAGACGTTTCATTAATTAAGTATATGATCTAATTATAAGTCTCCATTATTTGGCATCAAGTGTATTATTCGTGTACAAGCCGGGAATTTAGTCTTCTGTTCTCATCCAATGTGTATTGTATATATTTCTGTGCGTCCCTTTATGTACTGGAGAGCCTCCAGATTAGTCTTTGTGTACTATTAGGCAATCCAGAGAAAATAAATATGTTTATAATAATGTCCACTGAGGCCTGTTATTAGAAGGATCAATTTTTGATCTTATTATTATTAGAAACATTTTGTGTTAGTGTGCCAAAATAGTATGCCTGCAGTTGACTATCAGGTTCCTTCCTAAATATATCGTACTTTTCACAGTTTAATAACATATTTGTATTTGTGTCTTTTTGTCCAAAACCCCTTCCTAGTAGTCATTACCCTATTCCGCAGTCCGAACTCTTTACTCTCCATAAGCTAACCTGTCCCTGTCTAACCTATATACATATGGAACTTATATACATGGAAGTACTATTGTCCATATTGCACACGTTCCTCTGTAAAATTTAGACATAAGCTGTATTAGCCCATTTAAATTAAAGGGTCTTCAGCGGGTAACTACTTAACATGTTTCGGACCCTTTTACCTTTTTTAATACGTAAGCCATCTTCGACTTGTGATTTGTTACAGTGACAGCAAAGCATATTTTCCACAGGTATATTATTGATGCACTCTAGATGCAATTCAATCGGTTTTAGATCAGTATGCCATGGTCGCGCCTGTGAAATTGTTTGGCGACTTTAATGCTAAACTACCAACAAAACCTAAGTTACATAAGAAGTGGTACACTAAAGATGCTTTCAATGAGAATAGTCATGTACTCTATGATTTTATTGTAGGAAACAATTTTAGTGTGTTGGATTTTATGTTTACTCAGCAAGTTAATTATACATATTTCTGTCATGGCAATGGACATTTTAGCTGGATCGACCATGTTCTCTGCCTATCTCATGATACTGAGAGTGTTTTGTCGTGCCATATTGTACCCCTGCACAGCGATAACCTAAGTGATCACTTACCAGTGCGTTTGGAAATGAAACTATGTATACAGGGTGACAAAAACTGTGTCGAGGCATCATGTAAAAATGCATCACTAGATAGATTTAAGACATACCCATGTCCCAGGTGGGATAGACAGGACTGCAATGATGCGTATCAAACAATTCTATCAGAGAAACTTAACTCCCTGCCTCTGTTAACATTAGATGAGTTCAAATGCAATGATCAGAATTACGTGTTACATCAAGTGGAAAATCAAATTGATACCATTAACAAATTAATTCATGATTCGTGCAAAGAGGCAGGATGTACGCCGAAAAAGTTTTTTAAGCCAAAACCATACTGGTGTCCACATCTCAGTGTCATAAGGGATCGGAAAAGGTTTTGGTTTAATTTATGGGTAGCAAATGGAAAACCGAAAACAGGTGCAGTACATGACGCACATAAATATATTAAGAAACAGTTCCGACGAGTATCCAGACATTATAGGCAAGGTCTTCATAATTCTGGTATACAAAAACTTAACCTGTATTTCGGGCAGAGAAAGATGTCTTATTTTTGGAATGAGCTGAAACGACTAAAGAGAAAAAAGGTATCTAGCAGTAGAGATGCTAATGATTTTCAAGTCTATTATAAAGGTGTTATGCAGGATAAGGGTACACTTACTAGTGATCAGTTGAAGATAAGTGAATTTGTAAAAGCCGAGTATACTAAAAACTGTAACAAAGTATTTGATATCTCGGTAACGCATAACCACATTAAAGATCTGATTGGTTTATTACGCAGGAATATCGCGGCGGGCCCAGATGGAATTTATGCTGAGCATTTGATATACGGTAACTCTAAATATCTGTGCACTCACCTAGCGTCTCTATATTCTATCATTCTTCAGTGGAGCATCGTGCCAAGAATATTACAGTTTGGTGTCTTGGTACCTATACTTAAAAAGCCCACACTCAATCCAAACGAAGTAAGTAACTACAGACCTATTACGTTGAGCTCCACCCATGGAAAACTCCTAGAATTATTTCTGATACCAGATTATGATGCATCTGACACGCAGTTCGGCTTTCGTAAAGCCCGAGGGACGGACATGGGATGTGCTTTGCTACACGATGTAATTTCCTATTTTGAGAGCAGAAAATCACCCCTATTTGTAGCGTCACTGGACGCGGAAAAGTGTTTCGACACCGTATGGCATGATGGGTTATTTTTTAAGTTATATGATGTGCTCCCCTTGCCACAATGGGCATTTCTATATACCTGGTATCGTCAGCTTAAAGGGGTTGTAAGATGGAATGGACTGTACAGTGCCTCGTTTGATGTCACTCGTGGTACGAGGCAGGGCAGTGTATTATCTCCCACGCTGTTTAATGTCTTTATAAACGACCTTCTGCTTACATTACAACTCAGTGATTGTGGGGCTCGTATTGGATCCCAGCAGATCAACTCGTTTGCATATGCAGACGATATTACTTTGCTCTCCACAATTATACCTGATTTACAACAATTAATCAATATATGTACTGACTATGCTCAGACTTGGAGATTCAATTTTGGAATAAAAAAATCAAAATGTATGGTAGTAGGTAAATCTCTGTTTGACACAGTGTCGGTCAAAATGGGATCATGTGTAATTGCTTTTGAGGAGAGCCTGGACATACTGGGTGTAAATTATACAAAGGATCATAAATTTGACGTACATGTGGATAACAGGATTAATGCCGCAAGGAGAGCCATATATAATCTTAGCTCTGCAGGCATGGCTTACCCTGGTCTCTGTACAGAGGTCAAAACACATCTATGGAAGACTATCGGCGTACCTTGCCTATCTTACGGTCTAGATACTATGTGTTTATCACAAAGTCAGTTGAAACGTCTTGACTCTTTTCAGGGTACTGTATTAAAGCAAGTCCTAGGATTTAGTAAGCGAGCACACCATTCATCTATTCTTACTGCTTTAGGAGTACCGACCATAGCCGACAATATCCAACGTAGTACAGTGTCTTTACTGCGTCGAGTGGCTTCAGTCAGCTCACCTTACAGATATTTTATATGTCACTTGTTAGCAAAGTATTGGGCATTTGGTGTGAACGGCCTTGTGCCGGGGACTGTTGTCTCAAGAGTTCATAATTATGGTATGTCGCCTGTTGCCGTTTTTCTCGGCAGGCATGATCAAACGTCACGAAAACAGCAAACCAGTGCTCTTTCTGATGGGATGGTGGATTCACTAAAGTACTTGCTGTTCCATGAGAATTTCCAGAAGCCATGGGGCTATGAACATACACTGGCAACATTGTTGACCAAGGCGTTTTAGTCACCTTCTGGGCCAGGGCTAACGGTCTGGGGGAACATCTGGCACGGAACATGGCTCTGCTCGTTAGGGCTGTGTGCATCTCTGGTGGGAAGGGCCTATCTCTATTTCCATGGTCGAGAGCGCGGCCAGGTCGTGTCGCGGGTCATGGAGCCATGCCATGGCAAAGTATGCCATCTCATGACTCCATGCCCCCAAGTGTGACCTAGGCCGCACTCATTTTCATGATATCATTTCAATTTTGGTTTATCAAACTTGGTTTTTGTATGTAGATGTGTTCATATGCGCTGTGCTCTGTGATGTGCTCTGTAAATACGTGTTGGTGCTGTGTAAACATTTCGATGTATTTTATCTCGATGTACTTGACATTTTTATTTCTCCAGTAATGGAGGTTTAATAAATTATTATTATTATTATTATTGTACCTTCCAGTCTCAATTTTGAGGTCATGTGCGCTTATTCTTAATTTAGTGAAATTTTTACGTTTATGCAATGGATACTTCAAATTCAGATATTCTTCTTTACCAAAATTATTTTTAAATTTGCAGTAGGTCCTTAACTTGTTACTATTTCTGTTCACACCACAAATAAGATCTAGCCATTGTTGTTCATATGAAGGGCAAAATTTGTCTTTTTGTCAAAATTTGATTTTTTGTAAGCAGCGAGTTACATTGTTACCACCAACATTTTCCCAGTATCTGGTCATATCAAACTTGACAAACACATTCTTGAAAAATTGTGTCCAGCACACAGAATTCTTATTTAGCAAACAGCAATTTTCCCTGAGGCAACAAGCAACCAGACTGTCTGGATCACGTGTGTGTAAATTCATCCAATATTTAACACTGTGACAAAAAGCATAAACCAGTATTGGGTACCTGCCCAGTTCACCTTTTATTGCCGCAGTGGAGGACTTACGGTGGACACATAAAAAAATCTGCAAAATTTAGTATGTACTTGCTCAATAGTTAGATTTTCACATTAACTCGTGAGATTATCATTATTTAGGCCCTGTAGTAAATACGGGGCCCAAACTTCACATCCATAGGTGCCACTAGCGAGTCAAACAGTTTTAGGGCTACATCAATATCTCCATCAACAAGACAGTATGTTATATATATAATGCATCTGCACTGATTTTCCCGGAAATTCTGACATGGACACAAGTATTGTTTGAATGTCCCGGCGTTCTATCAGATAGTGAGAAAAATAATATACGTTAACACTGGTAGAGTGAAATCAGCAAAGCCGAATACTTGTCCGGCATGGACAATCTGCATTTATATCATTGTAATTGACGGTTTGCGGGTGTCTTTCACTGCATAGCGATATTTTCCATCGGTGTCTCCGCCGTAAATGAGTAGATTCTCTGATAAATTTCATTTATTCATTCATTCATTGCTATAATCATGGCTGTCATTGTCATTATTCTAGTTATGTACCGTGACACAGTAGACTGACCCAACTTAACCAGGACTAAAGACATGAATAAACGTATTCAACTTGTGCCTCCAAGGTACAATTTTATTAAAAGCACAACTGCCTTTTTGGTCAACAACACGCAGAGCAATTGAAATGAGTCTTAAAACACGTTTAATTTATAGGTCAAGGTGCGTGGTGTTTGTATTCTTATTTCTGTTTGGTCATTCGCTGCCACCGCAGACGCCATAGGCTGACCATTGGCAAACTGACTGCTGCAACATGGAGCAAAGTCAAGGGTGAGAATTATTATATTCTGTGCTTTTTACAGTATCAAGGTCCATTATGCCAGTTCCACAAAATACACGGTAGCAAAGCGTAAATTATACAGTAATGTCCATTGAACGGTTAGCATTTACTCTGGTTCTTTAGGATATTGTGTTTCCATTTTTAAACAGCTCTTGGTACATTTTTTTTCAAAACCATGCAGCCATTATGAGCCCAACACGACCATCACAGTCTATTATTAACCGAGACATTGCCACAACACACTGGTCAAACATATGTTTGCTGTTTCAGTATTAAGTCAACAGACCACAGATCTTATACTTGACATTCTGGACAGTAGAACCAGCGAAAGTTGTGTTTTCAAACTCTTCGAAGTACAAAAATATTTTGTAAATATTTGATTGGGCCTAACAGAACAGCCAATTTGGAAGTACTTGCATGAAATCAGCGTAAGTCACAGCTGCCGTGTGTGGAGGCACATTCATGGTACAGGTCCGGCCAAGTGAAAGTCATGGCTACAGTGTATGGAAGCACGTTGACGATTAAATCAAGTAGAAGTGACAACTGTTGTTTATGGAAGCAAGTTAATGATATAACCAAATCTAAGTCCATGTCCATCTCCATATCCTATCTTCATCCATGTCCTGCTTAAAAAAAAGTGTTTATGGATTATGCATTGTGACTGTTGGAGAAAGAACATAAGAAAACCTCTGGGTTTCTTAAAATTTATTATTTCTTCAAAGTTAGATAAAGTTAAACTGTGCATTTTATTTATATTTGCGTCTTTTTGCCGAGAACCGCTTCCTAGTAGTCATTACCCTATTCCGCAGTCCGAACTCTTTACTCTCCATAAGCTATCCTGTCCCTGTCTAACCTATATACATATGGAAGTACTATTGTCCATATTCCACACGTTCCACTGTAAAATTTTGACATAGGCTGTATTGGCCCAAATGAATTAAAGGGTATTCAGCGGGTAACTACTCAACATGTTTCGGAGCCTTTTACCCGTACATGTCTCTCTGAGTAGCGGCTCCTTGTCTAAGCTAAATATTCAGCAAAGACAACCCACATTATAACCATAATAATCTTTGGAGAACCCCTCGATTAGATGACACTATTTGTACTATTGGGCAATCCAGTTTGAAATAAATATGTTTAAACTAAAATAATAATCAATAAATATGAACATGGCAAGTGATGAATTAGCTAAATAGGTGTAAGTTTTGCTTATAAATGCAGAGCTTTATTATGAAAGAAGAATAACTGTCAAACAAACCATAATGACTAAATTTGTGTAGTACAGGTTCAGATAAGGACAATTTGACTCACCCCTGAACCAATATGTACCCTTTCTAGCTGGACAGCTTATCCTAGTTAAACCACCCGCCAGTGTATAACTGAAGTGGAAACAAGCTGGGGCATCATATTCAGTCCCAGTGATTGTAAAAAAACAGTTGCAGCTAGATTACCTGTACAAACCAAGGGAAATCCTAACAAGGACTGCAACAATGTACATCCTGCACCAAGAAATGTAAAAAAAAAAACCCCTCCATGATGACTACTACTCCTCAAACAATTCAGCTCTATTTCACTGCCAACCTTGAGTCAATGTATCAACGTAATGTGTCAGGTTTGTGACATTTGAGAAAATACTGTCAATTTTGAGTAATTTTTTAATATTGAGTAAATGTGCATTTAGGCATGTTAGAAAAGAATGAAAGTCATTAGCATTTATGCCATGAACATGTTATCAAAACAATTTTTCTTAACGGGATTTTAAGTACATTAGGATTCATAGGAGTTCAAGGACATTATGAAATCACACGAGATACGGGGAGTGATTTGTCATCATACAAATCATTTTTGTATCATAAAAATTTGGGTTGGGGGAAAGAGAATATCTCGAAATGTGTAATGTCATTTACGGTGACAGGACAGAAAGCGTGGAAAATCACCGTTTGGATGTAAACTGACTGTCGGCTACACTTAGGAGCCTGTGTCAAAGTGGCCATGGCCTGGAACTGTTCTACTGGATGAAGATGTGGTCTTTCGCGGTTTCTCTTCCCCGTGTGATGAAGGCAGGGACATTGCACACAAAAGTATGCGTGCACGCGTGTGATCAGTTCATTTTAATCAATATCATAGTCGTGCTGCTGCACCTGACATTTACAATTTCCAAAACTTTGGGCTTTATTTTCGCTTTTTGTGGGTTTTTTGTTTGTTTTGTTGTTTTTTTGTTTGTTTGTTTGTTTTTGGGGTTTTGTTTTGTGTTTGGTTTGTGTTTTGTTGTAGTCTCGCTGTTGCACCCCACATTTACAATTTCTAAAACTTTGGGCTGTGTTTTGATTTTTTTTCGGGGGGGGGGGGTGTTTAGTTTAAAAAGATGACGTGACACATCATCCACTGTATTTTTTGTAAATGTGTGATCAGGAAAGTCGGATTTTAGCTTTCATACTAGCTTATATTTCAAGGGATAAATGGGTTTTCGGTACTGGCGTACTGGGCATTTCTATTTGCTATTCTTGTGTGCTGAAATCCTCTTTATTTTGCGTACTTCATGTATGCCATTATTTATAGATATGCTTATTTTCCCTACCTTGTGCTGGGCCGTATGTGTTACCATTTCCAGCGAAATCGGAACCCATCCTCTTAACCATTCATACGTCACTCGCAACAAAAATTTTATTTTCATAAGAGGTGTCATTAGGAGTTCAAGGACATGGTAATTTTTTTTTTCTGTTTCAGTGACAACTCGGCTCCCAGCAATGTTCTGTTGTAGTTAATATATTCTACACGAATAACAGTGACCGGCTGACCAATTACATTGACTTATTTACAAATTGCGATCATATGACATCCTGCTGACAATACATTATATTACTATGAATTCTTAGCAAATTACACATACACGGTGGTTTACTGGCGAAATAGATGGATGGATGGATAGATAGATAGATAGATAGATAGATAGA
This sequence comes from Hermodice carunculata, assembly GCA_964020975.1. Taxonomy (NCBI): domain Eukaryota; kingdom Metazoa; phylum Annelida; class Polychaeta; order Eunicida; family Amphinomidae; genus Hermodice; species Hermodice carunculata. The sequence continues at coordinate 11,121,311 of OZ026630.1, forward strand.
TAGATAGATAGATAGATAGATAGATAGATAGATAGATAGATAGATAGATAGATAGATAGACGGACGGACACACAGACAGACAGATAGATAACATACGGACAGGCTGACAGTTATAGATAGATAGATAGAGAGAGAGAGAGAGAGAGAGAGAGAGAGAGAGAGGGAGAGAGAGAGAGACCACACTTAATGAATGAAATACGGAGAATAAAGGGGTTTTTGGTACGCAACTACTGCACATAAAAATCTGCAGTACTGCAGCAAGGAAAACCCATTTACCCCCCCCCCCCCTATATGTGGCTGACTGGATATGTATGTATGTATGTATGTATGTATGTATGTATGTATGTATGTATGTATGTATGTATGTATGTATGAATGTATGTATGTATGTATGTTTGTGTGCGTGTATGTATGTATGTATGTATGTATGTGTGTGTGTATGTATGTATGAATGAATGAATGAAACTTTATTAACTGCACCACACAAATACAACTGTAGTAATTTGTTAACACACAATACATACGTACAAAAGTTACAAAACCGGACCATACAGTACGAAAGCGTACATATCACATATATCAAACACATACTTACACATTCATAAAAAACCTACAATTGGTTTAAACATATTTTATTCAAAAGAAAACAATCAGGAAGGAGGGCAGAGCCCTAAACAAATCCTTCTTGCAAAGAAGAGACAAGAGCACAGGACATACGTAACATACATTCCAGGTTGACGCCGCTCGTCTCGTCCAAGGGCTCGACGAGAGGCGCAAGGAGGAAACAGGTAGAAGAGAGACACGACTAAACAGAGCACAGATAGAGGGGGATATAATGCGATAATCAAAATAGCAATAATTAAGAAAAAAAATAATCTACGTTATTGTTTCACCTTGAAAGCTTTTAGTTTTTTTAATATATTCTTGTACTGATAAAAAGATACAGATGTTTTCTAGTAGGGAACATTTATCATGTCCATATAAAACAGTATTAATTGAAAATGGTGCTACCAAACTGATAGAAGTGTGGAGGACATGGCGAGCAACGATGTATCGTGGACAAGTTAAGAAATAGTGCCAAACGCTTTCGGTGGTAGCGCCACACGTGCAACTTGCAGATTCAATTACGCCTATCTTACACAGATGTTTATTCAGCTGACTGCAGCTCATACGTAGACGGGAATGCAAAATGAACAAGTATCTCTTACCGAAGTTAAAAACTTCTGGATAAACGACACAACATGTTTTTGGATTTGAAATTCTCTGTTTAAATTGTGACAAAGTCGGTAAATTTCTAGTTTCAAATGGGAGTGAGTTCCATAAAGTAATTGCAGATGGAAAAAATTATTTCTCAAATAGGACTGTTCTGGAAATAAAAGATGGTATGTCCAAATGTCTACTAGGATCAGAACGTCCTCTGGTGTTTGGACGATGGTTTCCATCTATTTATGGGTCATTAGGTAAGGCAGCATACAAATAAGCAGGTGTTATTTTGTGTACTATTTTATACATCATTAAGCATTTAGATCTTTCCCTCCGCTTTGACAATGGCTCCCAGCCAGTTTCTTCATAGAGCTTAGCCTTTGGGGTAGTTCTCATAGCACCTGTCACAATATGGGCTGCAGTCAGCTGAATGTCTTCAAGAAGATCTTTATCTGATTGGGTGCAGCCGTCCCAGACCACGCTACCATATTCCATAATAGGACGGATAAAAGATTTAAAAATTATTTCCAAGGTTTCACGATCAAGACCTACAATTAACCAATACTAAAAACCTATGTCTATATATATAGCCATGTTACATGACATTGTCACTATTGCATTTTAGATTGTAATAATAAGTTAAAGGGATCCTCTTTTCTTAAGAATGTTCACAAAATATGTTTCTGCTATTTTAATTTTTTTCTGTATCATCCAAATTCAAGAGAATTATACATTTTTCTTGATTGTCAAGTTTGATAAATGTGGGGAAAATATCGGTTATCTCATTAAATAAAGCAGTTCTTTCAGAATCATATGTTTTGCAGTGTAACATTACATGTATTTCATCTTCAACTTTATCACAAATTTCACAAGCTCTTTCTTCTAAATGTTTGTTTGTTTGTTTGTTTGTTTTTTTTCATGTGGTCTCCTATGTCTCTCCGTTTCAATTTTAGGCTATGTGCACTGATTCTAAATCTTGTTATATTTTTCTTTATGGATCAATCTTTGAAAGTAAGAAGGTAATTTTGAATTTCAAATTTTCTTTTAAATTTCGTACAGTTTTGTAATTTTTTATCGGCGCCTGAATTGATATTCATCTCTGTTTGCTACTGGTTTATGAAATGTTTTCTAATATTTTGGACAAATTTTGGTGTTGGAAAGTCGACTGTTGTCTTGCACATCATTATAAAAAAAGGCATATGATTTTGATTGAAACATAAAGTTGAAAAGTTGTAAAATAAACTGAATAAGGCCATGTTTGACCAAGTCTTCTCAACGTTAACAATATACAGTACTTTCCAACACCACCTGTCTTTAACTTCAATAATATAATGTACCCCTGACCCTCGGCAAGATAGACAGACCATTATTAAGCTTCCATCAGCTACATGTTCTTTACCCATTCCCCCTGGTGGTATCTCAATAGGGGTACTATGGGTAGTCCAGAAACCTTGTGATCTTGTCTTGTTATTCCACCTGCCCTATTTACACTTAGCACGTATGTATCACCACGATTAAAATAAACTGTAGCAGGAAACGTTTAATATTTCTCTGTAAATTATACATTGGTTGTTTGAAGTATGGCTGTTTTCTGGGGTGCACATTTTATAATTCTAGGCTTCATGCAGTTAGAAATTTTGTCAGAGTAGTTTCAACGGAATTTAAACAAATCTTAGCCAGTCAACAGTCCATTCCGAACCACTGGAGTGCACCCGCATTAGAACTCAAAAACAACCACCTGTACTTTGCATTGCAACATTATAAAGTGGTCGTTGTATCGATATCAACGCTGGCCCTGAATAGAGAATTCCAAACGAGACAACCATGCCCGTGTTAACAGGACTAATTACAACACAATTATAACTATTAAAGTGAAATTTGTATGATGAAACAAGTGGCATATGAACACCAAAGAACACAAACTGTGACACTTCTGCACCTAGTCTTCCGAAGATGCCAACATTTAAAAGGCCATTTCCGGGACATTGACGTGAGAACATAAGGAACAGAGCACATTTAACAACGAATATATGAGAAACTAGAATAGAAGATTTGCTTCAAAGCAAATTTGTCTGCGTGCCTTCAAAAGTTGTAAATATTAAATGCTACAAATTTTGTCCTTTGGTACTTCATATTCCATTAAGCTTACGACTGGATGCAAATTTTAAAATCAAAATGACCTTGACCTTTGACCTTTACAGGTCACATGTAAATTATGTACAGTGTTACAATATCCACAATTTAAGCCCAACATGAACCAAATCAGATGAAAATTGACCAAGTTATGGCAAGAAGAAACTTTCAAAGGGCCAAATGAACTTGACCTTTGCCCTTTAGAGGTTACATGTTCTTACAAAAATGTGCAGTGTTATAATATCTACAATTTGAGTCCAACATGATTAGAATTGGATGGAAATTGGCCGAGTTATGACTGGATGAAACTTTCAAAGGTCCAAATAACGTTGCCCTTTGACCTTGAAATGACCTTTGACCTTGAGATGACCTCTACCTGAAGTGAACCTTGACCTTTAAAATGACATTTTGACCTGAAATTGACCTTTGACCTTAACAAGACCTTTGACATTTGAGATTACTTTTGCCTTGCTATGATCGAACACTCGGAACCACATCTACTATAGTATATAAGATATTGAAGATTTAAAACTTTAATTAGCTCTCATTTGCATAATTTTGAAAAGCATGACCTCTCATTATAAAAAGGCAAGACTTCATCTATAGAAGAATATTTGTGCCAAAGTTTGGAGTTTCTACGTATAATACTTTTCAAATATAATTTCAGACGAGTTTGCCTGGAAAGAAAGAAAGAAAAAAAGAAAGAAAGAAAGAAAAATGCCTAGAAAAACAATATGTCTGTGTTGGCACACAGACATAAATACTTCATTTCAATGCGGAACGAACACCGTAAATTAGTTCAAATTTCGGCTTATTTCAGGGGCTTTGATGAGGGACAATTGGCATCTCAGGTTTTCAGTTCCCCGTACAAAAAAATATATACATATATATTCTGTATATATTGTGATCAGGAATGTCTAAGGATATTACTGATGTTTTAACCTTCAGCTTGACTCACCACACATCTTGAACAGCCATGATACTTCAATGTGCATGTATAGTACGCACATCATTTAAATCTTGTGGTGCACAACGACCAGTAGACAGAGAGAGAACGACGACAAATTGTCTCTTTACGCCGTCCGCTGTATTCTTTTAATTATGTCTCTTTTATTTTAATTGCCCCTAATTTGCTTAATTTTAAACATCATGACTATTTCAAACCAGGTGCACAATTTCACTGGTTTTTGGAATAATAGTGTGCACGGTGTCTGAGAAAATCTCCGGACAAATTATGTGGCGAAAAGAAAGAGAGAAAGAAAGAAAGAAAGATAGATAGATAGATAGATAGATAGATAGATAGATAGATAGATAGATAGATAGATAGATAGATAGATAGATAGATAGATAGATAGATAGATAGATAGATAGATAGATAGATAGATAGATAGGTAGGTAGGTAGGTAGGTAGATAGATAGATAGATAGATAGATAGATAGATAGATAGAAAAGAAAGAAAGAAAGAAAGAAAGAAAGAAAGAAAGAAAGAAAGAAAGAAAGAAAGAAAGAAAGAAAGAAAGAAAGAAAGAAAGAAAGAAAGAAAGAAAAGAACAGCATATCCGGGTTGGCACGCAGACACTACAAGCAAGCAAACACAAATAAATGAATAATATAGAAAGGAGAGATTTGCGTGCAAATCTGTCTGTGTGCAACAAAAAATTCTTAGTTTTGAAATGTATGACAATCAATGTACAGCTTTCGTTACTTGGGACACCGTTAATGATTTTCACAAGTCTTGAACATAGCAGTCCGTTACCCGTATCAGAAACTAATAAATGTTACAACATTTATTTCATGTTGATTGGAGGAAACAGGGTGATGTTTCTCGTATTTGTTGACAGATATTTCGTTTTGGTGTTGACCTTGCTTTACTAGGCTGTTTGGGGCGGTGTATTATATTGACAAGATACAAGACTCATTTTGTAGCAGATAAAAAAAGTATAGACCCATATCTTTTACATGGATTGCGAAGCAGGCCAAGCCTATATTAATCACTCTCCATGGCACAGATGGTGGCGTATACTTTCCTACCTACATGTTTGGTGGAGGAAACCTAACGACTCGGAGAAAACCACCGTGCACAGTCAGAGTGGTAGGAACTCTTTCCACATGCTTCCCGGCCGTGAATCGAACCCGGGCTGCAGAGGTGAAAGGCGAGCGTGTTACAGCTCTGCCAACCGTGCACCCGTAGCAGATTGTGACTGATATCATGATATTAGACAAATTTTATACAGGGAGCTGACCAATAAATTGAACTTTTTTAGTGATTTACCCAAGGGAAAAAATACTTTCATACTGTCTTAAGGGGGCGGAATTTGTCTACTTGCGAGTCAATATTAACTTTCGTTAATGCTGCATTTAATAGAAGGGCAACCCTGATTATGTCCCGGGTGCCAACCCGGACATACTATTTTCTCAAAATTCTTTCTTTCTTTCTTTCTTTCTTTCTTTCTTTCTTTCTTTCTTTCTTTCTTTCTTTCTTTCTTTCTTTCTTTCTGTCTGTCTGTCTGTCTGTCTGTCTGTCTTTCTTTCTTTCTTTCTTTCTTTCTTTCTATCTTTCCATCATATAATTTGTCCGGAGCTTTTTCTCAGTCACCGTGTATAGTCATGATGTTTAAAATTATGAAAATAAGGGGTAATTAAAATTTTAAAAGCTCTATATCTTCCAAAGTATTAGAGATAGACACAACATTTCAAAGTGAATGTATAGGTTTGAGACAGCTGCCAATATAATAGACATTAAATGAAAGTTGTAGAATTTTAAATTATACTAATTAGTGGCATTGAAAAATATAAAAAGTTGAATATCTCCAAAGCTATTATAGATAGAGATGCCATCCCAAACTTCGATCTATGGGTTTGTCGCAAAGGCACATCCAATGAACCACGAAACAAAGTTGTAGGATTTTGATTTAAGCAAATTAGGTGAATATGCAAAATTTAAATCTTTAACAGCTTCAAAACTTTTATAGATAGATGTGCTATTTCAACTTTACTTTATAGGTTTGTGACATGGGTGCATCCCAGAACCATGATCCAAAGTTGTAGGATTTTAATTTATGCTAATAAGGCAAATACACAAAATCTAAATCTTACAATAACTTCACAACTATTTATACATAGAGGTACCATTCCAACTTCAATTTGTAGGTTTGTGACATAACTGCATCCAATGAACCATGAACCAAAGTGATAGGATTTTAATTAATGTAAATTAGGCAAATACACAAAATTAAGATCTGTAATAGCTTCAAAACTATTACAGGTAGTGGTGTTATTCAAACTTCAGTTTTTTGGTTTGCGACATGGCCACATCCAATGAACCAAGAATCAAAGTTGTAGCATTTTAATTTTCGCAATTTAGGCTAATACATAAAATTAAGATTATGCTGAAGAGTGTAGCATTTGAAATTGTTCTCATTTTGAACGCACCCGGACAGATTTGCTGTGAAGTAAATCTTCTTTGCTAGTTTACTGTTTGTGTGTACACATACTGACATACTCTCGCTTGGGGCACCTGTGAATATGAGATAGATGTAAGATAGGTAGAGATAGTTCTTTTGATGTTATAATTTACTTGCAAATATTTTGCTGTGTGGTCACACCATACCATGATGTGCTGGTTTATGTCAATAAAGTTGTTCCTCTCCTTCAAGACTACCTTAGTTTCTTTATATTTACATGTCATCATGTGCTCCTGCTCTGTTGATGGAAGCGTTATTTCTGGACCTGCTTCTTTGGATTACCGGTCAATACATATAAATAATAGACCCACATTTCTTGATTACCGGTCAATACATATAAATAATAGGCCCACATTTCTTGTCTCTGACTTGCACATGATACCGATACAGCCATCATGAGTACAGTAAATGTTCAGTATATAACTTACAATCCAGGGTCAAAGAGTCACTGTGCCAAAAAAAATGTATTGAAATGTATTGATACAGAATTATTAAGAATAAACAGTTGTTAACTTGTAACTATATAGCGGATTCTGTTGTACATGTAAATGACCACCCTTTATGCCATAAAGAAGAGGTCACATACAGCAGTTGACCTGTCAAGGCAGGTAAATAAACAAAGACATTGGTCATGCTTGTGGCAATAAGAATTTGGTTGCACATATGATAGCAGGTGGCCCTCAGAGTTGAGGGTAGCGGCTGTAGGTTCCACGCACGATATACGCAGTGTGATAACCTACCAAGTTCTGAGCTGCAACTGACGTAGGTCTGTTTTCAGGGACTTTGTTGTGCAAACTTGTAGGAACATGGACAGCAGCCCATCTATATCGATACCGGTCGGTAGTCACAAGTCACTCATACATATCAATATGGGTGCGTTAAAATTAGGCCTGTATAACGGAGCGGTTACGTACGTTATTTGGACCATTTCGCAAGACTAAAGCTGGGTTTCCATGTGCGCGTACTGCGTATTGCGTACTGCGTAGTGCGTAATAATTGATTGACTTAAAATTAACTACCCCATTTCCATGTATGCGTAGTGGGTAGTGCGTACTGCGTGTTGCCTATGCGTTTCAGTCGCTCTGTGTAGCGATTTTGTACGCATCACACAGGGTAGACGCGCGTAACATACACAAAATGGCGCCAAATCCTACCAGAGTAAACATACATACGTACAGTATACGCCTAGTTTGCGGATACATAGAAAATGGTATCCGCAGTGCGCAATACGCACCCCCTAACTACGCAATACGCGCACACGGAAACCTAGCTTTAAGCTGGGTTTCCATGTGTGCGTATTGCGTACTGCGTATTGCGTACTGCGTAGTGCGTAATAATTGATTGACTTAAAATTAACTACCCCATTTCCATGTATGCCTAGTGCGTACTGCGTGTTGCCTATGCGTTTCAATCGCTCTGTGTGGCGATGTCTACGCATCACGCACGGTAGACGCGGGTAACATACACACAATGGCGCCAAATCCTACCGAAGTAAACATTGTAATTTGTATACGTGGAAAATGTTATCCGCAGTACGCAATACGCACCCCCAACTACGCAAAAGCTAGGTTTCTATGTGCGCGTATTGCGCATTGCGTGCAACGTATTGCGTAGTTGGGGGTGTGTATTGCGTACTGCGGATAACATTTTCCATGTATCCGCAAACCAGGCGTATACGTACGTATGTATGTTTACTTTGGTAGGATTTGGCGCCATTTTGTGTATGTTACGCGCGTCTACCCTGCGTGATGCGTACAAAATCGCTACACAGAGCGATTGAAACGCATAGGCAACACGCACTACGCACTACGCACTACGCATACATGGAAATGGGGTTGTTAATTTTAAGTCAATCAATTATTACGCACTACGCAGTACGCAGCACGCAGTACGCAATACGCGCACATGGAAACCCAGCTTAAGAGACCGTTTATACTCATTATTACGGTCAAACTTCGTGATGTTGCCACCATATCGAAATATCAGGCGTATTTCATTCCGAAAAACCAATCGCTCACATAAGTGAATACGATAGCGAGTCACGGGGGTGCTTTGGAGGCAAAGCGCCAAAATAAAGGCACTAAAACGGAACCGTTCCTACAAACCAATCGTTCCGTGTTGAACATCAGACGGCGTCGCGCAATTGAAAACTGTACCGTGGCAAGTATGAAGTCACCTTTTTGGACTATATGAGCCTCTGTCTGTGTACACTTACATCGATATCAGAGTATCTCGAAGTCTCCAATCTTCTGCTATTCTGACTTCAACCTGATGGCTAGTTTTGCAAATATTCAAGATTGAAAATACTGCTCATTTCTCAACATACATAAATTAAATGCTACAACTTTTGCACCTTTGATGATTGGATGTAGCTCAAGCAGAAATCTATAAATTGAAGTAGAAGTAGCACTTCCTTCTATAACAGCTGACACTCAGTCTATAATAGTTTTGAAAAGATTAAATTTTGTATATCGACCTAATTTATAAATTTAAATTTACAACCGTTATAGTGTGCCGTTCCTTGAATGCGCCTACAGCACAGTCCTTTGAATTGAAGTTGAAACGGCACCTCTAAATGTGACAGATTTGAACGTATTCAAGAGTTAAGGATTTAAATTTTGCGTATACAGCCAGTTTGTATAAATAGAAATGATACGTTTGGTTTATTTTCATTGGATACAGCTATGGCACAAACGTAAATGTTGAAGTTGGATTGGCACCCCAATCCATAATATTTTTTAAAGGTATTCAAGATTCCTATTTTGTGTATTCCACTATTTTGCATAAATGAAAGGGCTGCAACGTTGGTTCATGGTACGTTAGGTGCGACCAAAGCACAAGCGTATAAATTGAAGTTGGAATGGCACATTTATTTACAATAGTTTTGAAGATGTTCCAGATGCAAATTTTGTAAAAACACCTGACTTGCATACATTGTAACTACAACGATGTGGACCAGCGAGTACCCGTTGGCTTGTCACCGCTGCGGCCCGGGTTCGATCCCCAACAATGGCACAAGTTGTTCGTCCCGGGAAGCTCCACCGACGGGCGAGTCCGATTCCTCCGAGGGTTCGAATTTCGCGGCGTTTTTTGGCTGGGGGTTCGTGGTCGCATGTGGCAAGGTTTCCCAAACACCTGCTAAGCACCGTAGGTTTTCTCCGGGATCTCCGGTTTCCTCCTACATTAAGTTTGGGATAACTGGGCTAAGATCTTGCCTACTGGACCCTGTGGAAGAACAGCTACAGGCTGAACAGGCTATCCAGTATAAAGATGTTCAATTATTATTATTACTATTATTATTATTATTATTATCATCATCATCATCATCATCATCATCATCATCATCATCATCATTATTATTATTAACTTTGGTTCTTTGTTCATTGGAAGTACTTATAACGCAAACCTGTAAATTGAGTTTGGATTTCTATACCTCTATCGATAATAGCTTTGAAGATATTTAGTATTTCAAATGTTGTCCCCAATCTGGAAGATCTCCGAGTACAGTATTTGTTTTGGACAAAATACAATGACCTGGGCCATGTCGATTGTGGCATTCACGCATGCCTGCCTGCATTGAACCATTCGTTTCAGGAATGGGCATTTGGTGCATTTGATATGTGCGCCTCACATTTTCGGCTTGGTGATTGGTGACCAAGGTTGTTGGTTCGTGACCCGGCCGTTCCATGGTCACAAAATATATACCTCTATCTGTTATATGTTTTGAAAACATATACCTCTCTCTATAATAGTTGTGCAAATATTCAATATTTTAAATTTTGGAGTGCCCCCAATTAACGTAAATTAAAATGCTACCCTTTTCACCGTCCATCGGATATGTACGTGTCACAAATTCTATATGCGCAAAAGTGCCTGTCCATCACTTTTGAAGATATGGTGCTTTCAAAATTTTAATTGCCCCTAATTTGAAAGAAAGAAGGAAGGAGAGAAAAACGAAGAAAAGAGAAAGGAAGGAAGGAAAAGAAAGAAAGTCTCTGTTTGCACACAGTCATTAAAAACAGGTCGGCAATTGCTGCTGGCCATAGAGAGAAACATGTATGTTGGTTTTCACAGTTCTTGAACAGTAATTTGTGTTTCTGACGAGCTATGTCTTCACGTGTATTTGATAGTGTCTGTACCAAATGAATATTTATGCTGAACTCTTCTTAATGTTTGATACATAGTATCATCGATGAGCGTTAATTCGACCGGGTGCACAGTCTGATGCAGAATGCATATATACCCATAGATAATGCAAAGATACCAGTAGGTCCTATCCTGGCAGCTCACTCTATCTAATGCTAAGTTTGATGATGATGATGATGATGATGACGACGACGACGACGACGACGACGAAGAAGAAGAAGAAGAAGAAGAAGAAGAAGAAGAAGAAGAAGAAGAAGAAGAAGAAGAAGAAGAAGAAGAAGAAGAAGAAGAAGAAGAAGAAGAAGAAGAAGAAGAAGAAGAAGAAAGTGCAGGTGGCTAAAAAAGAGGACGTATTCAAGTACTTGTTTCTCTATCAACTTTTCTGTCTGTGTGAGCATTTGTTTACTTTTTTTCATTATTTACATAAATGTTTGTTTATTGTTTTTTAATTATGCGAAATGTTTCTGTCAATTATTATTCTTTATCTCTACACTCCTTTCTCGCCTTCTTTATTTTATTTCTTTGCTTTCCCTTATACTATTATGAAAGGGATGTTCACAAGTGCAAGATGTATCAGACCAATAGTTATTTTAAATAAAGATATACACAAAGGAATCAAGCTCACTTTTATTTCTGATGCTGTCAAGAGAGTTCTACAAACCTCAAATATATTGAACAATGAAAGGATGGATAGATAAAGCAAATGAATGAATGGATTGATAAATTTGTAAATAGCACAATAAATTTAGAAATAATGGAATACATGAGTAATCACGATTTGTGTTTCGACTTGTTTCAAAGTAAAATTTTCAAGGTTAAGTTTAAACATTGCTATTCAAAGCTGTAATTCGCTGTATAAGTAGTGAAATTACGCTTGACTGAAGCTCGAGTGTCCAATGAATTAAGATTTACCGACACATAATTTCTGCTCTTTTCTGAGGATATAAGACAACTACAGCATTGGATCTTCAACGCTGTAAACTTCTTTAAACTAACAAAATATATTCAACGGAATATGAACATTCAAATTAAGCAATGACAAATCTAACATTTGAGATGTAGGATATAGCTTAATTTATGCACAAATAGATGATCTGCCCTTAAATGTGTAAATATTTCAACTTTTTCTGTGTAAATGTAGTTTTTGATATGTTTTACACACACACACACACACACCCATTCCCCCGCCACCCAAACCATTCGTTCGATTTTCAAAAATGGTATGTATATTCATGGGAAAAATCCGCTTTGTAATACATCCCCGACTTCTTGTGAAAAATGTCAAATCTGCATGGAATCAGGCATATCTGGACTTCTGGTGAGAGTCAACAGTTGTGCACAGAAGGGAAGCAAATTCGATCATAATTTATTCCAATCGCCATTGTATATACAGACCCTAGAACTTGTCGAAAGCTCTGATACGTGGGGCACAGTAATACACATGAAAGACCCCTCATCCAAATGAAGCGTGGCAAAATTTGCAACGTTTTACAACCTTAAAACAAAAATATTTGCCTTTTCTCAGTTGACAAAAATATTCATGTACAGTTGTTACTTGTTGTTGTTGTTGTTGTTGTTGTTGTTGTTGTTCTTCTTCTTCTTCTTCTTCTTCTTCTTCTTCTTCTTCTTCTTCTTCTTCTTCTTCTTCTTCTTCTTCCTCCTCCTCCTCCTCCTCCTCCTCCTCCTCCTTCTTCTTCTTCTTTTTATTTTTCTTCTTCTTCTTCTTCTTCTTCTTCTTCTTCTTCTCCTTTTTCTTCTTTTTTTCTGGTCCTCTTTCTTGTATGGTTGATGTAAATAAGTTGAGGCTATCAGGCAATATTTGTTAGGTAATCAGTCGAATGCAGAGATATTTTCGTCATGATATTCATTTTCCCGTAGGCTTCATTCAGTATGGTCATTAAAGCATCGTGTAATTTACAGTTTAGTTGATTGTTATATTCGATTGTATCATGATTTTATCTCCCATAAAAGACAGGGTTTTTTTAACTGTAAAATAGCTAAGATGTCAATGAAGAATATGGCCCATAAAGTCCTACATATACGCAATGAACGGGTGCTAGATATTATAATATTAAAAGCAGGGTATATATAGGGCATTTGAACGCACGCATGACACTCAAGAAGCAAGGGAAACTAGAAAACTAATTTGCTTCAAAGCAAATCTGTCGGTGTGCCAACGAAGGATAGTTGTTGCCTTATATACATTCGAGATAAAATTAGAAAAGGCACATAACAGAAAACATTAAATTTCAGAAAAAAACTGCAGCAAAATAAGGCTCTTAGCATGAAAAAAAAAATCTGCAGCTGAAAAGAGAAATGACAGACAGAAGAATTCTTGATGTAACAGAATGTCAAGTGTTTGCAAACAAACAAGATTTGGTCATGTAGTGAGAAGCTCTATGTAATTCATGTACATTTTTATTACAACTTTGATTCATTCATGGATTACTGTTGACTGTACAGCATAAACTGATGACTAAATGGTGACGATGTAGTAGCACATATGTGTTATGTCTGATATCAGTGTAAACAATAAATCCTAGTGATGTGCATATACATGCACATTGTATGTCTGGTCAGTCACAAATATGTACATGCAAGTTGGCTATTTTTGCTGCATATTTACATGATTTTAAACTCACCGATAGGAGCACACACTGCTCAGATATTCTGACTTTATTGGTGTCTGCGATCTTAGCTCTGGACAAAATTGATGATGGAAAAACCTAGGATGTAAAATCAAAATGGTACATCTACGCATAATAACTTTCAAGGCAGATATTTAAACATTTCAACATTTAAATTTTTCAAGTCCCCCTACTAGCTGTAAATCCAAAGTTTACAGCTTTTGTTTATGATTTACTGGATGCGGCTACAGCACAAGCCCAGGAATTGGAGTTGCATGGAATGGCACCTCTACCTATAATAATTTTGAAGATGTTGAACATTAAAATTTTTCATGTGCCGCTAATCATCATAAAGTAATATTCTACAACTTTTGTTTTGTGGTTTATTGGATGTGCTCAAGATATTCAAAGGTTAAATTTTCAAATAGCCCTAACTTGTCGTAGTTTTCAAAACGGTCACCCATCTTCATTAAAAAGCCATGTATGGAAGTATATCATGCCTAGTTTGGAGCTTCTGTATATGAATAGTCTTCTAAACGTGTACTGATTGTACATATTAATAATTAGCCAACGACAACCGGTCAAGTTCATTGGAAGCACTGTGTCATTCAGAAGACAAAAGTATTGGCTTCAGATTAAAGTGTGACTTTTCATCCACACAGCACTACAGCCGACATATGTGAATCCCCCCTCCCCCTACTGTTGCGGGTATAGAGACATTAACATGTATTTTCTCCTTTCGTTGCATGTTTTATTTTTCATACATACGAAGTTTGATGCTCAAGTCAGCACTTCAAACAGAAGTATTGACTTTTGCAGGTCTTAGCTTGCTCTCCACTAACAGAGACTTGTTGCCCAACAGCTTTCCCATACCCTGAACTGCACTTTTTAGCCACCAGATGTCAGTGACTACCAGCCCCGTTTGTGTGGGCGATGACGATTCAAATGACTTAAATTTACATAATTTTCAAAATGGTCACTCCTCTTTGTAAAGAGGCTCAACTTCATGTATGGATCTATAATTGTACCAATTTTTTAGTTTTCTAAGTGTAATAGTGTCCGAGAAAATTGTCGGACAAATTTTCTGAAAGAAGAAAGAAAGAAAGAAAGAAAGAAAGAAAGAAAGAAAGAAAGAATGGTTCGGGGCGAACCGAAAGCAAAATGCATTCCATGGACACATCTGTCAGGGTCCTGAACTAAATCCTTGACATTTTACCGAGAAAAAAAAAGTGACTAAAACCTACGTGTAGTGCCGAGTTAACAGCACTGAATGACTGAATGACCCTTGCTGAGGGTTGACGATAAAACGTAACGTGTTCTCTAATTTAATTATACCCACAAGGCCATAAAATAGATACACTATTTGCGTTCTGGATTCTCTCAATTATCTAACAGTTTTATAGACCTACATAAAGTCCTGGTTCTCTCATTTCCTGTGATTCACTCTAGTTACATGTGTACACTTCTCATCCGTGCTGCGCGTCACAATCAATGTAAACAATCTAACCAAACGCAGCCAGGGCTTAAAATTAATAAGGTAAGGTTGGCTTTAATTTTCGTTGATACGTTCCACATTTTGTTGAAAATGTCAAATATATTGTGTTGTATTCATTTGTGTGAAGAGAGACACTCACAAAAGCTAACATAAAATGAGATACAACATGTGTTGAATAGGTAAGTATTTCCGCGCTTCCATAGTTAAAGTGTGCGTGTCAACACACACTTTTCAGTTTTTCCTAAAATTCTTTCTTTCTTTCTTTCTTTCTTTCTTTCTTTCTTTCTTTCTTTCTTTCTTTCTTTCTTTCTTTCTTTCTTCTTAACCAGTGAATATTGAACTTGGCGGTGATCCGTTCTGTCGGCCAGGGAAAGTTGGTCTATGAGTAACATTGACCTCATTAGGAGGGCCACAGAGTTGTCTTTATAATTTTTTCATTTGTTAGCTTCAAATTTATTTCAGCTAGGACTGATGATATACATGATGATGGAAGGTCAAAAGGTCAAAGTTGGACAGTATTTGCATGACCTTGATGTCATTTACAAGGTCACAGATAATATCATTATCATTATCAGCTGAGCTCAGCTGATAATGATTTTTGGTCAATTCATCTGAAGACCTTGAGCTCCCAGCAAAAAGAAAAAGAAAAAAAAATGTTAACAATAATAATAATAAAGCAAACTAAAATAAAAACAAGAGGACCATGATGACCAGCAGGGAGCTCAAGGTTTCAGATGAATTGACCAAATTATAAGATCGGTCTACTGGTGCACAGATGGACACCGTATACGTGGAGAATAGATAAGAAAAAAGCAAGAAAAAAAAAAAAAAAAGAAAAACCACCTACGGAGTCTTCAGAAGCCCCGTGCTTAGATAGCTAGCACGTATTTTTCTTTCCTCTTTCGTTTATTTCTTCTTCTTCTTCTTCTTCTTCTTCTTCTTCTTCTTCTTCTTCTTCTTCTTCTTCTTCTTCTTCTTCTTCTTCTTCTTCTTCTTCTTCTTCTTCTTCTTCTTCTTCTTCTTCTTCTTTTTAGCAAATCCGTTGACCAGTACATTTACTATTATAAGTTACATTGGATTTCTTTGTGTTGGTTGAACTACTGATGCATGCGAGGGAAGCTGTTACCCAAAGTGCTCGTCAGAGGTTAAAAATTGCAGTTCAGTGCGGTTTTTAAGATTGTTGAACATATGAAGTTTAAGTAGCGACGTACGTGTCTCAATCCACCTCCCTGGTTTAAGGTACGAGCGAATGTTATTCTCCTAAAATCAAGTACGAACGGCATGGTTTAAAAAGGAGACACCACTCGTAGTCGTAGGGTCTTGTAAATTTTGAACGAGTCTTTATGTATCGTGATGGCTTAGAAGTCCACTTAATTTATTCTTTCTTTTTTTTCTTTTTGTTTTATTGTGGTGCTCCCTCTCTGTTAATTTAAGTGCCCACGAGCATATCTTCTAATATGTTTTAACGGTCGACCAAGAGCCTTTATCGTTCATGTTCTACGTTTAATATCCCTCACCGACTTGAAATGTATATATCTCTTCTCCTCTCCTCTCCTGCTTGTGGTGCCACCTTGTCCTGACCGGACCAAAGACTCAAATCATGATGATATCTAACTCATTGACTAGTTCTGACAATGGTCGTCAGCTCAAGTCATTGACTCAGATTCAGAGTCAGACTACCTTTATTTAGCCATTGAAAATAAACCAAATATATACATAATATAACAAAATAATGCAAGAATAAGTATGTTTCCCTCATTTTAATGCCTGTGTGCCGACACAGACAATGGGTCTTTCTATTCTTTCTTCCTTTCTCAACCAGCAAATTTGTCCGATATTTTATTTGAAAACTATTATACGTAGAAACTCCGAAATTGGCATGATTATACTTTCATACATAAGGTCTGGTTTTTATAGAGAGAATGAGAGTTTTGAAAATTATGCAAATTAGGGCCAATTGAAATTTAACATCTTGAATATCTTCAAAACTGTTATAGGTAGAGGCGCCATTCCAACCTCGATGCATTGGTTTAGGATGTAAGCACATACAATGAACCACAAACGAAGTTGTAGAATATTAATTTATGCTAATTAGGGACAAGTGAAAAGTTTAAGTGCTGAATAGCTTCAACAATATGAAATATAGAGGAGTCATTCCGACTTCAATTCATAGGTTTGTGCAGTAGGCGCATTCAGTGCACCACGGACAAAAATGTAGAATTGTGATTTATACATATTGGGGGTGGGGGCTTGAAAAATGTTGAATATCTGTCTTCAAAACCATTATACGTAGATTTGCCATCCCGACATCACATCCTAGGTTTGTCCATCAGTAATTTGTCTACAAAGCTAGACTTTCAGATACCACTAAAGCTAGATTCTCTGAACAGTGTGTAGCCCTGTCAGTGAAGCTGAACTATTGCAAATTAGCAGCAACAATAGAAGACTCGCATATACATATATGTGATAGACGAGACATGCAACAGGTCATGACTTGCCATCAGCAGTCAATTACAGGTATATGTACATCAACAGTATTTCTTGTATATACACTTCATAACACTTTTATGCTACCATATAGTGACCATTTTGTCATCAGTCCATGCTAGTGTCAACAGTGACCCATAAATAAACCAGTTACGATAAAAAGTGTACTTGTTTGTAAGGTGTCACTTGTTGTTCCGTTTCATTAAGAATTCTTTCTTTCTGTCTGGTATTTCTTTTTAACTGCATTTTTTTCATGCCAAGGGCTTTATTTTGCAACAGTTTTTTTTTTCTCTTAAAAATTAACTGTTTTCTCTCATGTAGCTCTTCCAATTTCAATTTGAATGTACAAGACAGCAACTTTTGTAAGCACACAGACAGATTTGCTTTGAAGCAAATCTGCTTTTCTAGATTAAAGAAATTAATTGGTGGGGACAACTCCACTTGGCCATTGGATGCCGTATTGAGACACCCATTGGGAACATGTTTCCGGTGTAGTCTATTGTCTTAAATGTTTTTGAGACTGTGGTTTCATAAACACCAAAATAGGCGTTCGGGGATGAGGGGGTGCTGTGTGTGTGGCGGGAGGGGGGAGAGTTGGGGCTAAACAATTATGTTTTTATTCAATAGTTTTAAGTCCAAGTCATCCATGACAACCTGAAGCGATGTTTGCTTTCGTTGATCAGTGCTGCCACGTGGGGCGTGTTTACAAACTTGATTTTGACAGCAGGGAATTGTGGGACACATTTCTGTGGCTTCCTGTCTGCCTGCAACAAACATGGCTACCGTTAGCTCAGTGTGACTAGTCTGTAAGCATGCACTTCTTGTAGTTATCAATTTTTCTCGTCTTTTAGAAGCGATCCTCTTGTGGATATGGTGAAGGAGAAGCCAAACTCCACGCGGGTGTATGACGGGGACGGATATAGAAGGAGAGCGGCTTGTCTATGCTTCAGAGACGAAACCGAAAAAGAGGTGAGCGATTCATGCCGTGTTGTCAAATCTGTCATAATCCAGGCCTGGCTGGTCCTCATCTCATGGAGACAGTCAGTATCAGATATAACAACTGACGCTCTGCGACTAACGTGATAAGCTGGTGGTTTATTTCAGTTTTATATCATAATTATGGCTTTATTTGCATTTTGTTTCACTGAAGTTTTCAGTGGAAAACAAAACTGATACTGATAGTGATAGGGTTTGCAAATAGACTTGCCAGATTTCGCTTAGCCTTCGGTGGCTGTCATATGGCACCAGATTTTTTTTGGGGGGGGGGGGGGGGGGAGGGAGAGGCGGGTAAGCGGGAGAAAAGGGGTAAAGGCCAAAATGCTGAGGGGTGGTGGTGGTGGTGGTGGTGGTTGTACCCCACATTCCCTTTCCTCACTGTGCCCGTTTTGTTCTCCAATCTCTTCCACTTTCCAGCCCACGATGGGATTCAAATCCACAACCCTACATTTTTTGGTTGTTGTTTAGAATCCACCACCCCCTTACAATAATATAAATATGGTATACTATTATACACTAGGAATGTATGAGTGAACTGAAAAATACCTCTGCTATCAATGTTTCTTGATATATTTTGGAATGGTTCAACATTGTTATTATTTTGAATTAGGGTACTTAGTTTCATGACCTCTCAGAGGGGTAGCCCCCCCCCCCCCCATTAGTACTTAAAAATGGTGATTTTCAAAAAAAAAAAAAATCATACCAAAACTGCATAAAATAGTTCAAAATTTGACCATCATTTTCCATATTGTGTGGAAGTGTACAGAACCATTTAACCCCCTCCCCCATGCATACTGTAAGTACCATGGCGTTCCTTGCAATGCATCACCACTCGAGCGTTCAAGTGGCGCATGAATGCCACAGATCACCAACTGTCCTCACTGGCTCAGGCTGTGAGAGAGGAGGGATAGGGGAAAGGATTCCATGCATGGGTTCAAGTCCCACTCAGGGTAGCGAAAGAGGAAGCCTGGAGGGTGCTTGTGTGTGTTTGGGGGGGGGGGGGGGGCACCAGAAAAGCACCGTTTTTGGCAGTCTCCTCACCAACTAAATTGGTTGGTGGATTCTAAACAACCTCTGTTCTGGAAATTAATCATAAATTATAATGTCATCTTGTGGCAGGGTGGATTAGTGATAATTCTGTAATCATGAAATTACAGTTAGGAGTTGAAATGCACTATTTTGCCTTGCAGATTAAAAGTTCTGCCTTGTTATCTCAAGTCGAAAGAGTGGAGAGCACAGAACATGGGGAAAGCTCATACATGGGTTGGAATTGCACTATGGGTAGAGATACTTGATTAAAAAAACACAGACACAGGGTAAAGGGGTGTGTGGGGGTACCCTCATGAAGGAAAAAGAAAAATCAAAGCACTATTAAAAAAAACAAAGAAAAAGAAACTGGTTGTACAGGACATCTCAATCAGTTGAGCTTTTAAAGGATTGTCAGCAGGGCCAGAATTTCGCAAAATTTTGCGAGAATCTGTTTGGAATTTGGTCAATTAGTTTTCTTTTTAAAGAAAGACTTGTAAGTTTAGGAGAATCTTTACGAGAATGGATTCTCAGATTCTGTCGAAATTCTGGCCCTGGTCAGTCAGCCCGTCCATCGTCATCTGTTCACATTTCACATTTTCAACAACTACCTTAAAACCGTGGGCTAGATCCTGCTCAAACTTGGTGGGTCTCTGTCAAGTGTGCTGAACTGGTCATGTTCCAATGATTTGTGGATTTTATATGATCTTCTTCTTCTTTTTCTGTTTTGCATTTTTTGGGGGTAACTCGTGAAAAGTCTTCTCTGCCAGAACTGCCAAGCAAATTACTTTGAACTTGTGTAAATACACTTCTGGACATTCCCAGATCTTAATTTGTTCAAGGGGTGCCACTAATGTTTTGCTGTTTTTATGAATTTGGTGCACTTGTAGTCTCTCCAGACATGAGGTCTTTACATGCGAGTTAAAAATAAGATTAAAAGTATTATTCAAAGTGTCGTGAAAAGATGGTCTTTGAAGACAGATGGTCTTTCGTTGAAGTGGTCTCTCAAGACAGGGACCACTGGCAACAACATTTGGGAATGCTGTCCTGTTGGTGTGAGACTCCTGGATCATGATGGGACTGACCTGCATTGCCACTTGAATGCTGTGTTCTTGTGCTGTCAGATCCTGTTGTAAGATGTAAGTTTTCTCCTTTTTGCCATGAGCTTTAATTTCAAAAAGTGAACAATTAAGATCATTCTCTGATGTACTCCATACTTCTTCCACTCTCATGGATGCGCTTACACAGGTGACCAGAGTAGGTATGTACCACCCTGAAGACATGTTTTCCAGTAAAATTTTTCAAACTCAGATCCAACATTCACTCCCATACCCAATTCCCTAGCGAAGGATAATTTTTCTCTGAATGGCCCAAAAGTACACCAAAGTTCATGGATGAAGATTTTCTTATGGGATCATTGTTAGACGCATGTATGTGGTTATTTTTTGTATTAATGTGGTTAAAAATTCTTGACCCAAGGTACTGTGACAAAGCACCTTAAAGGATATACGTCAGGCTACCAGTGACCTCTGCAAATCGCCGTATATATAACATATATGGTTCATAGGTACCGTAAAGTATATATATTATTGAAAGGCAAACAAACTGGAGATTTTTCTTTTTTTGCATTGTCATATGTGTCAGTTGTTCTGTATATATAGAGCAATTGTGCAAAGTGAACACATAATTTTCATGGAAATGTGGGATAAACCTTTTTGTTTTTTCATACAATGTTTTAATTCTTGTGAAAATGTAAAGTAGACATGCATTTCTGAAAAAGCATGTCTCATTTTCCCCGATTTTTGTACCGTTATGGACTCATTGACATTTGAAATTGAAAGGATGGCATCTCATCAGACATCAAAGGGACCTGACTTGAGCTCATTCTGGTGGAAAATAACTACCACAAAAGGTGAAAAATCTGAGACACGCTTTTGTCATTTACCCTTTTGGCATGAGCAAATTGGTGTTTCTAGGAGCTAAAGTGAAAAAGTTGATTCCATTTTAATTTGAGGTATTGTCACAATAGTAAACAACAGAAAACAGCCTTTAAAGGGTTGACCGACTTCTAAAAGGCTCTCGGCGCACATGCGGCCTTAGATCATTATGACACTTGGCGTACCCATAGTGGCCACTGGACTACTGAGTATGTTTGCATATTTCATGACAAAAACTTCGAAGAGCAGATTAAATTTTGAGGATTTTCATTAAAAAAAGACACGCAGGTACTCAAATGTCAGCAGGGCCACAGTACGTCTGGTTTTGCAACTTGGCGCTGATTGTTTAAGGTGGCACTAAGTCTGATGGACAGCTGGGTGTTTGGCAACCAGGTAACCAATGCCTGATAAGTTAGTGGTCTCATTAGGAAGATCTAGACTCTGTTCAGGAGTCTGAAAATCATTAAAAGCATTTCTACATCTTCATCTAAGCAACAGAAAACATGCCTGGGAAAAAAGAGTAGATGTGGGGCAGTACCATCGAACGTAGCAGCAGGGCCTACAGCTAAAAGCCGCGGACCAAAGCTTTTTCTACAACCAAGGCCAGCAGTTAGCTAAGATGGGGCATCCCATTGGGAGCCTCACTGTGTCACCAGCAAGTACCATTGCACATGGCGGGCCGAATCCAACCCAAACATACGCCACTTGACCATAAAATTCTGCTGAAATTCACAATTTGCAGTGCAGCTTGAGAAAATTAATCAGTGCATATGAAACTTCAATAGTTCTTACAACATATGGGCAAAAAAATCACGAAAATGTCTATCTGAAGGCATTTAAGCTAACATATATCTTTAATGAAGGATGCATTTTTATACATTGGAGCTGCACATTTCGACCAATAAATTGGGTTAAGAAACCCCCTGCTGCCATCTTGTTACATTGACTTTCTAAGATGACATGAGAGTCATGACCCTGGCTTTGCCTGCCTCAGCAAAGTCCCACGTATCAGCCAGAGATGGGCACTCTGATGGGTAGTAAAGTTGCATTATTCAGTTGCTCAATGAAGTCATCTTCCAATGGGAAATGTGTTCAATGAAATCACACACTGACATAATAATCCACAAGCCATTATTGCAAGGCAATACAAAGTCTCTCATACAGGCAATTTAACATGGAAAAATAAATGTGATTCGAGACTGCAAGGCACTGTCCCAGAAGAGGGTTTCTTATGGCAGCAGCGTGTCAAGAGAAGGCTAATTGTTCAGGTATTATGTGTACTTGTAATAGTTCAGGTATTATGTGTACTTTTAATTGTGCAGGTATTATGCGTACTTCCATTAAGAGACCCCCTGCCTTATTTTTTTTCAACCTTCGTGGGTTGTCACTCAAAGAAGAGACCACTATATGTATGTAACGTCATGGCATTATATCAGTTTGAAAACAGGAAACACTGTTAGCCTGTACTCACTGTTGGCCTGTACTAGAGACAACATTTTAACGTCAAAAGGTCCCACAGGTCATATGTCTGATGAACATGACAATGGACATCATTTGTCCAGACTCCAGCCCTGTTTGTGTTGTGCATATAGAATGATCCTTAAGTCATCTGACCTGGTCACCCAAGAGGTCCTCCAAGTACAGAGTACATGTAGTTTGCATTGCCAAAAGGGAGTTACAGTGATTTCTTTTATTATCGAATATAGTTTGGATTTATACCAACAGATAGATCTTGGAAGGTTTTCATGATTAACGTATGAGATGGTGAGGATCTTGGCCAATTATCTTTGCATTGTCTGGCTGCCTTGCCCATGAAGCCAGAACTCCACGTCCCTTTGTTTGCTTTTGAGGGCACGTGGGCAGATCAGAAATGGGCCCTCTCAGCCGGCATAGCAGGCAAAATAGGTAAATTAATGTACAAGTTCAGTTGTTTTGTGTGATAATGTCTGGATTGTGCTTGATGGCCATATATTTAGTTGAGCTGTATGGCCCTAGATTTTAAGTTGTTCACCATCAGGACTGTGCAACCTCTGAACTTTAAAATAAAATACATCCCCCCCCCCCCCCTTTGGTTAACCAGCAGGGCATTCTGACACTGCAGATTGCAGACATCGCCATTAGCAAAACGTGTATTCAGATGAATACACAGCCCAACAAACAAAATTCATGTTGGAGTGTATGTTAAAGTAACCTTGTATAAACATCGTAGTCCTTCTGACTAGAAGTGCCTTCTACAGGAACTTTGTCTTCTTGCTCTTTCCTGTTGCATCATGTATGAAGGTGATTCATAGGTTTGCATGATCCAGACATACATCGTAACATGTACATGTAAAATATGAAAATATACTTCATGTGACTAAGCTGGTACCCAGTGCATCCAGAGAAAAAGAATAAGTCCAGCTGGCTATGTGTCACATTGCAGCCATGTGAGACGGCAGAAACACTGTTCTTGTCGTCTTTTTTTTTTAAAATCAGAATGTACATGAATAATTTATCTTATAAATAAAGCTGCATGCTAGTCTTTTAGTGCATATCAAGTGAAGATATGTATGTAGGCCATGAAGCGGGTTAGCCCACTATTTATGTGAAGATTTCTTAGATAACACTAGAGTACTTCAGTGTATGAAGGTACAAGTGTATTTGGGAAGTATTTAAGTCTACTTAGAAAAAGAAACACTTATCACAATGGTGGTTGGGTGGATGGCACTGCAATGCCCCAATTTGGTAAATTCAGAGATCAGCAACTCTTCCTTTATGTTACCGTAGTTAATATGTGACAATCTGTCAGGATAAAATTGATTTGGGTTTCTCATTTGGAGTCTTGGTTAATGTATCCCCACATACATGTATGTACGTTTGTATTTTTTGCAACTCCGAA
The DNA here is from genome assembly GCA_964020975.1 of Hermodice carunculata. Classification (NCBI taxonomy): domain Eukaryota; kingdom Metazoa; phylum Annelida; class Polychaeta; order Eunicida; family Amphinomidae; genus Hermodice; species Hermodice carunculata. The sequence goes on from OZ026630.1 coordinate 11,145,703, forward strand.
CATAACATTATATCCCTGCATAGTCATGATGGTGTCATCAGTGAAATCATGTTGGTGAATCTGTGCTTGTACATACATGAAACAAACTGTACTGTTCTTATGCCATGTTAGTGCACATAATGTTGTTGACCAAGAAAAGTGAAAGACCCTATGATGTAAGAAGAAAGTTCATTACATGTATACCTGTAATAAGCCTGAAAGTGGAACGTTCAGCCTCTGTAGGAATATTGGAAGTTTTTGTCTATGCCTTGTAGTTCAGTGCTTGGATCAACATGCCGTGTAGTTCAGTGCTTGGATCAACCTGCACACTTCATCATCCTTTTACTAAAAACAGACCTTTTCATTTATAACCCTTTCCTGGTTTAAGGCAGTGTTATACATGTGTTTCTCATACTCAAGCAAGATAATTAAGGGGTCAGTGGGCTGAATAAAAAAAGTAAGATACTGGCAGCCAATATGTGTAATATCATTCCAAAGTGTGTATATTCTACAGTATATCTTTTCAAAATGGAACATGAGAAACATTCTATTGTTGGTGGTGTGTGGTGTTTAGGTATTAGGTATATGTACTGATGGATTGATTTTATTTACCATTGAAAAGCAAAGAAACAATGGAAACATACATTGTCATGTAGATACTACATTTTTACAAGCAGGGACATATATAAACCAATCTCATTGTTTTTATAGGATCACTATTTGCTGTACAACTGATGATACCATAAAAAGTGGGTCTGTAGCGATGAAAAAAACTTTTACTGTCATTGGATCAGAACAAAATTAGAGTCAATCAGGACTTAAGAAACTAATAACCAATTCCTGGTCAGAGTATGACTAAGTCAAGCAAGGGCATGCCAACATGAATGATTTTATATACAAATTTCAGCAAAAACGCTTTCTAGTGATGAGAAATTTAATTAAAAACTAAGACAGAAAACAGTTGACAATCCGGGCAGTTTGAGCAGGAAAGGGTGTGATATCAATGTTATAATGAGACTGAGCCAGCAGCTTCTGGCATATGATGGCTGCAGGGGGCCAGCAAGTTGCCAAGGAAAGTTGTTGATGTCTGACATCATGTTGTCCTCATAGATCTTTATTACATTTCTAAATTCAGAATATTTTCTGTTTCAGAAAAATTATATGAAAGCATTGAAGCAGGTGAGATAGATGTGGGTACTTTTGGGCTGGTTTCATTGGGAAAGGGTTAAATTTGAATGCTGTTGTGACCAGTTGAATTAGTTCACATATTACTTTGTATAGATTTATTACAATGCACATACAAAGTATGCTGTAATAAATATATGGACAATAGAGTAAGGTAATAAATTTTTGTTCTCCAACATTATATGAGCATGTGAACATGTACATGGGGAAGGCATGACTCTCCATCATCACCTAATTACAGCTATGAAGTTGACCCAAGGACCATCTGACCTTTGGTCACATAGCCAAACAGAAATGTTTCTTGAATGTGGGTAAAGAATTATGGAAATGGCTGAGATATATTAAAATAAATTATGAAAAGGGTCATATATGGCAGAATCTTTGTTAATCATGAGTATATTGCCAAGTATGGCTACAGATTTTAAAAATGCAAATCTGTCCCTCAGAACACATCCAAAGTATTGTGGCTGAGCACCATACCCATATGATACTTGGGGGTTTCAGTTTAGGCTGTCTTAAATTTGGAATGCTGCTTTTCAAGCCCAACATGACATGTCTATTAACTACCCAGCGAAGTCTCCATCCCTGTCACCAAGCTATGGTGACCATCAGCCCCCATCATACAGGTATATTGATGGAGAAACAAGGATGTTGCATTTGTGGGAACGAAGAATATCTGTTCGAAACATGTGATGGCTTCTACTTATATCAAACTCGTTTTATTATTGTATGACTGTGGTATTATAAACAGTTAATCGTTTCCAAGTTGCTGCATGAATTTTCGCAAGGGCAATATATTTTACCATGTTTGATACAGGAATATGCTCATACATAAAGGCATTGCCTCATCATTGAATTATACGGGACACAGCTGCACTGTAGCTAATATGAATATCCTAAATTAAAATGACATCATATCAATGGCAGTCTATGTACCTGCGTATATGTATCTAGAAACCAGGATTACAAGCTGGATCCTGCAATGTTTCCATTCCATCTTATTAGAAAACATACCTACCAAACTTACATTTTTCTTTCTTTTTTTTTCTACAATATAAAACATGAAGGAGAAATGTTCATTTTTTTGGTAATTCTTTGTGAAATTTATATATCACTTGTAAAATATTATTCCTGCTATCTTTTAAAGTTTTCATCATGTAATATGAAACAGGGTGGTATATTGACAGGCCTGGGGGTTATTCTGGAGGCAGCAGGACTTGACAGCAGCAGTGACTGTACAGCGACTGTACAATGACTGTACAGCGACTGTACAATGACTGTACAATGACTGTACAGTGACTGTACATCTGCTCATTTTGTGGGTATTAAATTTTAAAGGCATTTAATGATCACTGGCCGAACATTAAAGGCCTAGAGGGATTATGGGTCAGTTTTGATAAATTCTAATACCATTGACCAAATCCTCACCACCATAAGTGCCGGGGTTTGGTGTGTATTTTTGGCAAAATGATATTGATGGTTTAGTTCAGTTAGTCATAGATATATGTTGTATACATGTGTGTGGTTAAATGTAACTGATTTTCTTTTGGTTGACATGTGGGAATCCCCACCATCATTGGGATTTTCTTGTTATCATGGTTATAGACCAACATGTGATTTGAAATCAACAGTGGTACAATGTCGTCCTGGCTAGAATGCAAAGCAAAAACAAACACTGAGGTTAACTATGGTTTATTGTTGGGGGGCGAGGGTAACTCAATCCCAAAGTCAGCTTGTAAGTTTACCACTGTACCACCACATACAATAACTCCTGCTATACATGGAGGAATGGGATGAATAACATATATGCCCCACAATACATCAGGATCTATACAAAATAACCACCAGAGTAGGTAGAAGGCACAGTCCAGAGACACACATTTTAATGTCCTGGAGTATACAATTTATGGGTGAGTTACCTAACTGCCATTTCTACAATAGCTCCTTTACAACTGTTGTGAATTATGTTCACAGAATTTAAGGATTTGAAAACAGTACATGTAACAGGATCTTCATTCAGGCAGATTTCTTTAGGATATTACAGTGGTTGCTCATTAATGCTACATTTTTTGAGTCCTTTTCAGTTGGCTGTTTGTCAGATTGTCCAAATCCACAGGGACCTGTTAGAGTTAGCACTTTGTTCTGTTTACAAACCAGGTTTTCTTTAAATTGCAATCCTGGGGGCTTAAATGTATTGCAAGACCACATGAACATTCAAGGTCAAATGTATCAATTACATAGTGGGCCAATAATTGACATGGGTATGGGAAACAAATTGTAGTTGCAGAAATGATGACTGACAATAGGAATCTTGTCCAAAGTAAAAATAGCATTAACTGTACTTCTACAATTATTTATATGTATATATATATATATATATATATATATATATATATATATATATATATATATATATATATATATATATATATATATATATATATACACACACACACATACATACATACACACACACATATATCAGATGTTACAGTTTAACCATTTTTGCATACAGGTACAGAAGTATTGATAGTGATCCTCTGCTAGTAACTGTGTAATCAGTATACATATGTCAGGGGACAAATTATATGAGTTCAGTTTCCCTGAAAACTGATTTGCCATTTCTTCATTTTGATGAGCAAATTATGATGTACATCTAATTAATATGCAGTTTGCATGTTTGTTTAACAAAGAGTGTACAGCTAATAATATGTGATTTGCATTTTTGTGTATCCAAGAGCAGGCCACAAATTTGATTTCATGCACAGATCTGTCTTGAGCAAAACACTTGTCATAATAACCAACATGTACTGTACATATAGTGCCTCCTGTGTAACCAGCATGTACTGTACATATAGTGCCTCCCATGTAACCAACATGTACTGTACATATAGTGCCTCCTGTGTAACCAACATGTACTGTACATACAGTGCCTCCTGTGTAACCAACATGTACTGTACATACAGTGCCTCCTGTGTAACCAACATGTACTGTACATACAGTGCCTCCTGTGTAACCAACATGTACTGTACATACAGTGCCTCCTGTGTAACCAACATGTACTGTACATACAGTGCCTCCTGTGTAACCAACATGTACTGTACATATAGTGCCTCCCGTGTAATCAACATGTACTGTACATACAGTGCCTCCTGTGTAAGACTACTTCAATCATGGACCTGATTTTTGTAACCATTTTAGGACATACCCCAGGGTGATGACTCAAAGGAGGGATGACTCTGTATATATGCCAGGTATATATGCATACAGCATTGTTAAAATGAGTCTGCTTTGAAAAGAGAGTTGACATGAAGGTGGTAAAAAATGTTCAAAGTAAATGTGGTCCAGAACAATGAAAGTTGTGATTCGGCCATATTTGGGTTGTCAGCACAGCGCCAATCCCTCAGCCATACTGAGATAGGGGCCCTGAGGGATAGGCCTAAAGATTGGTAGTTTGTGCATAAACCTACATGTGAAACTTTGGGTGGTCTGTGAATGTTGTACAGTAAATTTTAGCTTTTAAATGCATGCATGTGGAAATGTGCCAATTATAAATGGCACAAGTTTCAAAGTTCTGAACTATTACGCCAGTAAGTTTCGACTGGGCATGAGTGTGAAAATGGCATAAGTTTTGTGTGTCAGTGAACTGTCATGTGTTCGTTCTTTCACCGCAGTAATGAAGGTCCTCCAAATATTGGCACAGCATATGGGTTAATAAAACCAACAATGCAAATAATAACATTTTCTTCAATAATAACATGACAGTAATAAAAATTGTTCCAGCTATAAAGTAATTAATTCTTTGAATTCTACTGGGAATAAATGGGTCCACCATTTAAACACAGTCAACTTGCTATCTTTATCATATGCAATTTACACAGGTTATAAAATTGTCTTGACTAACTAAGTAACAAGGGACCTTATTCTCTGGCAGAATTCATGAGTCAGATAAGTAGTTTACAGAATCTCAGCAAAGTTGCCAACATGAGTCCCTTATTTTCCCCTTTGTAGGGGAGAAAAAGAGAATCGACACATTCCCCAGTTGTATGTTGGGAAAACCGTTCACAAGTCTCTAAACTGTCTACTCTCCATAGTTACATGGACAATTCTTGTTCCAATTTTTTCTTATTATTGAAAATTTCAGTAGGCCCACAAACATTGAAAGCAGATGACATTTGACATTTTGGTGCACTCTGATCATTTGAGCAGTAAAATGTTAACATGATTATACATATAATAGGGGCCTTGGAGTCTTAAGATATTGGTATTTATCTCAGCTTGGCAAAGTATCAGTTGTCCAAACACCCCTTTTTCCTGTTTACATACATGTGTATTATATTTAGGAGTGGGTCCTGTTGATATCCGTTGAGACTATGAATGGATCTGGATCTGATCAAAATGATTGAGTTGACAGAAAACCCATAAACAGATAGCTTCACAAATTGTTATATTATCGACTTACTTATCACTACTTCATTAACTCCTGTTTACAGTCGAACTCTCATGACTTCCAAATGTTTCAATTTACATGAAGCAAGATATACACCTAATGTATGTAGGACATAGGGTGAAATATGTACATGTAAAATTGATCTGCTGTGAACCAGATCAGTAAAGGTCTGCATAATATGTGATGCCATCAACTATCTCAAAAACATCCAGCTCAAGCACAGATTTGCATCCTTTTCCTGTTTATTGAGACTAATGGGTTAAAACTTATAAGCTGGTCAGACTCCATGCATGTTGGCACTTGAAAGATCATTCAGTGAAGAGTTTAATATGTAATTCTCATTTAATCTCAGCCAATATTCAGATAAGTCAGTCACTTGTATGGAATGAGTCATGAGCCAGCAGTGCCAGCATGCATATTTTAATATCATGTTTTGAGTTTTGATTGTAAAGTAATTGTACTATCTGTCTGGGACCTGTCTGTCGAGTACAATAGGAATCATGGGTAACAAAAGTGGGCAACTTTCATCAGTTTGCTGTATGAACTCATCCCCCACTATGGTGTCACAGTCCCTGATCAGTGGTTTTTGCATTGCCTGGCAAGTCAAGCTGATGCTGCCCTGGGAGCATCTGTAAGCATGACTTGCAAGACAGTGCAAAAAGATGTGACAGATTAGTCAAGGCAATGTCAGTACTTCAATGTCAGTACTTCAAGGACAGATCTGCTGTATGAATAATTTAAATATGCAACAGTTTTAATTCTCCTATATGGAGAAAATGGTGACTGATATAGAATGACATTGCTGTGTCAAGTTATCTGTGCATGGACAGGTACATCAGCCAAGGTTTTACTTGCTAAATTATAACCAATGACACAAAAACATCAGGTAAAATGACAGAATTAATTTTATGTGCATGCTGCCTAAATAAGAGAACACATTAACAGTACACAGTATACCAGCATAGATCACACACCAGGCATGTGGGTCTGGTCATCCAGGGTCTGTTTGCTGATCTTCCTACAGACACATTTAGTAAACAAGTAATAAAATCATGTTTTGCTTGCCTTGATGTCAGTCTCAATCTATAGACAATCTAGTGATGTATTGACATTGACATACAAATGCAGAAGCCATTTGCTGTGACCTTTTTGTTGGCCCAGAAATTGTCACAGTAAGCAAAAGTATGCATGCATTAATATCAGCTTTAAGTTTCTTGTGGTTGACACTCTGTCATGAAATCTGACATGGACCTATTTCAGGCCTAAGATGAATGCTAAATCACCAGGTCATATGTCTGGGTCACAGTGATATCTGTGAACTATTTATTTTTTGGCGATAAGTTACATGTGTTTTAATTTTGTTTCATGAAAGCTAAGACATAAACATGGATCAGGACTAACATACATGTTAGATTGTAAAACTGGGTCACTTCCGGACTAACATAGAAGTTACATAACTGGGTCGCTTCAGAACTAACATACATACACAGCTTATGGAGCATAAAGAGTTTGGAATGCAGAATAGGGTAATGACTACCAGGAAGTGGTTCTGGACAAAAAGACACAAATACAATACATACTATGTTATAAAATTAGGGCAGCAGGTTAAGTATATGGGTCACAGTGGTGTCCACTTACTTGGCTTGTAATATTCTTGTCCTTTGACTTGGTTTGTGAAACCTTACACACATACATTAGGTTTAAAATACATGATTTAGTAATACTAGGCCAGTAGGTCAAGTAACTGGGTCATTGATATCCACATACCCTTAGTTTAAAGTTTGACTCCGTTTTACTCAGCTTTAGCCTGCTCATTTTAAGCCAATTCAAAATGAAACAGAAGTGCAGCCCAGCTGAAGCAGGGACTCATTGTTTTGTGAATATATCTACCATATTCATTCCAGTTGTAACACATGCCCTAATAGAAGCACACCTGCTTTTTAATTTTGGGGGTTTATTAAAAATCAGTGTTTCCTTTAGGATTTTTTCCAGAGCGTCCCAACCTGAAAGAGAGTCAATTTTTAGCTATATTGTGCAAAATTAACATAGAAAATATAAGAAGATGGGCCCTTTAAATTTTGCTCGGGGGAGGGGGACCCCCATTTGGGGGTTAACAGAAGCCCTGAAAATTCAGCATTTTTAGAATATTCTAAAAAAAAAATTACTGCTTCTGATGAAAGAAAAGGGTTAATTGTTGTTATTTTGTGCTATATGGATTCTATAATAAGTGTAATAGCTTGTGGTATTGTAAATTAAGACATACATCATCACAAAACTCCCTGATAACCATGTCTGCTTCAGGAAATCTTTACATTAGCACAGCAGGCTACTATTGGAATGAATATGGTATGTCTGTGTCAGCCGATAATGCTCTCCTCACACAGACCTTTGGATTTTGTGTGTTTGTTTGTTGTTTGCTGGTTTGCAAAGCTTGGTTGGTTTTGTCTGGTTTTATTAATGATTTAAATAAACAGTCTGACACATTAGGCTGTTAAGATACTATGTTTCAGATATGCACAGGTACTTCAATTCCTAGATGATATTTTTCCAGTAAATTTTACCAAGATTTACAAGTTCATAGCATTGTGTCTGCGAGAATACCAATTGCATTGACTAAGCCTTCTGTCTTGGGATTCTTTTTGTCTAAAAATGTTGATTGCAGCTTGAAAGCCAGGCTCAATTTATTGTATAACTGTCATCAAAGTGGCAAACATGTACATGTGAACTATAAGAAAAGGGCCTACATGAAATCTATAGCCAAAGACTTACATAATAAGCAACAGGGGAATATTGCCAGATCTGTCTCACAAATTACAAATTTTGCTTGTGAAAAAAATCGAAACCCAAGAGGAAAACAACATGAACTGTGGGTGATTGATAGCCAACAGTTCTGGCAACAGTATGTAGCTTTTAAAATTGAGTTCCTTTGCATGTGTAGGAAATTTACCAGTATTTTAGGTTGATGTACTGCAACTAAAGATATTCAGCCAGTTGCTTCAATAGTGATTGTGTGTCACTCCTGCCCATAATTGAAGTGATATGGGACTGCCTGAGTGGCTCCTTGGAAATTGAATCGCTGCAAATTGATTTCTGATTACTGCAGAAGGAAGAGAGATTCTTGCTGTCTGTAATAGCCATAGCAGGATCAATTCTGTAAAACAGTCATCAATGGCCTGTAGAGTTTGTGATATCCTTCCATGCAGTTTGCCTGCCAGCCAGCCAGTTTCAGTCAGGTAAATATCATACTGACCCAAGTGCACATGAGACCAGGAAGCTTCTCCTGTTGCCAGCCAAAATGGTGCAGCCGTGAATCTACTTCTGCACTGCACATTCTTGATCACCATGATACACTGGGGGTTACGTCACAGAGAGGTGCTTTTCTTTGTCACTAGAGAGAAAATCATGTAAAAATTTGAATTCTGCCGTATGAAAACATCGATTTGCCTCTTTCAATTTTGGCAAAAATCAAAAACTGATTTTTTACAAGCGTATTGATATTTCCATTAGGTGTGTATCACAAGCAAGAATGGAACAATTTACATTTAAAATGATATGCATGATTTCCCACTAACATACAATGGAAACTTCAAACACATAGACACCAAATTACTTCAACACCTGATACACAGCCATAAAAACTTCTCCCAAAGTGCAGACGCCTTCCATGCAGACTCCTTCATCAGATACATGTATTTGCCATTTTTGAGTACGTATAATTGTGTGCTGCTTATACCATGCAGGCTTTGACTAGTAAATTTTCTGAAATATTATTATTGTGGTGTACTTTTATGTGTAAGGATTACTTTAAGGGCGCGTCTTGCTTTCTCCACATCAGGCATCTCCACATGTGATTGGACATGGCAGTAAGCTTTTCCTAATCATTGGACTTGTACAGATTTGCTATAAACGGCCAAATGGGCAGGTGATGGGTACTCATTTATTTCTAAGTCAAGCCCTAAGGGATGCGTGGGAAGGTATTTTTGTCCCTATTAAAAAAAAAAGAAAAACATGGAAAAATAATCTTATATAGTAATTGTCCAAATGTTCTCTGGCAAAAGGAATATGACAACTTGCTAATCATTGCCCAGTTGGGTTTAGAACTTAAGATGAGATTACATGCTGGGTGAAGTACCCAGACATATTAGTATGTATGCCCAGACAGTAGACATTGTACACGCATTGTTGTTTTCAGCCACCACCAAGAATGACACTATTCATATCTCCAAAATAAAAGCTGTTGCACAAGACAAAAACAAACCCAGGCATTGCATGCCACCACTGGGCCATAAAGCCCAAGGTATTGTTAGCTGTGGCAATAGACATGGCAGTGTGAACACATAATGTATGCATCCATATCCAAGTTTGACGATTGTTCTCAGCTCCAGTTGATATTGAAGAGAAATGTATGAATTTGTATCCAGCTTGAATTTTCATAGATCCTGTTAGTAATAGTTGTTTGTGCTGGAAAGAGGAAGAACCTGCCAGAAAAAAAAAATACTGGAGTGAGCAGGCCTGTGTTACTCTTGTTGCGATGTTCTTGCCATAATCTTGGTCATGCAGATTTTGGGTCATATCTACCAAAATGGTATAACAAAATTAGAGTGTTACACAATCCTTCAAACATTGATCATTGGCAGAATGTCATGTATATGTAAAGAGTGACCATTCCACAGAGATTGAAATTCACTATTTTATTTGAATATATTCACTGTTATTACTGCCTTTTACTACAAGCAGATGAATGATAGACATATGAAGTGGTCCACTGTTTCACATACGTGTACCGTACTTGTCTTTGCCAGTGGTTGCTGTCAGTGCTCAACCTTGTTGGTGAGAAAAAAGTTGAAACTTTGAAAACAAGGAGAGACTTATAAATAGGTTTCTTGTGAATATGGCATGTGTATTATGTATTTATATCTTCTCCATAAAGATAAAGTTCTGCATTGTGATTGTGGTTCATATTAGTGAAGAAATCCTATCTCACATATGAAATATTAAAGTGCACTGGGAGTTTCCAAAGAGCTTTTCCATGTTTAGTTGTTCAGTCTGACTCACACTCCTATGGATTTGCATACAGAAAAGCCAGTAACTGTTTAGTTCCTAGTATCATAGTCCATCCAGCAAAAGAGCCAGAAGCGTTTAAATCTGAGGCAGTGTGATTTAGCTGAAACCATGCACCATATCAGGTCTGTAATTTGCTTTCAACTGGAGGTACCTGCACCTGAGGGCTGGAAACGGCAGACAGACAAACATTATTGAAAATGTCAGAATGTGTAGTGGATGCCAACAAGGATAAGCAGCTGTGGGTAGAGAAGACCTTGCAGAATTTCTGGCACTGCTGCAGACATGCGTCCACCGCAGGGCCATTGATTCATGTGTGAGCCTATATCATATTTTCCTGTCTGTTTGTGTCCTGATCATGTCCAAGGCCTTTTCTCATGATGCAGTGAGACACACAAAAATAACAAATTTGGATAAGGTGGGATCATATATGAATGATCAGTATGTACTTAAAGCTTTGTTCTGTTCAAAATCAAATTGGTGGAGGAAAATAGTCTTGTATACAAAAATGCTGTCTCATGTTAAGAAAATGCACAGAAATAATAATATAAAGGTATTTCTGTAAAATGTTTCTGTCAGGAGCAATATCAGATCTAGAATTAACCCATCTTTGGTGACTGGAAAAAAGGTAATAGTTAACAGCATTTCGTGGAGTGAATTGAGGGCATAGTGCCCAATACTATTGGACAAGGCATGTTGTCATGACAGTCCTCAGCCACAAGAGGGCATCTCAGACACACTATTCTGCATGGTGGCAGCACATGCTTTTAGTGTTACAGTGGTACCTCTTTTGAGAGACCGCCCCTACGGCGGGTCAAAATGCGGTCTGTCAAAACAGGTGGTCTTTCATTAGAGGTACAACAACATGGAAAAGATGGCACAGTGTTCTGAGAGAGCGGTCTTAAAAAGATATATAGTCTCTCATTAGAGGGGTCTCTCAAGAGAGGTACCACTGTACATGATATTTTCAATGTAAAAATGAAGTAGGTTTTGTTTATCAACCAGGTGTCTCCACCGGCAGCAAGTGGATACCAAGGAAAAGTTAGCTTCGGTGTCACCTTTACTTGCTATGCCACCTACAGGCAATAATATCAGTCAAGACATTTATAAGAAATTTATGTGACTCCTTTGGGCTGTTTGAGGACAAAAGGGTTAATATAATGGACTCTCTGTGTGATCAGTTGTCATGTGTGACATGGCACCATTTGTTTGTTTGGGCACAAAAAGGTTTATCTTTAGCATGTGCCCTCTGTGTGTCAGATTCCTTCATGATTTCATTTGTCTTTGACATGGTTACAACTTCTTGACCCAGAGGAAGGAACAGATACTTGATGTTTGTTAATTAATGGCGCAGTGGAATGCAGAGACAAAAGGGTGTAGTGAGGTATCACATTCATAGACAGAAGGTTCATGCACAGTGCCAAGACCATGCACATTTCAGATTCTCCTTAGGCTGATGATGACTGAAATTCTTGGACAATGTTCTACTAGTGAGCTAAGGCTGTAGCAAGTGTGGTTATAGCAGGAAAAAGATAGATGTTCTCTTCTTAGGATAATTTATTTTATCCAGATGGTATCTGTTTCTGTGGAATGTGATATGGTTACACTTCTAACATGAATGGCCATTTACATGTATTGAAAATGTACTTGGAGTCCAATAAAATGTTCAAAATGGTGAAAAAATTATCAAAGGATAAAACCTGTATATGTCAGAATGATAGCATGCTGAACCATCAAGAATTATGCTGCAACTCGTTTGGAATGTACATGTAACTGACCATTTACTTTGTTAACTTGTAACATGTGCCTTAGATATTTGCAGTCCTGGCGTTACTTTCCACAAACTATTGGCATGTGTTGAATATCACTGTAACTTACATGGAATGGGATTGGTTAGTTGGAATTCTATGGTATGTGTATATGAAATGCATGCAATGGTGCTCCCTCCCTTGACAGACCCCCGTTACACACGGCCACACTTAAAAGACACAGCTGTGCAAAATATAAGAAATTTTTGTGATACTACATTGTTGTATCCCTACATTCTGCTATTTCATTTTTTTTTCTCTTTCCATATTTACCATTGGGGACACTGGAATTTACCATGAACTGATGTATTGAAGATGTACCTTGTGTACGAAATAAAAAAAAAAATATATATATACTAGTAACAAGACATGTCCTGGCATTAAGGACCATTTTAAGTGACAGTTTTACTTTAGGAGTGTAACTCAAAAGCATTAGTACTGGGGCTTGAAAAGTGAATATTAACGATCTGTTTTCTGTAATGTGTTTGCAAACTGAGCCTACTGTTCTTATAAATTTGTAAATTTTAGGCATCACCAATAAGTCAAGTTTTGAAGAAAAAAAAAATTAACATTGATTCACATGAAAATATAAAGCAGTTTACGGTACATTCACTGATTGTGTGGATGAAAGAGTCCCCATTCATGCAAGTTTTGGAATATCTATTACATTCATGGCCATACTGATTTTATGAGTATGTATCTCAACTCCAAGCTCTTCACCTCATATGCGCAGAGACTGTTATCATTTGCTTGCAGATGGCCCTAGATATAGTAGTTTTGTGTTTTGCAGCAATCTATAAATAAATTGGAAGGAATTGGATAAAACCTTGGGGTGAACTACATGAAGTGCTGGAGTCATTTGTGTTCCCTGACCTCCAGGGTTTCTGCCAGAGGCTAAAATTGGTAAAATACCATACCCTTAAATTTTCCTAGGGTAAGACTGTATGCCCTAAAATATTTGAAACTAACTAAAAATTAAGACTTTCAAAGCCTTTTTAATCCCTTAACCCCAAGAAGTGCCATAGAATCTATTCTAGAGCATGTAAGTTTAAAACATTTTCTGGTGAAGGGCCCTCAGGCCCCCACCCAGTGATACGGCTTCAGCATATGACATGCCTTTGGTATGTTTCAATACCCTATTTTTTTTTACTGGAGGAAACCCTGAGCTCATAGCATTTTCTCATAGTTGTTTGGCATGTAAGGTGGCCAAGAACTTTGACAGTTGCAAGTTGTGGCTCATAGGTCCATGGGTTAGCTCAATATATATGTCTTGACATTTCTACATATTTTGTAAGTTCTGCTTGGAAATTGCATTTTGAGTTTCCTCATTTAAAAAAAAAAAAGTGTCATTCAAATATCAGCTTGCATGTATGCAGTGAATTTTTCATTGTATGGCCAATGATGTGGCAGTGAAAGCCGACTGGTAGAAATCTGAGTTGCAAGAGAGGAATGAATTGGAGACTGACTGCCCTGGGCCTGAGCTTTCCTAACACATAATGTGAAACCAGAGTGGTTGTCTTCACCATGATAATCCGTCCTCTATTAAGAGTATTATCCTGTCTGTCGGTCACCAGGTGATGGAAGAAACTTGTAGACACTTCTGCCGGGATTTCTCCTCTTTGCTGACACAGTATCATGTGTTACAGGATTATTGATTAGACCTTCATATGTGTACGTGCACTTTTATCCTTCAACAGAATCATAAAATCTTGATGCATCAAAGGCTAAATGGGTGTCTTATTAATAGATTACAGGTACACTGGAGACGTTCCTTGTGTTGTTGTTATCCAGTGGTAAGAACAGACCAACAAATGAAAGGAGGAGACTAAAATAATAAGAGGAGCCTGCCCCTCCCCAACATGTTTCACCTTCCCCTGCCTCCCTCCCCTCTGTGGTGGATGGGTGTGAGTTTTGTCAAGGGGAACTTACAGAGGCTCAATATTTGTTTATTTTGTCGCTTACATTAAAAAGGGAGGTACTGGGAAAAACATGCTGCATTACGTATTTGTCCACACAATGTGCCGGGTTGACGTCATAATATGAGATTTAACATTGCTAATAGGGTGTTAGTAACGTAAAATGTATTGCTCAACAATGTTTGTAAATGACTTCCTTGGACTGGCGGATCAGGAGCAGTGTAATGACTAGATGTCTTAGAGACGTCCATAGTATGTAAAAGAGAATAAATAAAATCCACAGACTTAAAAGTAGACCAGTCTGCCTAACAGTGGTTGTTATTATTATTATTATCATTATTGTGGGGTATTTATATTAATATTATGTATGCCTTTATTGCTGAAAATCAGAAATCATAGGAAACAATAAAGGCTCTTGTATTAAATTAAACCTTGCACAGAGAATTAACTAAAAGCAGCATAAATATATGACACACATTATTCTCAGCATGGGGGAAGGAACCTCCTTTGGGCTTTTATAACTCCATAAAGGGACAGAGCAGTCAATTTACAAAGGGCACTAGGCTAGTAGACAACATTAACAAGCAGATACAATCTCCACAGTATGAATCATTATGCCAAGATGTCAGAGCTCTCTTGGTATGTGCCTGCAGTGGGTGCAAAGTTTGCTGAGCGCTGTGTATCAGTTTTGTACAGTGGTATAAAATTTGCTGTTATCTATCAGTTTTGTACAGTGGTATAAAATTTGCTGTTATCTATCAGTTTTGTACAGTGGTATAAAATTTGCTGTTATCTATGTTTTGTACAGTGGTATATTATTTGCTGTTATCTATCAGTTTTGTACAGTGGTATAAAATTTGCTGTTTATCTGTCAGTTTTGGACAGTGGTATAAAATTTGCTGTTATCTATCAGTTTTGTACAGTGGTATAAAATTTGCTGTTATCTATCAGACCATCGTAATACAACAGATGCCCCACATGCTTTTCTCACAGATTCACTTGATATCTGCAACAAACATCTCACATGCATGAACAAACATAAAATTGTGGCTCTGTGTTGAGAAATTTGATGCATGATCTGTGTGAAGTTAAGCTTGAAAATTGTAACTGTCCTGTTTTTACTGCATTTCAAGACTCTATCTTTAGTGATAATTCACTGTGAACCATGATGTTTCTTGTGGTATCTACTTCTACATGCAGCAATATTTGAAATGGTGGGGGTGGGACTCATAGTAAAGTTTTTTTCCCCAAAACTTCTTATTTGTTTCTGTTTTGTACATCTGGTTGGCTGCAGACACAGTGAGTGTAGCAGCTCTGGTTGGGTGCTGACACAGTGAGTGTGGCAGCTCTGGTTGGCTGCTGACACAGTGAGTGTGGCAGCTCTGGTTGGCTGCTGACACAGTGAGTGTGGCAGCTCTGGTTGGCTGCTGACACAGTGAGTGTGGCAACTCTGGTTGGCTGCAGACACAGTGAGTGTGGCAGCTCTGGTTGGCTGCTGACACAGTGAGTGTGGCAGCTCTGGTTGGCTGCAGACAAAGTGAGTGTGGCAGCTCTGGTTGGCTGCTGACACAGTGAGTGTGGCAGCTCTGGTTGGCTGCTGACACAGTGAGTGTGGCAACTCTGGTTGGCTGCAGACACAGTGAGTGTGGCAACTCTGGTTGGCTGCTGACACAGTGAGTGTGGCAGCTCTGTGCCCAAAGGTGAGCTCACATTGTTTAGGATGGTGCAAAAAGCCTTGTACTTGTACCCGTTGGGGGAAAAAAAATCGCCCCATGCATCTGCTTAACCTTTTCCCCCTTGAATTAAGACTGAGTCAACAGCTTTCCTTGGGATGGGTTGGGCATAAGTGCCCAACCCATGCCAAGGAAAGCTGTTGACCGGGGGCATGTGTCTCATGTACATTTCTCAGTCAAATTGTTTTTCATAACTGTTGAAATTAGTTGAAAATGCTGAAGCAGACGACATTTGACCACCAGCCGGTTTTGGCCAGTTTAAGGGGGAAAGGGTTAATGACCCCATGCTCATTTTAGTACATTCTTGTGAAAACATTGTTTTAATTGCTACTGCTACTTTTAATCGAATGAAAGTTTTCACATTCAAAATTGCAACAAGACAGTTCCGCACAGATCCATAAACTAATGTGCTTTCTGGACCAGTGAAATCAGTGGGCACCATATCCACCATTGGCTGTGCCAAATAGGAGTGGACCTATTCATTTCCAATGTAATAATAGAGAAACTTCCTTTTGTATTGTCCATATTTTTTCATCAATTTTTGAAATAATTCCATCACACTGTTGTTGTTTCTGAGTACACTGGCAGTCACTAGCACATAATAACAAGTTTAAAATACATGTATGTAATAAGTCACCTTGGTCATGCCCGCTATTGTGGATATGGTCCCCGCTGATTTCAACGGGCCGGAAAGCACACCAGCCTAGCTTATGGAGCTGTGTGAAGCTGTCTGTGAAAAATTTTGAATCTGAAAACTTTTCTTTGATTAAAAGCAGCAACTGGCTTAATGTTTTTGTGAGAATGTGCTAAAATGTGTGTCATTAAGCAGATGCTCAGGGTGAAAATCTTTCTCCCAAAGGCGTATTTAAGTACAAGGATTTTTGTGTGATCCTAAACAATGTGAGTAAGCCATTTGTCAGTTATGGTTGGATACATTGTACCGTCTTAACCTGAGAAAATATATTTTTGAGGGTTTCTTTTTTTAACATCTAGAAAAAATCATATGATGGTACAACATGTACCACCACATGCCAGCACAGACATGTACATCCTATGGACAGTTGTTGGAAGAAAAATGAAACTGATGTTGTCATGGTGACAGGGATCAAGAGATGATAAAACTGAGGTAGTACGTGACATCCTTGAAGCCGATTTGATAGATCTAGCAATACTATGGTTCTTTTTTGGAGAGATGACTCCACTGGGAGACCACATAATGCAGTCAGGTCCCTGTGATATTTGTAGCATGTCATATATATTCTGTGCAGAAGGCTACCTCTTGACAGTTGTATAGAATGTGTGGTTTACCACAAAGATGTAGCATTTTATGAAAAAATCAGTGCAAGCAGGGAAGGCAAAAGAAGATAAATGCTTCTCAAACAGTTAGCAGTGTTTTGAACAAAGAGTTTTGTGGCTTCAAGTGATTGGCCAGCATTCTTTGTTTTTTTTTGTGTGTGTGTGTTTTTTTTTTCTAAGTTATTGTACACATTGATAAAAATGCTTGTGTTTGTCATTTCTATGAACACCCTCGGTGCTTATGAAGTACTGTATTGCTCCATATAAACACCCATGGAACTTATAAAATTATATTTAAATGACCCTGTACTTTCAACAACTGTTACTTCATAAATTTTGCTGGATTTGCATTTATACTTTAATATTTGGCTCCATGTACAAAAGTTTAAAAATGAAGATGCATTGATACAGTGTTTTAACTGATGTTTGACAGGACTTGTACAGTTTATTTTGAACATTATAGGTATAATGTAATGAAAAAGGTGGTTGATTATAGAATGTTTAACCTTTTCTGGTGCCGGTAGGGCAGAGGATACTTGTTAAAGCACAGACACTCATTGAGGAGAATGTGGTATACTCTAAATTGCTTTAATTTCGCTGTACATTATTTTCGCTTGGTTAGCTGATGGCACAAAACTGTGAAAATAAAAACACAGTGAAATAGTATTTAAATATTGTTTGAATAGAAATTATGTCCGAAACAGTGAAATTAGAATTACAGTGAACTGTCAAAATACAAAAACGATGAAAATTTATACATGCAAAAATAAAGCAATTTACAGTATTTCGAAGGAAATATCGTGTTAAGTGTGCCACAGTTAGTTACTCATTAAATACCTGTATGGTAAAGGTTTTGGTCAGTGGTTTTTGCATTGCAAGACAAGTCATGCTACGCCTCCCTGGGCATGAATTGTTAGGTAATGTAAAAACCACTAACTGAATGAAAGCTCCTCCTATGAAGATTCCAAAGTTTAGTATGTAAAGTACATGGATATCTTCATCCTGTGAGACATAATTGTAATGTATTTTTTCCCATCATATATTACCAGAATGCATGGATGGATGTTTTCAGTGTAGAAACCGAATTCAGTAAAATTTAGACAGACCTGTCCAATATAAAGTGCAGGGCAAGTCAATTTTGTAATGAATTTCAGTACAATCAGGTCTAGTATACTTCAACAGATGAGAATGTGTTGACTGTTGTAAATGTTTTACACTGTTGTTATCAAACTTATATGCCATGAGTCAGGAGCTTTTCTTGGGCCACTCTGTACCAAGCGAAGCTGTGACCTCGGTCCATAGAAGGTAAATATCGTGTAAATACATGTACTGTAGATTGCTTTCATTTTACCATATTCTTACTTTCACTTATTTCGTTGTTTGCACAAAACTGTGAATATAACAACTCTGTGAAATGGTATTTTAACATTGTTTGAATAGAATTATATGTAAAGTAGTGAAATTGAAACTACAGCAAAATAACAAGAATGTAAAAAATGTAACAATTTAAAATGCAAAAAATAAAATGATTTACAGTAGGTATGAAAATTATGGACTCGTGTGGTTTGAGTTTGATGCTGTTGAACAACAGTACATGTAAGTAAATATGTGAGGCCAGTGGTATGCCCATTGTGTTTGTATGTGCAGGCGTGTGTGTGTGTGTGTGTGTTTGTGTCTACACATGGACTAAAAACTAGAAAATGTGGGCATAGGTGGAAAGGACAGTTTTGACATTTGCTTATGTATTGTGTATTGATAAGCAGGATGCCTGTGCTGAAGCAGACATATTCATGTTGATCATGTCCAGGCACAGACAGTGTGGCCATGAGGACTTGCTTCAGGCACAGACAGCGTGGCCATGAGGACTTGCTTCAGGCACAGACAGTGTGGCCATGAGGACTTGCTTCACCGTGGCCTTGTGCATTAAAAACACAAATTCTTTTCAGCAGTTTGAATGAAAGCATTGCATATTGTAGCTGTACACCAGTGACATGGCCGTTGCTTATACCAACAGACAGTCTCCATTTCTCCCTATAGGCCTATTGTTGGCATGGAAAAATTGGC
The DNA here is from genome assembly GCA_964020975.1 of Hermodice carunculata. NCBI lineage: Eukaryota > Metazoa > Annelida > Polychaeta > Eunicida > Amphinomidae > Hermodice > Hermodice carunculata. The sequence goes on from OZ026630.1 coordinate 11,165,195, forward strand.
ATGGACAGCATGTCTTGTGCACTAGTCATGTAATGTGATCAATGTTTATCACACATGTATGCATGTTGCATACTGCAGGTATGGATGTCTGGCTCCCAAATGCCAGCACGTGTCTGATACATGTAGTATTGACTTGAATCCTGCTGTAAGTGTGGCCCCCAAATACCTGTACATGTATTCAATACCTGTTATATTGACTTAAATCCTGCTGCAAGTCACTTATGTCAGGTCCAAATCATACCTTGTGAAATATATGACAACAAAGTTCAAATGACCTCATAGATTTTGGTATAACATTGTAGTTAATGAGTAGAACGAGCGTATGGATCTGCAGAGGCCTGCGTTTCTCAGATCTCTTGTAGATCATGCATTTGGTCAAAAAAGAAAGGAACACCAGGAAAGACCAGTAACAGCATTAAAAACACCACACTGAAATGCCAGATTGGTTTTGAATCTTCAGGATTCTTGTCTATGCCAGTTGGAAGCACCGTAAACCTCCGGTGATGTAGCAGAGGGTAACATTGCTACCTGACTAAAGCAGACATCATATAAGTGCTACATGCCATGATGTCTGCTTTCAAAAATAAACATTTCAATAAAGCATAAAAAAAACTTCAGCTTGTTCAGTGCCAACCTTGCGCATGTTGTGCTTTGCCCACTAATTTTAGTTTCCAATGCCAGATATGTGGCTTACATAGCAAACGTCATCTGCTGTGGATTTAATTTTTTCGTTATTGTGCTCTTCTCACAAAAAATGTCCATTAAAAACAACTTGGGTGCTGTATGTTGAACTCCACAGCTGTCCTGTGTGTGTGGATGCAAGCTGTTGACTCAGCTGTATAAATGCCTGGTTATGGATGAACTTATTCCATACTGTATGTTAACAAAGGCCTTGATCAGTGGTGTTTACATTGCCTTGTAGGTCATGCTACAGCCCTTGTGGCAGCTGCAGCATGACCTACAAGGCAACACAGAAACCAGGGACTTAGAGCAGGTATGACTGAAAGCTCTCTTTAGGAGGAATCTGGATATATACAAATCCCATCCTCATTCTATATTAAATGTACGAGGGCAAGTGGCCTGCTATGGCATGAGTTGAGTGTTGTAGAATGGCGCACTATGTAGTTCTCTATGTGTGATGTATTGGATCTGTCTGGGCTAAGACTTCCTAAATCTTGGTAGATGTAACTTTTGCTGGCCCAGGTTGGCAGGCATGGTCTTGAAACCACAAACTTGTATAGATGAGTCCAATGTGTCTGGGTTTGCTACTGTTTGATGTGAAAATATGTACAGTGAGACCTCATTGTAATGACACTCAGATATCCTACATATTCAATATAATGACACAAATTTTCATGGGAAAGCGTTTATTTTCTTTGTTATTTGATTCATTTATCTGACATATTCAGTTATCTGACACTTTTTCAGGGAACAGATGGTGTCATTATAACGAGTTTTCACTGTATATGTAAAAAGAGCTGAATTTATATTAGGTGTTGCCACCCACTGAGTTCATTCTTTTGACGGCCCAGCTTGCTTGGCAAATTTTCAGAATGTGATCCATCAGGGATGTTTCATCATTTTTATGGTTTTCACAAGCACACAAGCACTTTAATTTGCTACGGGAGAGGGTCAGTGGAGATGTATTCTTTTATAGTACAATAAAATGATGATTAAGTAATCACAAATATTGCAAGTGGATATTAACAAGAAGACTGGAAATACTTGCTTTGTAAACTCAAAGAAAAGAACAAATATTTCATTCATTCTGTTTCCCTGTTGTCGATTGAACTGGGAAGTCATCATTTCCAAATGTTGGAAAGTAGTCTTTCTGGGGGAGGGAGGGAGGGAGGTAGGAAAGGATGAAGGGAGGGAGATAATGAAAAAACTACTCTGCATACTCATTTGAAAACAGTGAAGATGCTGAACCATCCTTTAGTTCAGACCTATGTTTTGAATATTACAGCAACATTTTTATATAATTTGTGGTGAAATTTGAGAGGGTTTACATGACTCCGCAACATTTTCTGAGTCGGGAGTTGGGGTGGGGGTGGGGATGGGGGGTCTTGAGGGAACAGGTATGAAGAAAGCATAGCATGGCTATTTGTTTGTAAACAATGTCTTATAGATGACCATATGTCAGCTTACTCTGAATACTGATCGTTAGTAAATTCTTATAAATGACTTTAACCCTTGTAATATGCCTGATGATACGTAGACAGATGTGAGGGGCACTGAGATGATATAATTTTGCCACCCACTTCATGTTGTGGTACACAGTCGAAACATCTGAATGTCTTACTTTATCTCCGTGGATAAATGATGTCAACTTACCTGCAATATGTAGGTTGCAATATGAGTATGTTAGGTTATATTAGATACAATGATGTGATTGGATAAACTGTAAGGAAACCATGTCTTAAATGGCTTGATATGATCAGCCAATTTATCTATCAATTACGACAAATACCTGAAAAAAAAAAAGAACACAAGCAGAAGACCACAAAAGCCGCAAAACAAAAACATGTCGGGCAATAGGTGTACGTAAATACAGGAAGTAGTGCCACACGATTCTCACATTTTGTAAATTAGATTGAATTTTGAACAAAATAAAAAACTGTGCGGACCTTAATTAATATCTAGACAGTTGTAGTTTAGTGTGTGTTGTCTACTTGTAAAAGCAAATTAATCGAAATTATATTGACATTAGCTGTGTTGACTGTACACACATGTATCTAGTAAATTATCATGGTTTGATAGATTCTGAGAAAAGCTGTTGACAGAAATTGCAAGCATTTCTGGATATTGATATATGAGAATAAGTACTGGCATGACATAAACAGGAAAACATCATTAAGTATTTCTGTTTTATCACAGCCATAAAAGTACCATGAAGCCAAAACTGTATAGTCCGGATTACCAACTTGAAAATGATTGACACAATGTGCGGCAGTGGCATATTATGTGTTATAACAAGGCAAGACTAGCATATCTGTGTCACTACATAACGAGACAAGAGCCAGCAGGATATCTGTCACCACACATAAAAATGAGGCAAGACCAGCATATCTGTGTCACCACACAACAAAGCAAGACAAGCATGCTGTCTCTGTCATCACACAAGAAGAAGGCAAGACTAACATACTAAATGTCACCACACAACAAGCCAAGACTAGCATGCCATCTGTGTCACCACACAACAAGACAAGACTAACATGATACTATATGCCACCACAGAACAAGGCAAGACTAACATACTAAATGCCACCACACAACAAGGCAAGACTAGCATGCCATCTCTGTCACCACACAAGACAAGACTAACATGGTGTCTGTCACCACACAACAACGAGGCAAGACTAACATACTGCATGTCACCACACAACAAGGCAAGACTAGCATGCTATCTGAGTCACCATGCAACAAGGCAAGATTGAGAAGCTAGCTGTAGTTGCCACATAGCAGAATTTGTAATCAAGTTAAACAGGTATAAATAGGGATCATTCTCCAATTTTCAACCCACATGTTGTTTTTGCGCAAGCCTTGTTTTCATTTCGGTGTGGTACCATCAGCATATGCTATAGAATGGGCGGTGGACGGAGCCCAAAAACAGAAAAAGACACATAAAATTGATCACACAATTCTTCACTGGAGAAAACAAATATCACAGTGCACTGCCTAACCCTTAATTACATGATGCACAAAGGTAGACCAACTAGTGTTTGATAGAACTAATTTATCAATAGGGATTTATCGCAAGCAATTTGTATGATTGACACACAGTTTGCTTTTTGACACAGTACTTGATTCTCTACGTATAGATTATGTGATGAGATCCTTTAGAACAACTCTTGCCTTTTTTACCATTGGCGTGCTGGCCCAAGCCCTGCCCAGACGGCGGTGAAAACATGAAGAAGCATCAGTGGGCAGACCCAGGGTATTATTTGATGTCATGTTCAAAGATCTCCTTAATTCCCAGTCTGTCTGACTATGAAAGCAACATCCATCATCATGATTGTTTTTTTATTCTGCCCATATTCAATATGTTATTCTGCAGCATAAGTGAGTGTGAGAGTGGGGATGTGTTCAGGATGGGGGCATCTGCACCATAATAGATAATGCAAGATGCATCACAGTGCAACACTTTCTTCCATTATTTCTGCAAAATGTTGTTGTGCCAACATGTAGAGATTCCTGATACATCATTCATAAAATTTTATGTTAACAAGGTTGATAAGTAGATGGTTAAAAAAAAAATGTTATACCAGAAAAAAAAAGGGACAGCCTTGCATGCACTAATGCTTTCATAGAAGCATGTTAGTTCACTGGTCAAGTTGATATCGGTCCAAATGATCATAGCCATCTTGATTCATGTTGAAGTCTCCCATGGTTAAGATTCAGACATGCAGTGCTTCACCTATCAACATCAAAGAGAGGCATGTATTTTTTAACCCTTTTCAGGTCCAAACGGGACTGAACCAGTCACTTTCTTCACACAATTTGTGAGAATGTGGGCGTGTAGAGGTGAGGGTTACATACTGAACAATGGTGTTGATCATCTCAGAAAATCAACTTATAAGTATTTATCATGTTTATGCCTGTAGATAATTTCTACAATTATCATTTATAATCATGATAATTTTTCCAATTTGTGTGAAAAGGTCAAACTAAAGTCAGAAATGTAAGCAGAACATTTCCAAGATCTGTAGCTTCTTGAGCCTTTGGAGCAGAAAACTGTAATGTACCAAATAGCAGTGTGTGCATAGATGCAGGTAATTATCTCCAGGCCTTGGACTGGGGATAAAGGGGGGTGGGGTAGAGGTGGAAGTGGGAGAGATCTGGTTATGTGCTCATATCTGTTTGTCTATCTTTCTGTTCATTTTGCTCCCATAGACTCAGCCTAATGAAATGTGGATGCCATGTAAATATATTTTGTTAACATTAAGACATAGTGTTTAATGTAAATGTGATGATGTATAGCTATAAGGTTTCACATTGTACCAGACAGAAGAAAATTTGGGTATCATGAAAAACACCTTGAAATACATGTAGATGCCGTAAACTTGCATGGCCTGGGATTTTAAATTGTTATAGGTAGTCAGAATATCAACTTACCAGGGGGTTATAGTTCATGCACTTGGGAGTTACAGTGGCACTAGTCTTGAGAGATCACCTTCCTTGAAAGACCACTTTTTCAACATATCTTACTCAGAACTTTAATTTAATTTTTAGTTTCAACTTGCATAGCCTGGGATTTTGCATTGTTACAGGTAGTCAGCATGTCAACTTACCAGTGGGTTATAGTTCATGCACTTGGGAGTTGCAGTGGCACTAGTCTTGAGAGATCACCTTCCTTGAAAGACCACTTTTTCAACATATCTTACTCAGAACTTTAATTTAATTTTTAGTTTCAACTTGCATAGCCTGGGATTTTGCATTGTTACAGGTAGTCAGCATGTCAACTTACCAGTGGGTTATAGTTCATGCACTTGGGAGTTGCAGTGGCACTAGTCTTGAGAGATCACCTTCCTTGAAAGACCACTTTTTCAACATATCTTACTCAGAACTTTAATTTAATTTTTAGTTTCAACTTGCATAGCCTGGGATTTTGCATTGTTACAGGTAGTCAGCATGTCAACTTACCAGTGGGTTATAGTTCATGCACTTGAGAGTTACAGTGGCACTAGTCTTGAGAGATCACTTTTTCAACACATCTTGCATGTTACTCAGTACTTTCATCTGATTTTTAGCTTCTATGAGAGGCCACTGTCTTGAGAGATCATAGTTTTGTCATCCCTAACAATGTCCTCTAAAGATTTGAAGACAGGCTTCACTGCAGTTGGAGAGATTGCCAAGTTAGAACATACATGTAACTGTTCATTAGTAAAATTTGTTAACCCCAGGGGGTAATTATCATGTCAAAATTTGTGGGCAGAGGATACAGCTGGCAATGACTGGAACTTGTTGATTTTGTTTTGCTGTGCATATATTTTGCTGATTATTAGCTCAGCTGACTTGTCAGTCAGCTAAAGTTATGTGGTGGTTAGGCATCCATCGCCTGTCATCCATCTGTTGTCCGCATCCACAATTCACATTTTCGACTTCATCTCCAAAACCACTGGCCATTTTCACCTCAAACTTGGTGGGAATGTACCTTGGGTAGATCTCTACCAAGTTTGCTCAAATGGCCACGCTCTGGTGACACACTCCAGGGATTTTTTAAAACTTTTTATGATTTTTTTGTCCATTTGTTAACCAAATCTTAAAAAAAATCTCCTCCAAAACTGCTTGGCCAATTGCTTCCAAATTGCTTGGGGAGACTGCTGGGGACCCCAATATATTAATTTGTTGCACAGGAACACTTGAGTGCATGACACAGACATGTGCCATTTGTGTTAGTATTATATTACATAACATGCATGCCCTTGACCTACTTTCTCAAGGCCATAGAAGGAATACATTTCAGGAAATGCTATTTTTATTATGGGTCATTGTGCCTGAATTTGTGCACATGTATCAATATACTATTACAAGAACATTATACAGACAAAAGTGTGTGACATGTGGAGTCACAGTGTTGCCACTGGTGGTGTGAGGTGGAACTATCATCACAGGTGTTGAAAGTACATTAAATTCTGTATTTTGATTATAAATTGAGATGGAACTTGTAAATTTGCACCAAGTATGTCTTAGGCCAATGATAAAATTTTGAAAAATATTGGGTGACCTTGACCTAATTTTCAAGGTCATTAGACACTTAATTTTACATATTGAAAAATATGAAGGCTAACAATACCAAATATACCACAAATGTGTATCGTGTAGACTTTTGGTATTGCATAATATGGATGACCTTGACTTGCTGGTATCTGAAGTTCATGCAGGGGGTGCATATCAGGAAATGATTGCTTCTGATGCCCATGACACAATAAATTGAGATGCAACCACAGAAATTACACCAAATATGTATTAGGGCAATGGTCAAATTTTGTAATATGTTGTGTGACCTTGACCTATTTATCAAGGTCATCAAGCACTTAAGAAAAGGACATTTATTTCAATATGTTGATAAAGAGTAAGGTGAATGATGCCAAATGTACCACAAAAGCATGGTCATGTGGAAGTTTGATGTTGCATAATGCAGATGACTTTGACTCATTTTTCGGGGCCATGAAGGGAATACATTTTAGGAAATGAATTTTTAATGATGGTCATCAGATTATATGTCAACAGAGCATCAGGCACACTGGCCTCTTGTAGAACATTCATTCAACTTGATAAACGTTATGAAACATCACCGAAACATGTTGAAACATTGCAACATTTAGCAATTTTTTTGACATTGAGAAACAAAATCTTTCAGCATTTGGTCATAATTATATACTTGTACCAGAAAATTTGTAAATGCAAGTAATTTCCTGGTTTTGATAAAAGTCAGGATTTATCAGTAGTTGAAATTGATATGCTTGAAGCTTTAGCATGTGCCATAGCAAGATGAATCTTTGTATGCATGGTACAGCATGGGATGATCTCCAGTTGGCACACATACCAATTGCAGTAGATTGGAAAGCAGACACCTGAGATTTCTGGATTGTGTTTTCAGCACTTGCTAAATGAAGAGATCTGTATTCTCTTAGTTCATCCAAATCCTGCGGGAGTTGAAGGCCTGTTCCTAGTGCTAGCACATAGAGCAGCAGATATTAATCCATTGCACTAATACATGTACCATCTTCTCCCAGATTATTCAAACAGGTCATGTCCCAAGATATATCCTACAACAGTCTCCTTGAAGAGTCAACTGTCCTAAGCTTTTACCCAGCAAAAATGCACAAGGCTGAGTGACCTTTTACAGACAAGGGTTTGTGGGTGAGTGGCTACCCTGGTCCACTGGTACAGCACAACATACAGAAAGTAAAAATATTGCAAAATAATGTCCAGTACAAAATACAAAAAAATATCAGGGCTTCAGTACATGGGTATGGAAAATAAAAATGCCCCTAAACACCAGTACGGAAATACCCTTTGCCTCTTTTTCAAGTTGCAGACCCGGAAGTCTAGCAACATTTTTGTCAAGGTAGCATCGTTAAAATAACCTGGTCCTGTAAAAAGTGGTCATGGGCCAGTGAAAATATAATTTTCACGTGCCCAAATTACCAATTAAAAAAAAAAAAAAAAAAAATTTGGAGAAGACTGATGCAAAGCCTGACTTTTGCAGCTTGACTCTGTACTGACAGTTGAAACTAGTGGATGGGGAACTTCAAATGTTGACAGGCATATAGGAACCAAAATAGGTGCGTAGACAATCCTGTTTGCAGAGTACATGTCTGCCCATTGATGTTAAATGTGATGGCCTAATCTAGCTGGCCCATCACCACGATGAACCACATGGCTGACCAAGTTTGGCCATAAATGGCTTGTACAGGTGAAAATATGCCCTGTCTGCTGACGTTTTGATCATAGAGAATTGTAAAGGGAGCCAAATGTGCTCTATTTAACATGTTAACTGTCAGAGAAGACTGGATTGTGGGGTGAATTGATATGCTGCATTCTGGAAATTTGCAAAGTGTTCTAATCAGAAATGCACCACAGGAGCAAAGACACAATTTTCTTGCCCATCATTTTATGTCACATGATACTTCAGAAAGTACCAGTAACAGGGAAGGAAGCAAGATTGGTACAGACAGAAATCTGTCTTAAGGGACCACCCACAGGACCTGTGAAAATGGTCCTTTCTGACAGGTGGTCCCCTAAGACAGGTAAAATAAAACGAAAATATGCTAATGGGGATGGTGAGACTGGTCCTTTAGCACAGGTGATCCCTTACCAGAGGCAGGCTCATAGGCAGGTTCTAATATATATATATATATATATATATATATATATATATATATATATATTGTACACACATACACTCTCTCTGTCTCTTGCTCACTCTCTTCCTTGCTCACTTGTGCCTTGCACACACATACGTACACCTATATATTGTCAGTTTGACAACCAGTCATGAAATGTTCATTTGTACTATCATTTTGTTGGATGATTGCAACATAGCATCAATATGATAAAAATATATGAGTGAGTCTAAAAGTTCCTGTGAGCCTGCTCAATGTAAAAGTATTCCGTGGAATGCTCGCCAAAATTAGTGACAAGGAACACCCCCAGTGGAATTTTTAGGCTTGTCATTTGTGGACTTGATGGCATGTCCCTGGTCATGCTCAGTGTCCAATGGGATGGGTCTTGGATGCCATGCCTCAAAAAGGTGATGTGGGGTGAGCGGAAAACATGGAAAATTCTCCTACAATTTAATGGAACAAGGAACTAAATTTTAGTATTGCAGTTTCATAAAAACGATTGGATGCAATCAATTTTGAACACAGAGAGATGTGAAAAGCCATGAGTCATGGCAGAAGCTAAGAAAAATATGCAGACTGCAATGATGACAAAGCCTCAGTTTAATAAACATACGTTATGCTTGTTGATGATCGGTGACTGCAGCATCCCGATGAAGATAAGGCGTGACACATTATTGGAACAAGCAACTAAAATTTGTTGTGATAGCTTGATTAAATGCTCACATGGAACAATTCTGTAACACACAGCAAAATGGGAGTGAAAATTCACGATGGTAGGAAAAATAGGTGGACAGTTACATGGGGACCAACACCCATCAGCAACATACAGTGAAACCTGTTTTGAGAGACCACCCCTAGGGCAAGTCAAAAAGTGGTCACATAAGGCAGGTGGTCTCTCAATAGAGGTATAATAACATGGGAAAGATAGCAAAAGGGACATAGTAAACATGGTCTGAAAAGACAGGTGGTCTTTCATCACAGTGGTCTCTCAAAACAGGTTTCACTGCACTGTAATTCACAAAACAGTGATTTACTTGTGTTGTACCAGGTATGTACAACCTGTGCTTAGATGCATGTCAGTAATCAGGACACTATCCTAAATGTTGACTCATATGACAGCATATAGGACAACATGTATTTTTTAATTAAAAAAAAGCTGTATAAATTTTCTCAAATTGTATTAAATTTCCCTGACTTTCTAGTGGTCTCATAGCCACTCCCCTCCCCCCCCCCCCCAGCACCTTTCAATGTCCCCCACCTCCTCCTCCCCAATGTACATTTCTAGCTTACTCCTTGTCTGAGTCTTCACCTGGTCAATAAAATGTTGACCTTTTATTTCCCGTGTAATAATGCTACTACTTTCTGGTGAGCTGGTCTTTGCTCAGCCATATAGCTTTATTAATCCTCAGCCATATAGCTTTATTAATCTTCAGCCATATAGCTTTATTAATCCTCAGCCATATAGCTTTATTATTCCTCAGCCATATAGCTTTATTAATCCTCAGCCATATAGCTTTATTAATCTTCAGCCATATAGCTTTATTAATCCTCAGCCATATAGCTTTATTAATCCTCAGCCATATAGCTTTATTAATCCTGGTGAACTATTTATCCCACCCTTTCTCTCATTCATCATTCTCTTAATTCCTTCCCCGTTGGTTCACAGTATTACAACAAATATACATTTTCACTACTTTCTCTTTCTATGTCCCCTCCTCAGCTGTATAGCATTAAGGATCCAGGTGAAATATTGATTCCTTTTTTTTTCATAAGAGTCTTCATTGAGCATATGTCCACTTGAAATGGGAAGCAATTTGAGAAAAGTGGTGCCACTTTGATGTAGACATAAACCTACTGTGCTGCATGTTAACTCAAATGTCAATAGTTTGGACATGTCAGAGTTTAGGAAAGCATATTTTTAATTTAAAAAGTAGCACTACTTTTCTCAAATTGTAATAGGACTACCGTCCACTTTCCAGTGTAAAATAGTTACCCGCTTCCCACCCAACCACCCCCATAGCACCAATTGGATGTAACCCCTCCCTCCGCCCCCTGCCCAGTGTAATCCCTGTGGCAGATCCAAAACCACACAAGATACAGGGTTTTGCATGTCTCTTTTCTAAGTGTTCAACTTGTTAATTAGATGTTGAAAATAAAAATGCTGTCCCAGATGTTGACTTGAGTGTGTTTTCACAACCAAATCATTTCATTGCTTTCACAAAAATTAATTTTTACTGATTCATTGTAAGTATTTGTTAAACCTTAAAGAGATCCAACATTTTTTTGTGTAGTTTCCGATCACTGAAATAATTTCCTGTCTGTGTGACACTTGCGATATTCAGCAGTATTTGTACACGTGGCACACAATAGTTAAAGGACCAGGAGATGACCTTGGCATTTACGGTTGACAAAATGCTGCATTTTTGTGATTCTGTCACATACATACATGTATATGCAACAACATATCAAGGCAGATTGTGTGTGACTAATGTAGAAAGTACAGTAACACCATTATTATGGCATTAGATTATCTTGTTTAATAGGCCAATGATATACATGTATCTAAGTTTTTTTTATGTTGTAAAAGTTATTAGCAGTTAAAATATAAAAAAATGTTTGACAAGCAAGATCATTTTATGCCAGGGATATATGCATGATCAGAACTTCTACCAGGTATATGTTCCACTGAAAAATTGGTTGCAAGACCTTAAAGACCACCAAATATTAAAGCCTAGATGTCAATATTTTCTAGGAGAGGGGTGCCCCAAGTTACCTGAGGCATAACAAATATATGTGTGTCGTTCCAGTGACCTGACAGACCCGACTAAAAAAGCCCAACCTTAACATTAATGGAACAAAAAAAGAGGTACTTTCAAGCTGCCCTTCCCTAATAAAAATTGATTGACCCAAACTGAAAAAAAAAATTATTGAGAAAGTAGCCATCTTGTGTCATTATTTTGCAGTGAAGTCAACTCAAACACAGCGTTTTAATTCAGCTTGTCTGGACAGTTAACTTGGGCCGCGGGAACAGCATAGCTGCACAACCACAGTTGTGCAGTGAAACAGCATAGCGCCAGTTGTTTGGTGATCGTTATCGTAATATGTTGCAAGGTTCAAGGTGTCCATTCTCAGAGTTACCAGGGCAAACGGTTGTTGAAGTACTTTTAAAACATGACGTACTATCTTAACCTTAATCTGCCCGCTCACTTGTGTCTGAAGCGGTTATTATCGTTAGTAACAAATCCAAATGCCACAATGGCTGCAGCTGCCACTTGATCAGCGCCATTTTGAAGATTGAGCAATCTGTTGACTGCGGGACAGTCACACATTTGAAAATACATTTGATTTGGATATCAAAGTGAATTGCGGCCACAGCAAATATCATAATCATTATTGATGCTCTGAAACATTCACAAAATATGTACTTTTGGTTTCATGTATTATAACATTCCTCCGCCAGATTGTCCCAATATTCATTTACAAACCGTTGGTTGTGGAATCCACAATTTTCAAAATGGCAGCTAAGTTGATTGGATATTTTGAAGAGGTAGTATCAAAAATATATGTGTGATTAGTGTTAAGGGAAGGTTAATTTGTCATTTGAATGTAAGGTACTATATACAATTGGGCTTTACCCGAGTGAGCATTACCTGAAAATGTAAATACAATACCATACAGTTGCCAGTTGTAGGCCCCAGAATAGGGATTTTGCATCAAATACTGATGTCACCCCCTGGCTATGAATTAAGTAGCAGCACAAGGCACACAAGGCTAGACCACCCACTGAGTCAAAGATAGAGCTTAGTGGAGAAGGTTGCCCCGATAATGGATACAGATCTGAAAGTACCGGCTGGTTTTTTTACCCCTAGGCAGTAGGGGTATTGTCCTTGTCTACGCGTTCGTCAGTCCATGCCTTGTTAATGCCACTTTACAGAGACCAAATTTTTGTCACAGGGGCCTATTGGGGTGCTTCAGGTGCCTATCAAAAAGGTTACATATTTAGGTCACAGTAGAACATTAAAGGAAAAAAAGGCGTTAACACAATATCTAAAAAAATATTGAATGTAGCTTCATCAGTTTTTTATGACAGTTGGTCCTAAGGATGCCTCAGACACCTAGTGAAAACTAGGTCACTGGGTGACATATTTAAGTCACAGTGCTGCATTGAAGAAAAATGGCCTTGCCATGATATCTCTGCTCATCACATTTGCACCAAAGCTTTGTCATTAGGTCAAACAGAAGTAACCTTGACCTACCCAAGGGTATTGTTGTCACCTACGTGTCCATCCGTCCTGGCTGAGGGGTTTTCGGTCACTGATCGGCTTTTAGTATATAAGTGGTAATAATATTCAACTTTTATTTTCAAAAAGTTTGAATTAGTTTAATACCTTTATTAAACTAATGAGACCTTTGTTGTTAATTTTATTTGCTTGTATGTGGGTGTTTTTGTTTTTGGTGAAGCAATACCCATGAGAAAAAATAGAAAGTATTTTTTTTTAATTGGCAGAAAGCCACTAAAACTCTTGGTTTTTCTGTCAGAATCTTTTGAATTTCTTTTCGAAAACTGGTATATGGAGGTGTTAACAGTTAGGCGTAAGCATAAATGGGATGGAGAAGATGTAGTGGTCCCACACCAGAACTTGGGAGTCAAGATAGGTTTGCTGCATATGTAGCTGCACTTCCATTCTTCTGTTGTTGAAAATGCTTGTCCGAGTCTTATTTTCTACACTGTAGTGCTTGCATATATACCAGACTTGGTGTGTGAAAATTCCTTGGGATAATCGTGTGTCGCATACTAAAATAAGGCCACCTCAACCTTTGACCCTTGACCATGTCATACATAATGCTTGTATCATGGGCGATATTTCGTCTCAGAAGTAGAGATACTAAACTTAGTGTGTTGATACTTCTCAGGAAAGCAGTGCGTTGCATGTTATAATACTGTGACCATGACCTCTGACAACCATCATAGAAAATGCTTCTTTGGCTCGAATTCCTGAGACACATAGATTCCATACTGGCATGTAGATATGTCTTGGGGTAATAGCTGCTATTTGAGATGGTACTGAATTGGTACACCAGGTATCGCATAGTAGCTTTTTGTCTATGCCCATGTGCCAGTTGCCAAGCGATGAACCACCTGGGGTCACGCTAAATGCGGTTCAATATAGGTCAGGGAAATCATTACCGTGACAGCGAACTCTGCACTGTCCCGCGACAGGAAACCCTGCGGACGGAAATTTATGAAAAGTTACACCCTCCATCCACGGGTATTTCTCATATTTCCCATGTTTTCTCGTATCTGAAGTACAACCAGGCACCTTACAGTTATGTACTGGCATATTGATATCAGCGTCCACGCATAACTCACAGAAATAAACAAGTTCAAACTTCCACTGTAATTCGCCGTGTTAACCCTATGAGGACAATATGGCGCTCTAGAAAAGTGACCCCACTAGACTTTTCTCGCTTCAGCGAAGCTGCGAGAATAGGACAGTCAGCACCGCGCAGCGGCAAAACAAAAACAAAAAAACCCCATCTCAATCAGCAGCTATTAGTTTGTAATCTACCAAGGTCAAGTCAAGATGATGCTCAATGTGACCTTGAGCTCTGATTAGCATCCTTTAAAAAGGGATTTTGTGGGCTATACTTCTTCGCACTCTATAGTGAGAAAGTGTATAGTTTGTATAATCCCAAATAAGAAGTCTAGTGTTTTTAAGGACATATTCAGAGCAAAGTCGCATTTTCTGTGTGGAGTGCTGTAAAAGTGTACCACACCCTTAGCTTAGATCACTAATTTGTTTTGTTTACTTGTAAGTGAAGACAGAAGTCAGCAAGAACAACAAACACATCTCTTGTAGCACAGTTACTTGATATTTATAATCCTTTTCATGCTGCAAATTGAGTGACCTAACCTGAAGGTCAACAAAGACCAGCAGCAATAATGAGTAAAGACCTGAGCTCTGACAATTGCCATAAACGTAAAATAAGTTCACTGTGTATGCTTTTATCTCTGTCTTTTCTCATTGTTAAAGCTGTAAATCTCACTGGGTAAAATTTCATTTTTTGTTGTGGTAACAGCATTGTAATCTTAGCCATTCTGATTGGCTGTATAACATTTTTATGTTACAGCAGCTTGATGCCTGTGAGCATGAAGATCAGCAAGTAAACTTTATCAAGCACAAAGCCATGTGGACGTTCCTTCTTGATAGAGCAAGCTAACTTTCTCAAGAGCGTCTAGCCCAGGAAACTTAGAAAAATAAAATGGAACAAGTCTTATCTTTAATGTATCCATGATTGGCATATATTGGGAAATACATAACTGTGGCGACTGGAGCTAAAGGTTGCAAGTTCGAGTCCTGGTTGTTTCGAACATAAAATGTAATAAAAATAATGGTTAAAATACCATGAATGTAGCATGAAACTAGTCCTTTTCCTGGATTAAAAAGAAGAGATGCATAAATGGCACTTTGCAGGTACTGCCATCTGGAGCCTTTTTATTTTAGAGGTATTGAGTATTTAAGTGAAAAATAGTTTCTGTGGCATCAGTTGATTTATTTCCGTACCATTTGTCTTTCACTAAGTTTATCTTATCTTAAAATTTATGAATTTAAGAATCTGGTGGAATTACATGTGTTGAGAAATGCTAGTACACAATGTCGCTGGGTGATCAGATCATTCGTATGCTACACAACAATGTCCTCCTCCCCCCATAGAGCTGAAAATATTGAGATCAAGTAAATTGACAACAGAAGGTGATGTATATCAGTAATCTTTTTCTTGACCTACATGAATGAACAGCTGATATTTTCAAACCATTTCACCAACTTTGTCATTTCCTGTCTTAACCAAGGCAGTGAGGGGAGAGTTGTGTGAAACTACGGAGATAACACATTAAAGTGTAAATAGATGACTGGCATCAAATCTAGTGTCACTTTTTTGTTGTCCGTCATTCATTGATAGAACTTGGTCTTTCATAGCAACATGGGACTCATGGCATTTCATTTTTCTTTTCAAGTTTCTCATGTAAATGTCAATGTTCAAATGATCGAACAAGTTGTTTGACAGGTAACATGTTAAGTTGAAGTACGTAGATGACTGGAATGTGATATGTATGCTGAGCAGCATGGGGACCAGGTACATCTTAATGAGGCTGGCTGTGCCTGGTACGCCAGTGTGCACACTTCTTCTATTTTTTTGGTTTGTTTTTGAAGCAAAGCTTCACCTTACAGTGTATTACATTGTAAGGAATACTTTCAGCAGGGGTTTCTTACAATGTGGGTAAATCTTAAAAAAAAACGTAAAAATGCAAATAAAATTCTGCTGGTTATGTTTAGGACATGTATATCAATATACCAGTATATGTCATGCTCAGGACATGTATATTGATATTCCAGTATAATTAATTATACTATGAATGGACCTATATCTTGTTGTATACCATTATTGTATTGTTTAAAGATCAGAACCTTTGCACACATGTTACTTCATGGTGACCCAGGATGACCAGCTGACAGAAATATGAGACTACTTTCTGGGTTGTGACTGGTTATCTTGTTTCCCATGTTATCAGGTATGTCCACCATCTGGAATAGGCATGTGGAAGAACAGAAGGTTCAAGAACTGCCTAAAAGAGGGCACTGCAGTCAGTGGATGGCTAGGGTTGTGTATTCCCATTCCTTTACATCGTAATTTGCAACTTAATAACTTGAAAACTACTGCACATAGAAACACCAAATTTCAGACAATAAATCTAGATGCATAACTAAATACCTCACAAAAATCATATAACCACAGCTACAAACATAACTAGTTTATTTAAGGTTGCTGTAACATACAAGCTAATGGGAATACTCATCTCTAGCTCTCCAAATGTTTGTGTATTCAGTTGTGTATTGGGGTGAATACACACATTGGAGCTAATTCCAACCTTTCCTATTGCCCGACAATAAACATGACAAAACACTGTTTGTACAGAAAAGTCTTTTGAGGGGACAGTTGTGCATGGGTATGGCATTTTGACAAAATACCAGGTGGATCAGATATTACATAGGTGGCCTGTCTTGCCAATCAGAGTTGTGTGAGATAGAGGAAAAGGGAGAGGAAGAGAGAGAGAGAGAGAGATGTGTAGACTTCATTCATGCGTGATGGCTGGAATAAATGCTGTGTAATATGGATGACTTTGTCTGGCATACTTAAAGTACCTGAGGTCATAACTATGAGGATTTTTTATGGTCCTCACATATATTGTACTCATTAATGCATTTAGAGAAGACTGTGATATTTTAAGGAGTGGTTGTGCTATGTACGTGGTGTTCTCATAGCAAACACCAAAGAGATGGAGAATAGATCACTGAAGCCTTAGGAACAAATCATATTCTCTGTACATGTATAAAATTTACATCAAGGCAAGCTACATGTAGAGTCAATTTTTAAGGATATGAATGACCTTGAACTTTTTTCCCCAAGGTCACCAAACATGTTGTGTAGGTTTTTATGCATCTTATATTATCTTTTGAAAAATCCTTGGTGGAAAAACAAAAAAATGTCAACCACAATGAAAACCATAGGTGCAAGAATTGATTAATGTGTACCACTCAAAATCATGGAAAAGAAGCCTCATCATTAGGCATTAGGCCTTGTTAAAATCTAATAAGCAGATGCACAGATTGAAAAGTGCATACATTGTCCCTTCTTTGATAGTCTACCCCTGAGGTGGGTCCATAAGTGGTCCACACAAAGCCACCTCAAAGGAGGGCGCACCATGCGAAAAGATTTTTCTTAAAATTTATATCATGCATATTGGTATCTAAGCATTTGTGAAATATGATCTAGATCTTAGATTTTTTTGAAGCCTCCCTACTGCCCTTGCTAGACAGGGGGCTGAGTTCACGTACATGCATTGTTGCCAGGTATCATTATGCAGTTTAACTTTTGTTCAGCTCTATAAACTTATCTCATGGCATTGTGGTAACAATAATCAACATCTAAAATATGAATATTGAAATGGAATGTGGCCCTTTTTAAATGTAATACAATGTGGGTCTTTCAGGGAAATTCTGTTTAATGGCATGAACAAAGTAACATGGACATAAGAGGGAAAGGCTTTAATTTTCTCTCTGCAAATGTCAAAGTAGGTTATGTATGAAATATAAAATAAGACTAACAGAGACCTGTCCACAGTAGATATGCTGTGAGTAATTAATTGGCCAGGACAATGTAGCAAAGAAAACGACTGAATACAATGAAATCAAGTACCTGGATTTTGTACCTGAAAGTGGGTAAGGATGCATTGTTCAAAGCATGTGGTATGCAGTCCGTATCAACTGGTTTTGTGAAACCAAACTGAAAGGATGACGGGGCAGGAATAGTTGTTGGTATGCATATATGTTCATGTACATATGTGTACATACTATCAGAGAAACACATAGACACAAATTGTATTGAAATTTAAGTATAGGATGCCCACCAAAAGGGAAACCAGTCAAAAATTAGTAGAATTTTTGTGGCAATAGACCCAGTTCATCCTAGAAAATCTTCATGACAAATGAAATCTGCAGCCGGATGACAGATGCAGAGGTTTGTACAGAGACATACTGCCGTCATAAGTGTGATCCACCAAGCTCATCAATATTGATTTGTCAGTTGTGCCAGTATAGCAGTTTTAACACATTAACACCCAGAGTTGGACTCAGTCAAAAATTTCATCAGGCAAAGTGAAAGGGATGACTATACTGATGAGTGAATACTGGGGAAAGCTATGGACCATTAGTATGTTCTATAGTGCCATAAATTGTGAATGATAATATCCATGCAAACATTTTAAATGTGTCACATGAACTTGAATGTCCTGTCATCATAATGTACACTGACTGGGTAGAGTTAATATCAAGCACACTATTTATGACCAGTGTTCATGTAGCTTTTATCTGATTACACAGTATGCAGATGTTCTTTGAAATTTGTGCAGCCATAATTAAAATCCTTGCTTTTGCAGTTGGGATAATGTGCATAGGAAGCTCTCTCCCCCCCCCCCCCCCCCCAACTTAAGAAGTCAGCTTCAGGTCAGTGTCATGAAAATAGGACATGTTGATGAGATAGGTGGGAATGGTCTGGGTCATTGCCAGACCATCAGGTTGATGTGCCTGGGCTGTATGTCTGGTCTTCCCATACATCATTATCTTGATGAAGACATGCAATCTCTTGCAGATCAAGTAAGAATTTACGAGGGCCAGTAGAAAATTGCAAGATTGATGCCAAGTTTGATTTCTGTCGACATCAACAAAAGTTGGTACCCATGTCTATATTTATACAAACTCCAACATGCATTTTTTTTTTAGAGAGAAAGTTATTATCTGCTTACTTATTTCCCAGTGCAGATGTCTATTCTTAGTTGGTTTGCTTCCCTTTTTCAATCTGGAGGACAAGACATAAATTATATCATGGGTCCTGCTGAGGACAGGTCCTGGCCCCTGACCAGTTCAAAATAAGACTGACTATGTAGATGTTTGAACAAAATCCACCAAAATGGTGGCTTATGTCGTGAAGCAAGTAAAAAAATCCATAAAGGGGATCCATTCTTGGGAAATCTTAGGGGGCACTCTGAAACTGCTCAATTATATTTTCTGAACCACTGCAGATTGCATTGTTTTCACATTTTTTGTGATGAGATTAAAGCCATGAATTTGAAAATACCATAAAATTCAGGGCCTGAGTTTGTTTGCTTCATTTCCCTTTCCTGAATAGGACAAGTGGTATTTTAAGTGCATGTACACTTCAGTATTGGGGGATCTGCTTTCTGGAACATATTACAGAATTCTGCAGTTAGGTTTGGTAAACTTAAACAGTTAAAACTGCTTGAAATAGTCAACTTTAAAAAGAAAATAGTTAAAATTGATATGTGAAAAAAAAAAATAAGGCAGAGCACACAGAACAAAGTACATGCAGACAGCAACCACCACCACCCTCCTCACAATTGGCCAAAAGTGGCCAGACATGAGGTGCCTAGTATAATGTTTTCTTATGTACTATCATCATATTATTGATTAAAAAGATGGTGGTGATATCCTGTTAAAATTCAGAACAAGATCTGTGCAGTTTATATACAATATTTGATACCCTAGTGGACCTTCATGTCACTTGCCTTCCAAGCAGACTTTCTCTGGTTTCATGGGAACAAGAGAAAGTCTGCTTAGGAGGCAATCATTTTAGTGATAAATTGGGCCAAAGAAAATAAATAGTGCGTTTGAGGTTACATGCCAAAAATAAATAGGGTAGGCAGGTAGGCTTTTTTTTTTTTTTTTTTTTTTTTTTTAAACTTTTGCTCTGAAAACAGAAGAAAAGTGACTTAAAATGGATAAATTGTGCATTTCATGAAGAAAATCTGCCTACATTTTTTTTTTTTTTTTTTTGAAAATCAATAAAAAGTTTTGGGGTAGGGGGGTTTGGGCAAGGGTCGGTAGGGAAACCCCAAACACTGACTTTTTTTTTTTTTGGCCTTGTTAAAATGACACATATAAAGGCCAGAATCCAGCTGAATAACGTATGTTATTGTGCATCACTGGACTCACAGCAATCATGAGGCCTTCAGTTCAGATGATGACCCACCTTATCCGATTAAACATGCAACAAATGTAAGGGAACAGGAGAAAGATGCTGTGTGCAGTCTGCTTGCCATTGAGGTAGTGGGGAGAAGACTGGTGCAATCTTCAACATGTTGAACCCATCATCAGCCTCCGTGTGAAGCTTGCCAGGACAGCACATGTTAGTGGCTTTCTTTAAATGCATTCACCCTGTGATACCCAGCCTGCACCAAGCCAAACTGTTGACAGCCACTTAATAGTAACAACAGACACAAAGCTATGAAAAACTTTGCTGCTGATATTTTCCCAAAATGTAAATGTATTTTCTGGAGAACCAGTGTTTTATAATCTCTTGTACTATTTGGTGATCTAGTATCAATAAATATGTTTTAAGTAGCTGCATGTGTGTAATATATGGTAAGACCATTGTTTTGGATCTCCATGTTACACTACTTCCATGGCACTAAGAATAAGGTCATTTGAAACAAGTAATGGTTTATCAACACACGATGAATGATGCTGCACATTGGACAGGTAAAAGCAGACTCGTCATGGAGTGATGTCACAACTGTTCAATAGTGCAGCAGGCAACTTGTATCTAAAGGGCCAAATGGAAACGTTGAGTAGGGAGGAAAAAAAGGGCATGCACAGGAATAGAAGTCAAAGACTACAGCATGGCTACAACATGACAAAAGGGAAATCTTTATCAAAAGGTTATGAAACTGAATCAGAGTGAACCAGTTCTTCAGCTGCTGTGTACCTACATGTGTTTATCATTTTTTTTTTCATTTTTAATTAAGATCAAAATATACTGTATGTGACACAAGTTGTCACAAAAGTATGTAACTTGACAAAGAAATCAGGGAGCAAAATAAAAGGGCAGATGGGGTCAATTATAACTGCAGCACACAAAATCAACAGCTAAAAATGTGCTGGGTATTGGAGTTTGATAGGTATAGATTATAGCATGGTTTGTTGTCGATACAAAGAATATCAATGAGCACTTGGTGCCATGTATGCAAAATGAGTGAGCAAAGTGAATGAGTTCTGCTGTATGGTACCAAGTGCAAGTTGGCAGTCTTCATATTGACTATGAACCATGCTATGATCTGTTTATCTCCTGTTTGTTAAGGCCTACTTCAGTAAGTTGTACTGCACCAGATGCAAAATGTTCCAGCAGAGGTTCAGCAGTCTCCCTGACAGCAGGCGACACCATAAGTACCTGCATGTAGCTTAGCCCATAATAGTTTATTATATATTGATACTTCCAGTTATAGGTACTCTTCCGGTTATAGGCACTCTTCCGGTTACAGGGAATCTGCTAAACAGAAGGCCTATTATAGCACTCTCTTATGACTTGATGTGCAGCCCTGAGTGGTCTGGCCTATATAATATTTACACACATGCTTTATAGCACAAAAATTGACCCAGATGTGAGATAAAGTAATATCTGCTATTTAAGATCAGTTCTACTGCCAGCAAAAAGTGGTCTTATATTATGGGTGGTCTTAAAATACAGATAAAAGATTAAAAAAATACATCTGTCATCAAGGGGCTGGCTTAAAGAGATGTACAGTCTTGCTGGATGAACATGCTCCATGACATGCCCTCAGAAAGGGCATGAACTTAATTGCTGTACATTTTGGAAGCGTTGAACTTCTTTTCCACACAGATTACAAATATACCTAATGATTGTTGTTTCTAAGTGTAACTATAAAGTGTTCAACTTGTTTTGCATTCTTTTCATGTAAATTTGTATTGCAATACCACCCCAAGTTTCTAAATGGTCAAACTTTCTAATTGGTCAAACAATTAGTTTTATCCCTGTCCAGAAAGACCTTGTGAAGCAAGCATTGTAAGCCTTTTAGTGCCAAGTATCAGACCAAACCAGTAACTTGCCACAGTGCACTTTGGACACTCACAGCGCCACTGCAATGAGGACAGCTGGGGATGTAGAACATTCCTTTTCTAAGGAACTTCATGCATGCAGGAACTCGAGTCAAAGGTCTGTTTATTAAGAATTTGAATAGATATGAAATCAACAAAATAGTTCAGATGAGCACAGCTGTTGTTACAGTTAGACAAAGGGTTAAGGTATTTGGCAGGGACTTTGGTCAGGCAGTGCAGTACCATCAGTTTCCACTTCAAATACACATCAGTCCAGTTCTTCAGATATGCGTAGGAATAATATCAACAAGCTCAGCAAAGATCAGCAGCTCATCAGCTACATCCACTACAGGGACCCCCTTCTTAAGAGCTTTTCTGCCTAAAGAGGGGCCACCCCAATGGTGAAGACCACTTCCCCATGGAGTATGTTGTCATGTCTATATGCAAACACAGACATTCTGTTCTTTCTTTCTTTCTTTCTTTCTTTCTTTCTTTCTTTCTTTCTTTCTTTCTTTCTTTCTTTCTTTCTTTCTTTCTTTCTTTCTTTCTTTCTTTCTTTCTTTCTTTCTTTCTTTCTCTTTCTTTCTTTCTCTCTCTTTCTTTCTTTCCGTATTTATTTATTTGTTCATTCATTCATTCATTCATTCCATTTCATTTCATTTCCACTGTACAGCATTGTTCTTGGACACTGTAAAAGTGACAGCTTGAAAAATTGGGGAAACACTGCATCTATGGTGAACTCTGCCACATCAGCTTGAATTGTCAGGAAGTGCAAAATTGGGCAAATTAGGGGCAATTAAAAATATAAAAGCTTAATATTTTCAAAATTCTTGTTGATAGACAGAAGATTTCAAGTTGTGAATATAGGTTTGTGACACCAGCCAATGCAATACACCATGAAAATAGTTGCAGAATTTAAATTATGCTAATTAGTGCACTTGCAAGCCTTAAATTTTTAATGAAAAATGGACTAGGCAAGGGCCTGACAGCAGTTAGAAAACAGCAAATAGTTCGACCGGTTTCGGCACTAGTGGGCCATCATCAGGATCTGGTCGTGCTACTGAATGCACCTGGTATTTATAGAGAGGTATAACAATTGACGTTGCTACGTAAAATAGGCATGCGTCAACGCCAGCCGAGAGGCCAGCTCGTTCAAAAACGGTCCATCCGTCAAGTGACGTGATGAGGAGTAGCATGTCAACATTGGCACGTGTTACTCCCTGTTGTGCTTATGACGTCATAAGTACAAGTGTGGTTGTCAACCAAGTGGAGTTC
The DNA here is from genome assembly GCA_964020975.1 of Hermodice carunculata. Classification (NCBI taxonomy): domain Eukaryota; kingdom Metazoa; phylum Annelida; class Polychaeta; order Eunicida; family Amphinomidae; genus Hermodice; species Hermodice carunculata. The sequence continues at coordinate 11,188,791 of OZ026630.1, forward strand.
TGGTTGCAAGGGTCCCTGCCATGTGGATGTAACTTGGGTTTGTTACCAGTGAAGTGGAGGGGTGATGGAAAACCTGGGTGGGAGATCCCTGGTTGATAATGTACCAGTGTGCCTGTATTTACAGTAGTCAGAGAGTATAAATCCATGTTTATACATAGAAGGGGCATGGGAAAATGAACATAGAAATTAAAAATTTAGCATAATACTTGGCGAGTATGTTCATTTTCCCAAAAATTTCACTTAAATTTTTAATACCTTAAAATCTACAAAAGGTAGAGTTGTTGCCATTCCATTACCTGTATGCTTGGTTCATACATTGGCATATCATTTACACATCAAATAAATATAACTGGAATCTGGGTGATCATGCACACATATATCACTATTAACACTTTTTAATATAAAACATGACATACAAAGATGCCATCAATGTCAATAATAAATAAGCCATGAGTCTGAAGAAAGGGCCTCAGAAGAAAGCTTATTCATGTGTATATGTATATATATGTATATGTATATGTATATGTAAATAGTCGTGGCTATCAACTATTTATGCATGCAAAGTGTGTCGAGGGATGATGTTATCCTGAAAAAAATTTCAGCTGAAACTACTTTATAAAGTCTAGGGTTTGCTGACATTTGAATGAAAGTTCTTTGTATGAAGCATTTGAATAGCACATGTGGTTGTTACCAATTATGTTATAAAAAACCCAGGTAGTTTTGGACGTGTACCAACTATCTGGGTAACCTTCTCCACGAAAACTCCATCTTTGACCCAGCAGGCGATCTTGCTTCTACGCCCAGTGTTGCTACTTAATTCATAGCCTGGGGGCGACTTCAGTGTCTGATACAATATCCCTATTCTGGGGCCCATCGCAGCCCACAACTGGTAACGTCAAGGCATTGTATTTAATGCTCACACTGGACAAACCATTGTATATTTTACATTACATTAATTCGACAAATCAGCCTTCCCTTAACACCAATCACACATATATTTTGGATACTGCCTCTTCAAAATACCCAATCGGGACTAACCCATGCGGACTTTGCTGCCATTTTGAAAATTGTGGATTCCACACCCAGTGGCTCATAAGTGAGGATAGATTTTTGTGGGTTCTGCATTAAATAAGGATAGTCATTGGATATTGGGGGGAGGCGGGGGGGGGGGGGGGTAAAAAATATATATTTTGCAAATATTTCAGACCATCAATAAAGATATGATATATGCAACAATATCCATCACAGGAATTTTACAAATAAGCTATGATTACATGTGGAGCACAGTGCCATCTGTTGGATAAGTCAGACACTAAATCAAATAAGCTTTTTATGTGCCCATCCATATATACCATCAGTAATATTGTATAGAATGGAAATGACCTTAAATTATCATACCAGCCATATGTTGAAACATATAGAATTCATTATCTTGAGAAATAAGGCTAATTTTACCAAATTTATGACAAACATATATTGTATCATGTGAGGAATGTAGATATTGAGGACTCACAACTTTGAAATGAAGGTGTAGGTGCAATATAGCCATGGTGCCAGCAGAGCATTAGGCCCATGGGGCCTCTTGTTTATGTTTGCAACTTGTGGGTTTCAGGTCCAGGTGACAGAACATGAAGCATGATCATGCATGGCCTGCCGGGGGGGGGGGGGGGGGGGGGCACTTCCCAAAAATTTTTAGTGGGGGTGCATGGCTTGACCTTTCAAAAACCAACTCTTTGTGAAGGACACTTTTTCCCCAAAATGATACCTTTGTTAGGAAATTTTTTAACCAAAATAGTAGAAACTATGGTCCCAAATTGGTGTAAAAAGTGCTCCAGGATGAAAATTTTGACCTTAGGGAAATTGTCCTGAATTTTGGGCCATAAAAGAGAAAAATAACCCTATTTTAAGGAATTTTTGGCAAAATACTGGACCTTTGTTAGGAAAATTTTGTTGAAAAGAGGGGTCTTCAGAGCAGCCCACACCCAGCATTGTCACTTATGAGAGTACGTTCTCTCTCTCTCTCCCCCCCCCCCACCAGATGTATGGTCAGAAATTACCAAATGAATATGTGAAATGTAGACCCCTTGGGTTTATTGAGTTACAACTAGTATTGAAAACTATTTCAAATTAGAAAGCCTGCTTTTCAACCGTGAAATAGGGAAATTAATTCACCTATGGCATGCAGTGCTTCAGCATGCATATTATGTATATATGTGTGTGTGTGTGTGTGTATATATATATATATATATATATATATATATATATATATATATATATATATATATATATATTTATATATATATATATATATATATATATGTATAATCATATGCATGTACATGTATACATACATATATATGTATGTTTAATGAAATTAGTAATGTCCCATAGCATAAAATATTCATGCATGGATCTATGTTAGTTCGTTTTTGTGGCACATCGTAGGTGCATGGCTTTGCAAGAGGAGGAATTAACAGTGCAGTGTTTATTAGCTCTGCTGACCAAAGGTTGCAGAGCTTATGCAACCGCTCAAGTCTGTCCGTCCGTAAACTTTTACTCGTTAGCGCGATACCCTCCACAGTTTTCAAGTTAGCCCAATATAACTTTTAGAACTTATAGGGTGCATGAAAATCTAGGCCGAGTTCGATATTGGTGGTGCCACCTGCATTATTATGTAATATAGGGGTCAAAATGTGAAAATCTTGTGAACACTCTACATCTTCAATTTTTGGCGGATATTCACCAAATTTAGTGGGATTGTGGGGGAGGTCAAAGTCTAAATTGCTAATGATATTAGTGGTGCCACCTATAATTTGACAGAAATTACGAGCCAAAATGTGTTTTAAGATGTTAAATTCCATATTTGGAAAAGTAATTGGATTATACTTGCCAAATTTATATGATATATAGACCTTGACCTATTTTTGTGAGGTCACCTTGCCTGTAAAGTTGAAAGAGGTGATTTTGTAATGACAGGGTGTAGCTTGGACATCAATGGCAATGTTAGGACAGCACCAGGCATATGGGCCCTCTTGTATTACATAATGTGGGTGACCTTGATCTTCTGTCCCAAGGTCACTAAGGACATAAAGTTAAGGACTCACTCATTGTTGTCTTGACACATGGAACAATATCCATCACAGGAATTGCACAAATAAACTATGATTACATGTGGAGCAAAGTGCTATCTGGTGGACAAACAAGACATTAAAATCACATAAGCTTTACATGTTCAAAAGCCACTTAAGTACTGGCAACAATATAGCCATGGTGCCAGCAGAGCATTTGGCCCATGGGCCTTTTGTTACGTGTATACAACTTTGCCATGGTAACTCCAGGAATATCATATGATTCACTGGTGCTCTTACAAATGAATATATGTCTGCAAGGAGCAGAGTTTAAAATCATAGCATTTGGACATGGGGAACATGCATAGATAACTGTAGAATGTACCAACACTGTGCTGTGTTAGTCCATTGTATACTATCCATATGGGAACAGATCCTGGGCTGAATGAATTAGAGACTTCCAAGACATTAATTGTCACTCCAGTTCTCCAGGTACCAAGATATAAGCAATTATATTGTACAAGTACTTGACAGGTCCTAGGGTTCCTCCTATTGGTCCTCTTATTACAGTGACTGTACAACATGTATCATTATCTCAATTTGATACACACGGGGAAGCCCAGGGAAAGATTCCTGCCACAGCCTGAGGATTTTTTAGTACAATTATGGATATTTTTTATAGTGAGGCAAATATTAGGTTAGGGACCGGGGATTTCATATGGACCACACGCAACTTGAGATCAGCCCTGTATCTCAAATATTTGTTATTGTGGCTTGATTGGACCAGGGATTGAGCTTATACAGTGGAAGTGTCACTTTCTGCCCACACAATTTCCTGCCTAATTAAACTAATCTGTCATGTGGCAGGAGGCTATAGGTTGGACTGACAAGCCGAGTGAGAGGTAAACACAATGGAGTTTCTTTACCAGATTGATTCTGCAACACTTGCACTGTTTCAGGTTGCTGGAGTAATCAGAAGATGATCATGAAAGTGGGACAGGCTTATATAACCAATGCCAGTGTCACAGGCTTATGTAACTGATGCCAGTGTCACAGGCTTATATTACTGATGCCAGTGTCACAGGCTTATATACCTGATGCCAGTGTCACAGTCTTATATAACCGATGCCAGTGTGACAGGCTTGTATAACCGATACCAGTGTCACAGGCTTATATAACTGATGCCAGTGTCAGAGGCTTATATAACCAATGCCAGTGTCACAGGCTTATATAACGATGCCAGTATCACAGGCTTATATAAACAATGCCAGGGTCACAGGCTTGTATAACCGATGCCAGTGTCACAGGCTTGTATAACCGATGCCAGTGTCACAGACTTATATAACCGATGCCAGTATCACAAGCTTATGTAACTGATGCCAGTGTCACAGGCTTGTGTAACTGAAGTAAGTGTAACAAGCTTGTGTAACATGCTATTGTTACAGGCCTGTGTTAGTGATGCTTGTGTGGCCAGTTTGTGTAACCTGTGTGGCCAATTGTGACAGGAGTGTGCTTGGACATCTTTTACTGATTTTATTGTGACAAAACTTGTTGAAATGATGTGAGTGTGGCAAGATTATGCAACCAACTGAAGAGAAGCGAGCTTGTCTGACCTTGTGGGTGTGGCAGACTAATGCAACCAAATCAAATGTGACAGGCTGGTGTAACTGATGTTCAAGCATGAAAGACAGTTGAAACTGCTGATCATAATGATGGTGTTTCAGAAGCCTATAGAAGGTCAAGGTCATATCTATATTTGATCCAAATTCTAGAGGTCAACACGCAAACCAGCATTACTGCTCTCACTTTTGAATGCATGCAACAGGCCATCTGAATTTCATGTGAGTAAAGCATCTGAATATGTTTAAGAAACCCATTGAAGGTCAAGTTTGTAGCTCTGTATTTGACCCATTTTTCAGAGGTCAAAGCTCACCGATCAACCACGTTGCAATTATTCTCACTCTTGAATGAATGCAGCTGGTTATCTTAATTTTGCATGACTCAGGTACCTAGGTGCGTTACAGAAGCCTATGGAAGGTCAAAGTAATATCAATATTTTACTTGTTTTTTTTCATAGGTCAAAGGTCACAATCAATAACATTATCACCCTAACTCTTGAACAAAGTGGAGCCAGCCATCTGAAGTTTGCATGAGCCCAGCATGCAGGGGTGTTTCGGAAGCCAACTTTTCCATATGATAACTTCAGCACTCTTTGACCTAGGGCTTTCATATTGTACAGGATTATAGGTCTTTATAAGGGCTAGGTCAAGTTCGAAGATAGTTGAGCTGGACACAATTTCCAAGGTCACAGGGCCACATTAGTGAATTTGGTTTCTACATGATAACGTGAGAAATTTTTGAGCTAGGGCTGTCATATTGCACAGGTTTATGGTCCTCTATAAAGGCTAGCCTAAGTTAAAAGATTTCGTATGGCAGAAGCGTTGTCTTTCTGTCTATGTCATTCCATCCGCCTTCTGTCCAGAACTGCATTGTACAAGTCCAAATGCCAAAAAGTCTACCAAATGTCAACAAAATGTTTACAACTTAGATAACACAATGCCATGCACCGTTTCCTGGACTGTGAAGTTTTAGGTAGATGCTGGACCTCAAAACTGTCTCACCTAATTGATGCAAGTAACGCTTCATCTATACAAATAGCAGCATGATTATCCTTTTAGTTTTTTTAACTGTTCATGACTACATTTATTCCAAAGTGAGACCTGTGATTATCAAGCATATAAATGAGATGAGTGGGGGCATGTATCCACCAATCTCTGATTGCATTTTAATTGTAGCTAGTTTGAGCTGGGGTATCAGCTTTCCTTGTTGGCAGACAACAATTAACCAATTGAAAGCAAAGGGATTGATCTGGGACATTCTAACCCTGGGCCAGGTTTTCCACAGCCTGAGCAACTGCTCACTTGAGTGGTTACTCACTACACCCTAGGAAATAAACAGAGTTTCTGTTTATGGAAGTATCACAGAACATTGGCCAAAAGGAAATTATTTTGTCTTGTCATGGAGAACATGCCAGGCCAGACTGATCAATTGATACATTTGTCTGTCAGTCTGAATGTCTCTTTGTCCATCCATCCATCCATCCATCCATCCATCCATCCATCCATCCATCCATCTCCATCCATCCGTTGTTTACTATTTTTGTCAGGAACATTTCAGATAATGATTGTATCTTGTCCAGTGAAAATGGTTTTATGTGACTTGTTTTTGGCAGCTATTATATTGTCCAATTCTCTTCTGTATGTTGCTGATCTGCGTCTATTGCTGCGGTAACCAGTATTGATACAATAATTCCCAATGGAAAACTACATAAAAATATAATCGCTATCTTTTGGGGGCAAATCTGCATACAATATGGGTAATGGTGCAGCGCTGGCCCAGTGCTGAAAGACCCACAATTCAGATAATTAAAGATGAGGTAACCAGAACAAGCTGTTTATGAATGAAATGGAATTACATCATGGCATTTAGGATTACAATGTGGAAAGTACAAAATGGTAAGCCAGTTTGTTCCTTTGAAATCAGAAACAAATCAAAACACTTCCAGGGATATCTGAGCAATTATGCAATGTTTCTTAACTTATTGACCCTTTCGTGGTCAGAATAAGAGGGTTAGCAGGTTGTGGTGGCCTGGCTTTAGTGCTAAGTGCCCGACCCATGCCAGGGGAAGCTGCCGACCTGCCACATGGTAAAGTGAAAGGCCTCTTAACTCATTCCATACCGGTCCCTGATATTTCCGTATATTTACCTAGATTTAAGACGACAATTGCATATTTAAATTCTTCATAAAAAGAGCTTTCATTCAAGTACCAACATGCCTATAGTCTTAAGTCAGTGATTCTGGCACAGTCTGGCAAGTGATGCTACAGCTGCCACAAGGGCAGCTGCAGCATGACTTTCCAGGCAGTGCCAGAACCACTGACCAAGGCCTGTGACCATGGTATGGAATGAGTTGAGCAGTTCCCATGAGAAAAAAATTTTATGAATAAGAAATCCCTATATTTGAACAGACTGTATCTCACACTTCGTGCATTTCATGATTTCGGCCAATTAAAGTGTGAAAGAAAGGGTATAGACAGGCCTGGAAACAATACTCTGCTTGTCTTAATGTCCTGAGGGAGTAATTTTGCTGAGTATGTAGTCTTTAAGATTTTAGATCAGTCACATTAGCCAGGAATCCCACTAGTTCCTGTTACATAAACTCAATTGCTGCAAATTGATTGAAGAAACCCTCAAGCAGTTATTGTCAACCCCCAGACAAGTTGGGAAAGATTAGCAAATTTCACCTTGTGTTCTGTTACCATGGTAACTTCTTGAAGCTTACATGTACACACATGTAGCAACATGTATATATATATATATTTTTTAGCTCAGCTGACTTGTCAGGTGAGCTTATCATATAGTCCTGCGTTGACACCATCATCCATAATTCATAGCTGGGTTTCTCCAAAACCATCAGCCAGATTCTTTTCAAATTTTGGTTAGTTACTACCAGCATTTGTGTCATAATACATTACCTATCCACTGCATTTGGTACATGATCACTCAGATTATTTCCATTCCAAACATTTTAGCCCATCAGAAACCATTTGTCTGTATATGTTCCTCTGGACCGCTGGCCAATGGGGCAGCCTCAATTGGCTGACCTCCTTGCCCAATACTTGACCTCTGGTACTGACCAATCACATCACTCTTCTCTTTGGTTGCTTCCACTTCCATGTCATTTTCTACTCCATAGGAATAATCATGCGGTTTTGACTTTCGTCATGTTTGCTAGCTTGTCTATCCTGCCTTAGTTTGGCAGGTATCTGTCAGTGCACCATTGGACATTTAAGAAGGAAGAGCTCTTTGTTCCCTAACCTAGCTTTGGCAGTGCACTTCCTGTATCATTGTTTTTTCCAACATGGCATCTGGTGAGGGCATTGGAAAATGGGATGGCAGAGGATATGCAATGGTGAGCTGAGACAACTGCGATCTTTGAAGGCATTGTGTAGAGGCTAGATGAGGGACCACATGCTGTAAAGCAAACCCCTGCAATATGTGCAGGGATTGGCCCCAGCAACACTGGGAAAAGGTTGACAGAGCTGAACATGAGAGAAAAAAATGGGCCTGATCAATGCAGCAGTCTACGTTTCACTGACAGGAACAACACCAGCCACCTGTACAGGATCAGTTCCTGTCACCAGTATTGATCTGGTGACCATCATGAGTCCTTCTGGTACCTGTATCGCACTGCCAGTATCCACCACCACTGCACTTTCATGAGTAGCCAGACCTGCCCCTGTGTTAGATGCTCCAGTACCAGGGTCACAGGCACGGGCCTCAGTGATCATGGTACCCAGCATTGACACATCTTTACTACAAGCTTTAATGGCCGGGATGATCAGCCAACAGATCCCATGATTATATTGCAGTTGAAGGCATCATTGCAGGGCCAGGATCAGCTCGGTTTTAAGATCAACTTACTAAGGTGCTTCCAGTCCCTGTGTCTGGTCCCAGCTTCACAACCAGTCAGCTCTTTACCTTCCTCTGGGGAGGACCGTGTTGGAGAACAGGAGAGGAGAAGGGATCATCAGCACTGCCACAAGTGCAAGAAAGTCAAGAAGCAGGCTAGGTCCTGTTCATGGTCTTGTACTCTGTCTTTGGGGTTCTGTTTCCCGTCTAATGGACCCATCAACCATCACCAGGTGGCACAATGCTGCATGTTTCACACAAGACAGAGGGACGATTACCATACTCTTGCCCATATCCCGTAACCTCCAGATCCTATGCATTCCCTGGTACCTCCTCCACCTTGGAGACACCAGCATTTACCGGCCCCACCACCTCCCCTCCTGAACCAGCTACCTATGGTTGACCTGAGGTACTGGTTGATGGGCAAGAGAGTTTATTTGCCGGTATGGTTCCTATCCCACCTTGGGATCCTGTACTGCCACAGGACAGGCTACATTCTTTGTTGGGCCAGTTCCCATCACTGATTTTGGAATGTTCACAGCTGCAGAATGTAGGGTGGTCCTTGTCCTGGTCCCCATCCCCAACTAAGGACTTTCCACTACTACAGGATAGGGTGTGGTTGCTGTCTTTACCAACTACACCAGACCGTCATCATAGGCCCAGCCAACCCTGAGGATAGCCTTGGTGATTGGGGGAACAATGATTAAGCTTACTAGAAGCAGGGGACCGATGGAGCCAGTTGGCACCAGTTCTATCCAGACACCTTTAGTGTTGACCTCTGACAGATTGAGAGCCCCAGGTTTAGACCACCCACCTTTGTTTGCTCCTGATCCAGAAGAAAAGGATTATATAGATAAGGATATTGTTCCATTGCTGCTGGGCCAACAGATATCCGGAGCAGCTTAAGCAAGTTGGCATTCTTGTTCATGTCTTTCTCTTCTATACCATTGGAGGCAGATTTTCTGAGGACAAGGAGGAGTCCTGTCCACAAACCTGGTTTCTTTGCATGGGGTCTGAGCACTTCCTGCATCAAAATCAGCAGCTCTGTCCAACAATCAAGCCTTATATGGCTGCAGGGGAGATGGTGAGGGAGATGCTGCATGATGTCTCACCCTGCCTCTGTGCCAGGAAGAGGAAGCGAGAGGACTCCAATGGCAAGGACACCTAAGGGTTGCCTGGGACAGACAACAACATAGATTTTAATAGCTGACTACTTCCAGATCCTGGGTCTCAGATCATTGAAGATTCAACCCATGGGGTTAAAGCTGATGTCCTAGATGACTGAGGAGCAGGAGCTAGTAGCATTTAGGGAGTCCCTTCTCTACGTATAGGGGAGATCAGACCAGGGCCATGTCAGAGCAATTGAGGGCTGGCTGGTCCCATGAGTTCAACTTATTGGAGTTACTTTCCCAAGCCCACGAGCCTCCCCAAGATATATTGGGTTCTGGCTTCAGCTTGAGACTTCAAGCCTCGCTGATCCCAGAAAGGTTTTGGCACCTTATGCCAGGTAAAAAAAGTCTTGTCGTGGTGTCTGCCTGCTGCAGAGGATTATCAACAGTATTATTACTGACGTACAGATAGGCCTGTTTGCCATATCCAGGTCTGACTTCAAAGTGCTAATGCCACAAGTTACATCTGCAGATGTAGCAGGTCTTCCTGCAGGTTGCTGGTTCCAGACCTGGCTGTTCCTTGGTCACAAAACATAATAAAAGAGTACTCTGAGGGCACTTCTGAATATGTAGAATTGACCCAAAGAAAATTGTGGTGTATGCACTGGGTTTGAACAAGGAGATATTTTCAGACAGGCCAGTGTTATACTGCAAGCATAACACTGGCCTGACTTCATGAGAATGAATTAGTTACAACTGCAGGTAAGGGGTTAACTTATACCCATTTGAAATGGAAAGGTATATTTTTAGAATTAAATGTTCCAATACATATTTGTTGTGATGATTTTCATTGTGGTTATGAGTCACCTGTTTTTATGAAAGCAAATAGTACTGTCATAACATCCCCAGTGTCTTGCCCACGTTTTAAGTCATGCGAATCGCACACAAGCAAATATATTTACAGCTGTTTATATATATATATATATATATATATATATATATATATATATATATATATATATATATATATATATATATATATATATATATATATATATATATATATATATACATGTATATATATATATAACTTTATTTCACAGGGGCGACTCTGTTAGCGAATTTTCACTAAGCTCCCTGCCCTCAAATAATTGTGTGTTGATTACATCGTGTGTATGTTGTCCAATGGGATAACTTACTGATTTTGATATGCGTGCTGCATCCCCTGGCAGGACCAAAACCGTCAAGCCACTTAATTGATGACGTAGTGAACAGTATAATTGTGGAGAGTATTGTAATAAAATTATTATATTTGTTTTTGATATATGGAATGCAAAATTATTTATAGTTTCAAGAAATGACATAAAATATCTTGGCTGGGAAGGGTTTAAAGATGCGGGGACATTTTGTGTTGAATTAAGAGATACTTACATGCAAGCAAATTATTATTTATGATATCATCAACAACATATTTTCATTCATATTAGCTGGGATCAGGAAAGGGAATAAATACATTATGGTGACATCTGTGGGCGTATCAATTAGCCTGAGGCAAATGGAGCTGGGGTATACACATCACAGCATTAACTCATGGAAACTCTGATTAATCCAGGAAATTATTTAATTGCTATTAAATCTTTGCAATTGTTAATCACTAGCATAGAAATAGCTCCATTTTATCTGTCTGGAAAGGTCTTAGGCAACAGAAGTTCTCCCAATAGCTCTGACAGCAAAGGGTGAAAGAAAGTGGACTATCCCTTGGACTATCCCTTCAGTTAATTTTATGTTATAGTATATCACTAAAAGCAAAAAAGAAATGGTATTAACAAGTAAAGTCTCATCCCACGAGTTGTACAGTACATGTGGAACTGCATATTGGCTGGGTCTTCTGAAGAACAGATTAGCGAGTGAAGATGAGCTGCATGGAAGTTAATGCCAACAGATTTTGTTTATGCAAGCCATGTGAGAGAACCTTGAGAATAGGGAGAGAAACAATAAACCTCCATGCTGCAAGTCAATACATGATACATTGTACTGGGCTTGGTGTACTGAATACAGTGATACCTGCTGTATGTGGTCACCTGTTCTGCCCAGAACAAGTGACCACAAACAGCAGGTGACCTGTCATTGCAGGTAAAATTACAAAGAAACTGACTCCTGTGTCACAGCAATGTGACCATGAAAAGTAGCGTTATTGCTCATGGCAGTGGTTGCATACAGCAGGTAGGACTGTATAAGAAAAATCTGTCAATGCACTGTAAATGGTGCTTCTCTCATTTGGAGTGTTCTGGCAGTGGCAGCACACTTCTTGAAAGTTGACCCTAGTTTTTGGTATGCTGACTTACACTGTCTGCGATTTGATCCTTTGATTTTGGTTGAGGATGTGCCAATTTGTAGAAACTCCACATGTACTGTTTGGCAAAATGTCTGTTGTTCACTAACCATCATAAGTAACTTAGGCTTAGAAAGAAACAAACTGTGTTAGCTAACAGGAATGCAAAGGGTTATTTTTGTGATGCATTCCCCTCGTGTGTGAATAATAAATGTTAAATCTGGTATGATCTAGTGGTCAGAGAAGTTGACCTTTTATGAATCGTGAACTTGTATAATGCAAATTGCTTTAAGTGTGACTCGTGAAACATACAACATCAGTTGTATGAAGTCAGATAATACCCAGATGCCCCTTACTCTATCAAAATTTGGGATGTCTAAGATGAATAGATAGAGTAGCTCCATCTTAGAGAGAGGAAAAAATGTAATTATTTTGCTGTGATGAAAATGCTGGTTGGCAAATAAATGAGTTGCTTTGAAAATCAAGAGGAACCTTTTCACTTCTTGATGCTCAATCTAGGCATTAACATGATCAGGAAGCCCGTCTTTTCTTGGCGGTGTTTTCACTCTTCAATCCCAACTTAGTAGCATGGCATCTGCAAAGAAATTTAGATCTCTGGGGTGTCTAGGTGCAAATGAAACCGAAAAATAATTTCTCAGTGTCAAGTCAGACAAGACCTATTTGAGACTAGGGCTTGGAGTAAATTGACTTAGGAAGTGAGGGAATCAATGATTAGACTTTGTCTTTAGGCTTCAGCTGATCCAGCACACTAAGTGACGCTGCCTACTGTCACAGTGGATCATTTTCTTGAGATTTGATAGATTTTAATGAGCAAACTGTCTCTTGTTGCAGTTAAGTTGGAAGAAAAGATAGATCTTTTGTTTTCATGCTCAAGAGGGTTAATATTGAAATAAGGTGAAATTTCCTTCGTCATGAAATACAGATTTCTGTGCGTCATCACAGGGAAAAAATGCATTGATCAAGAAGATGTGTACATGTATGCGACAGTGACTGATTCTCAGGAAGATCCTAGTTCATATTTTTAGCTTTTGTTCTTCAGGTCTAATGTAGTTATTTCAGCATCTCGTATTATATGTCCAAAGCATTAGCTGTCTGATTTATCCAATCTATTTTTGTAAGATATACAATATATGAGTCTTTGTGTGGCAGCAGATATTTTTCAGTTTTGGGAAAATATATTTATAGCCCTTAGAAATAAAAACTTATAGTTGATAGATACAGCAAGTACAGATATATATATATATCTATGGTTTGAAGTGAGTTACAAGTGAGGACAATAGGTTCACAAACGAGTGAAGCCATTTCTTGGCAACTAGTTGAGTCTGACATGATAAACTACGTGTTTCTCTCTCCATTCCTTCCATAATGATTGCATGCAAAATGTTTATTTTCCCCTCATATTGGAAGTGGAGCATACACAGTGGTACCTGCTGTGTGCCACCACTGCCATCAGCAACTGTATCGCTTTTTGTGGTTAGCAGGCTCGGACACAGGAGTGAGTTTCTTTGTAAAATTTACTTGTGGTGACAGGTCACCTGCTGTATGTGGCCACTTTTTCTTGGCAAAAAGGGGTGGCCACATACAGCAGGTACCACTGAATATACTTTTTTCAGTGGAGCGGTGTTTCCATCTGTCTGTCATCCATTTGTGACTTGCCTACTTTTTTGTCATTTGATTTGGTTTCATTAAAATTTACACACATTCATCAACTGATGATTTGTCATGTGACAAAAATAGGTCACTAGGTCAGTTATGTGGGTCACACTGGCTTCAGGCATTGCATTGTTACAGCTGTCAGTGAATGTGTTTTGATTAGAATTAAACAGAATTTTTTTCAGTATATTTTTCCTGAAAGACTGTCACAGTCCTTTGATTTTTTTTTTTTATCAGCAACAGAAACTACTAATCTAAGATGACTTCTTACCCAACATAACATGTAAATTAACACCTGTGTTTCTGCCTATGATCCAACATGCCTGCCAAAAGTGGTAAAAGGGACCATATCAAATATATAGATTAGTTTAAAAATGATGAATACTTAGTAGAATGTCAAAGTTGATTTTTTAAAGATCCCTAAATTCCAGTCTATGCTATATTAAATTTAGAATAGAAGGGCATCGCAGAAATGCTTAACAGTAAGAAGTTGTGAAGTGAAAAAAGGCATTAACAGTGTGGGACAGTGGATTAAGAAGACAGAAAGAGCACAGAGTCCTTCCCGAGGATCATCCTCCAGAACTATGTCGACATAAACGTGTAAACTTGGATATGTACCGTGATTGGGTAAAACCATATCAGTGTAATATGTGATGTCAACAGTCATTTGTACAAATGCAAAGGTGGCAAAATCACCTGTCAGTTCTATCGATGCAGCCATCTGTTATTACTGTTAAATATGTATATATGTATATATGTTTATGATCTGGGACATGTGGCACAAGCTTCTATTCTGATGAAAAAACAGACAGGAATATACAGTCGGGCCTGGGGGGCAAAAATTGCAACAAAAAGTAAGAATATATGTGACATAATTGGATTTGGCCTATAATTGTTCAGGTCCCCTTGAGTTTAATACCCTGCCCCCCCCCCCCCTTTTTTTTTTAAAGGGACCAAGTCAACACATGGTATGATAAGAACAAAACAAAAACAAGAAAGTACTTCTAATGTAATGCCAGTGTTTTATCTCAGATATTGAAAAACATCATAACCCTCCACCTGTCCCCCCCCCCCCCCTTCCCCACTGACAGAAGAAGAAAAAAAAGAGTTCTGTCACACTATGGCAAAAATCTGTGTCATGGAAATGATCTTTTAAGACATTGAAACTTTATTTCTTTGTTAAGTTACCAGCAATTTAAGACAACATGCCATATGTGAACACTTGTCTGTCATGCGAAGGGGATGGTCTTAAATGCAGAGATCACAGTATATTGAACTTGACAGGGCCTGGCCTGTAGTAATTGCTTGTATTGCAATTTGTAAGCAAATTTAATTTATTCTATGTTTGGGGATGAATAATTATTTTGCAGAGTGAAATTCAAAAGTAATAACTCACTGTAGGTTACATGACCTAAACATTGTTACAACTAAATTGACATGCCTACACTAGTAATGTAGGTCATTAACACACAGACAAAATCAAACATGCACGAGGGCTGTGTGATTATAGGCCTACATCACACATGATGTGGGGTAACTGAGACTAACATAGACAAACATGGCACATCAGATGATCAGTATTGAAACTAGCCCTAGGCCATATTTTGTGGGTTAAATACCCAATTAAACATAAAATGAAAAAAAAAAAAAAAAAACTTACATGGCTGGAGATTGAGTTACTGTTTTCTCTCACTCAAGATAACTGTTGGTGGGGAGAATAACTTGTGGCTTTTAGTCACCCCTGATTTTCTCCACCAACAGCAATGCCCCATAAGCGAAAAATGGTAACTCACTCTCATCCATGTAAGATTCTGTTTCTATTCATTGGATGGGAAGAAACTAGAGCATACCTTTCACCATTCTGTGGCAAGAATTAGGGAGATTTTTTGTGTCCCATGGGGGGGATTTTATTTCGAACAAAGAATGGATTAGAAATTATGGATTTTTATGGGGGAGATTCTCTAAAATTATCCAAATTTGCACCAAAATGTCCAAAAAGCAAGGTCAAGGAATGGGAGAGTCCTTCCAAATGAGGGAGACTTGACAGGTATGCAAGAATAAATGTAAATATGTTTAACTTTCTAGATTCCTGCCGTGTGGATGCACTGAAGATTTGACTTCCCCCCCCCCCCCAACACTGCATGTTTATTTCTAATTGACTCACATTTTGGGGATGATTGTAATTTTACTGGTACACTTGTTTTTATGAATAAATTGTTTGTTTTTTTAAATACACCCAAGATTTTTTTTCCATTAAAATTTTGAGGCAGATTTTTTCTGTGACCCCTGAAGATTACACTTGATCTAAAATGATGTCAACTAGGACCTGTGCAGTTTGTGTTTGACTATATAATGCCAGGTTCAAGTGCCATGTGTCAGTACATCATCTTATGTCTCTAATGGCCAAATCACTTGATCCATAATAAAATGTACATGGTTTGACTTCTATCTATGCTGTCTCCACAGTAAATCACTTGTGTGCAGACCCGATGCTTATGTTTAATAGGCTCTTACCTGGACCCAAGGCTTCATACATTAATTTTTGAATGATACCTTAATCACATTGTCATCGCATTGTAGGTTGACAAAATTGATTTTGCCCGCTGCATTGAGGTGTTTGAGTGCTTCGTTCTTCTGGTCAAATGCAAAGGACTTATTCAAGGATTGATAGCCCCTTCAAAGGATCCCCAAAGCTAATATGTCAGTAAAACTCTCCTACTTCTTATTTTGTATCCAGCAGTTCAAAAACACTCCCAGGGCTGTGTTACTTTGAAGTGGCCTGAGCAAGGCAGATGTACATTTTGAGTGGATATCTTTTCCATGTTTTTTGGACAGACAAAGCTGAGCTGGCCATGGTATAAATTAACCAGCAAATACACACATTCTGTGATGGTGTAGTCATCAACAATTACATAATTCTGTCATTACAGCTGTTCACAGACACATTGTACATGTATCTAACCATCCACTGGTCACAGGCACAATGTATCTGACCATCCTCAGTTCACAGACACATTGTATCTAACCATCCACTGGTCACAGGCACAATGTATCTGACCATCCTCAGTTCACAGACACATTGTATCCAACCATCCACTGGTCACAGGCACAATGTATCTGACCATCCTCAGTTCACAGATACATTGTATCTAACCACCCACTGGTCACAGGCACAATGTATCTGACCATCCTCAGTTCACAGATACATTGTATCTAACCACCCACTGGTCACAGGTACAATGTATCTGACCATCCACTGGTCACATGCACAATGTATCTGACCATCCTCAGTTCACAGACACATTGTATCTAACCATCCACTGGTCACAGGCACAATGTATCTGACCATCCTCAGTTCACAGACACATTGTATCTCTCTGTCCTGGATGGTCTGCATGACCCACAGCAATTGATCAATGTGTTGATTGTACATCTAGAAGTTACTTCTTCCCTGGTCTAGCGTGGAGCTTCACCTCATTTTGATGTAAATGCAAAATGCTTTGAATGACAATTGCACAGAAAATTTATCAGGATAAAATATGAAATTTTGATTGTTGCTGACTCAGTGTCGGCATATGATGAACAACCACAGAGCAGGGGATGGGATATTAACAGACCCTGAAAAATAGCTTTGCTGAAGATATGTTTCTGCTTGAGGTCAACGTTGCTGGCTCAGGAATTAAAATGAAAATGCTTGCAAAATAAGCCTTGTGAGTATAGGGCAGGATTCATAGGAGAAATACAAAAATGGGCAGACTGCTGTGTGAGGCAATGTGATGCCATCAAGATCCCCCACTAAAAGTGTCTATTTATGTGGCAAAGAAAAGCTTGGCACAAAGCCAGGTGGCCATATAAAATTAGTGACAGGATGTGCTTGGAAGTTGACTTGTCAATTTAGATCCTACAAAGTGTTAGAGTTGTGTGGTATTAGGTTTGTTTACCTGTGGTTCAAGTGTTCCACATGTGTCTGTCTGTCTGGAGATCATGATGGGCTTGTAAGTGGAGATGGCCTCACATCATATGATGTAATGACACTGATGACACTTCAACATTTTACTGCAGTCCTTCAGGTTGATTATTGTCTTACTGCATTGTCATGGTGACTGAATCAGGAGTAAATTGCAATACAGAATTTGGTAGAATAATAAAAAAAAAAGAAAAAGAGCTGGGCGTAACAGCTGTGTAAGAGGGTTATATCATTTTGCATTCTGAGGGTATCATGCTGACAAGTTTGTGATCAGTGGATGGCGATGAGCCAGAGCTCAGGTGATCATTGTTGATAGGTTGTCACTGTTCGTAAGATCTACAGAGCTACAGGTAGACAGCAAGTCTGCAGAGCTACAGGTAGACAGCAAGTCTACAAAGCTACAGGTAGACACCAAGTCTACAGAGCTACAGGTAGACAGCAAGTCTGCCCAGATTGAGATTAAAGTACTGGCCCTTACAATAGACATATATGTACTTATAAGGGCCATTCAAAATGGTCATCACTTCCACAAATATACTGTACTGACAGTACTCTTAATGATAGTACTCATTATGTATTTACCAGGCCCTGACTACCTTTATAGACTGTTGGTTTTGACCCTGGTGTTTAAATGTTGAGGAAATGGTATACAGGAATGATAGCCATGATGATGTGGGTTAATCCTTGTGAACAATATCTGGTCTACAAGTTATAAAACTATTGATAAGTGAATAATTCACACGTCAGTGATAAAGTTGTAATCGTTTTAGACAGCCTTCCCAGTGCATTTTGGGTCCATTGGTCCCTTGATCAGGGTTGGAGGCTTCATGAAAATTTGATTTAAATGGCTAGCCTTAAAGAGTGTACAATTGAGGTTAATGTGATCATGATTGGAATTAAAAGGAATGACATCATAGATGGTCATGTGATGTCTCGATGGCTTATGCTGATGTGGTCATGTGATGTCTTGATGGCTTATGCTGATGTGGTCATGGACAACTTGTGCTTACACCCATGTACATAATGACTTATTATTTTGGTGAAATGAATAAAATTAAATAACCTGCTAATATTAATATACTGTGTCATATTGCATGTTTATCTTTTTGTGTTAGATATATCTAAGTGATAGATATTATGATAGTCCAGCATCTCTTCTTTTATGTATGTCATTTTGAGCGGAAAGGGTCAACTACTGTGAATTCCTTAAATTTCGCTGTGTTCTTATTTTTGCTTATTTCGCTAATGCTTCAAAACTGTGAAAATAAGAACCCTGTGAAATGTATTTTTAACATGGCATTGATAGGAATTATAACAAAAATAGGAATTATAACAAAAATAGTGAATTTAAAGTTTCAATGAAAGGTCCAAAATGCAAAAACCGTGAAAATTAATGCCCGTGAAAGTAAATGTACATGTATTCACGGTAATCAGATCAGACAATGCTGGCTCCATGTGTTCATGTATGTCTGACAGCAAAACTTGTCACTGGGTGTGGTTTGCGGTAATGACAGTACCTGGCTAATACATAGGTTCTGATATGAAATTTATAATTTTCTATTACAGAAGGGATTTGGGGGTTCAAGAAAATTTAAAATTTGGTCTGATGGAAAATTCAGGAGACAGATTATCAAAAACTTGTTTATTTGCCATCTTAAATTTTTGTTTGGAAAAAGCTACTTTGGGAATGGAAAAATTAGGCCCATGGATAATTCAGAGTATACATGTATAGATATTTTTAGGTATTGATGACTGAAAGTTCAAAGCCATCCAGACTAAAGTTTCAGACTGATACAGAATTGTCCAAAACAAACAGCTCTGTCCAGTACAGACCATTACTTCAAACTGGTTATGTTCAAAGGATTGATATATATTTATGGCAAATGACATATTTTATTATGGAATGTGACATGTTTCTGGTGTTTGATGTGTTATGTGATCTTGGATAAAAGGTGTGTGTGGGCGGGAAGGGTGGTGGTGTTTGCTTTGTTTTGTTCTTGTTTTAATGTGGTTTGCTTGGATGAAAGTGTATAGGTCACTTTAAAGTGGTGCCTTCACCCAGTGACAGTATCAGTGTAAGCACAAGTACTTTAAAGTGGTGCCTTCACACAGTGACAGTATCAGTGTAACCACAAGTACTTTAAAGTGGTGCCTTCACACAGTGACAGTATCAGTGTAACCACAAGTACTTTAAAGTGGTGCCTTCACACAGTGACAGTATCAGTGTAACCACAAGTACTTTAAAGTGGTGCCTTCACACAGTGACAGTATCAGTGTAACCACAAGTAATTTAAAGTGGTGCCTTCACACAGTGACAGTATCAGTGTAACCACAAGTACTTTAAAGTGGTGCCTTCACCCAGTGACAGTATCAGTGTAACCACAAGTACTTTAAAGTGGTGCCTTCACACAGTGACAGTATCAGTGTAACCACAAGTACTTTAAAGTGGTGCCTTTACACAGTGACAGTATCAGTGTAACCACAAGTACTTTAAAGTGGTGCCTTCACCCAGTGACAGTATCAGTGTAAGCACAAGTACTTTAAAGTGGTGCCTTCACCCAGTGACAGTATCAGTGTAAGCACAAGTACTTTAAGTGGTGCGTTCACCCAGTGACAGTATCAGTGTAAGCACAAGTACTTTAAAGTGGTGCAGTATCAGTGTAAGCAAAAGTACTTTAAAGTGGTGCGTTCACCCAGTGACAGTATCAGTGTAAGCACAAGTACTTTAAAGTGGTGCCTTCACACAGTGACAGTATCAGTGTAACCACAAGTACTTGAAAGCAGAGCCAATTAGAGACAATATTTGTATTAGGACCAGAACAGCTTGCTGAATCGTGGAAGACTGAATGATGAGAGAGTAATTGAGGATTATATGCTGCACATTAAGAGATCTTCCTCCAGCACAATGGATCTTACTCCTAGTCTTTAGTATGATAGTCCAGAAGTCAGTTGGAACTGTGACAGAGTTTTGGAGACTGTAGCATTTGTAAGTGGAACAACACCTTTCACGATGTGAAAATTGTTTTCCTGTACTGAAGGACTTCCCGGTTTAAGAAAGTCAGAGACTTTGTTTTAAAAGGAATATTCAAGAAACATGTGATCAAAAATGTTTGTACTTGTCTTTTTCAATTTTCAATTCACACTAAATCTCTTGACTTTCTTGTGCCCAAAATTGCCTCGGTAATAGAAAGTGATAAGTTTTGCATTTTTGCCTTAGTGAGAATAAATGAGATCATTTTAATTGTAGTTTGTTATGGGAAACTTGAACACCTATTTTACTTAAGAGAAACTTCATCATGAATAAAATTTTTGGTTCAGGTGATATATTGACATTAGTGCGTGTCCATGGTAATTATGGAGAAGACATAAAGTTGAAAAAGGCATTACAGATCCTTTTTAGTGGACTACACATATTTTAATGTGCAGAATGAAATGAATCATCAAATTTAAATACTGTTATACCTGGATACAGAGGCAGACATAGCTGAAGTATGCCTTGAGGCAGCTCACAGTGAAATAAGACTCTCACATCAAAGCTTTGTTCATTGCTTGTGTATGAAACTAAAACATGCATAAAATGTGTCAGTATTCAATTACTTTGTATTAATTTTGTCATGAAATGTTATGAACACAGGCAGGATATACACACAGATAAGGTTCATAAAGTTACAGTAAAACCTGTCACTACCGAACACTGTGGGGACCCAGCAAAAGTGTTCGGTAGTCAGAGGTGTTCGGTAGTCGGAGGGTTGGTAATTAGGGTAGGGAATATGACTACAGTGTACATACATGTACCCGGAATGTCTTTCAGGCCTAGTTGTTAACAGTCAAGGGTCTTGCACACACAACTCTTCCTTTTAATACATTTGCTTTCATACAGTTTCAGTGTTAATCCTGTCTTGTGTTTTAGAACACCTAAAACAAGCTGCAATGGACACCATACCCTGATCACTTTGAAGAAATAATCAGTGAACAAGGAACATGTCAGACCTATTCAATTAGAGACAGAGCTGAGTATAATGCCTGAATGATACCTATAGGTGTTTAATCCTGTCCCTGCTTAGAATAGCTGGAATCAGAAATGTTTTTGTTCACTTAAAAGGAATACTCAGTCAACATAAACATGTCAAAGTCAATCCACATGAGTCTAAGTAAGATAAATGAGTAAATTAGCCAGAGGGAAGAAGAATCTACTGTTATGGAGTTTATTCTGGTCAACATATTTTTAATTCAAACTTTGTACAATGACAATTTAAACAAACAAACAAACAAACAAAAAGAGCACACAAATTAAATAGATTTACAGATTTATGTTCAAAACTACTAAATTTTTGTGTATAAAAGACATCCTGTTGTTACTTAACTGCTGGTATTACAAAATATCATGAGAGTGTTCGGTAGTGACAGGTTCATTTTGGGGTTTGGGACCCAAATCAGGTGTTCGGTGTTCATAAGTGAGAGGTGTTCGGTAGTGACAGGTTTGAACACCCAGGTCTCCTATTAAATAACATGTAAATCATTTGGGACCGAAAAAAAGTGTTCGGAAGTGAGAGGTGTTCGGTAGTCGGAGGTGTTCGGTTTTACAGGTTTTACTGTAGTTTAATTGATGTCGTGGAAAGGCCAAGGAAAATAATACCCACTTTCTGATTACAAGATATTTTGAATTTAGGTTGGTAGGCAGACTTTTTTTGTTTCATTGAGAAAGTTTCTTTCCTTTATATTTTAGGGCAAATGGAAGGCTTTTAATTTTCTTTTAATGAAAGGGAAATCTTTCATAAATGAGCTCAAATTTGTCTTTACAAAATGCATCACACATGCATGTTTAAGCCAGAAATAAATAAGACCACAACCACTATTGCGCTGTTTTTAATATGTAATAATTAAATTGAATAAATGGAAATTACAATGTAATAAAATGAAGAAAGCCCTATTATGTTGAGGAAAACCAATAGGTGTATGTCTGATGAAAGTCCAGGGTCAGGAGTGAAAATGGGGTTTCTAGGGTTGGGTCTGTGTGGATACCATATTATGGTAGATTGGTTAAATGGAAACTGAGTTATATTTTCCTTGGCCTAACCTTGATCAATAGAAAAGGTCCAGGATGGCATCTTTTGTCTTTCTGTAGATGGTCACTGTGACATAAGAAACAGAAATGGAAATACTTCTTGTTGAGGATTTTCTTGGCTTCATCAAGGTTCCTTCATGAGACCTAATATTAGAAACAGAATTCTGCTGCTTCTCTTTCTCAGACGTGATGTGGAAAACAGGTAGCTTTGGTGAATGAAAAACAAGCTGATGTGTTCTTGAAATGTCAGTCAGTATTAACTGTCTAGCTGGACTTATCCCATCCACTGTGCACTTGCTCCCAGCATCTACTTATTTTGAGCATGGCCGGAAATTAAACGACTCATTCACATATAACAGTGTGACAGGTGTTTTGCCTCTGAACCATGATTGACAATTTCAAGTGTGTTCTTTTTGTGTATTGTCTCACAGGTATGGGAAGCATAATCTATAGAAAAAAAATTTCCCACCTTAAGGCCCCATGCAGGGAGTTTGATGTGGGGTGGGAACAAGAGGTACATCTAGTGTATCTCATATCATGGACAGATTTAGGTGGGAGCACTGCTGGGTCATACCCCCATTTTTTTACTGCAGAAATTATTTTCAAATGAAAAATTCTGTACATTTCAGGGTTGTTCTGGGCCATTCACCCTCCAAAACCTCCACTTGAAATCATGATGACTCCACTCTGTGAAATGTCCGCATACACCTTTGCTAATCCTTCTCAGAATGCCCTAATGCCAATGTTTGGTGTTGTAGCCACTGTGCTTGAGTTAGATTAGGAGAGAAAATTGTTAAGTTGGCGTTCTGTTCTTGTACCATATGCAGTGATTTTCATACCCTGTGAACGCAGTTTAGGGGCACACTGTTTTCAGTTTATCTGAGTGTCTATGATCTGTAGTAGAATCCTTCTGAGCAAAATACCTCATGATTCACAGGCCCCATCAAACACAAATTTACCTCAGTTGCACCTTGACACTCTCTCTTGACCTGACTATATTTTGGTAACCTTAATCTTATTTTTAAGATAAAACCATGTGTATGCAAAGGGGTGGGGGGTGGGTGGGTGGGTATCTAGTCTGTCTGTTGGTGATGACTGTTCTAGTTCCAAGTGTCTGGCAAGTCCTGCCAGTTGTTACAAGGACAGCTGGGGCATGACTTACCAGGTGGCAGGGGAAGCTCGGTAACACTGTGTACCATCTGAAGTCTAGAGCAAGATGTGTTACACACAGGTAGTATAATGAGGTCTGGTCTGTAGCCATCCAGACTTCTGCTTAGTTACTGTGTCTTGGTAACCATCACAAGAAACTAGGTGGAAGTATCAGTTAAAAAAAAAAAAAAGAATTGTTTGCCAAGGGGAAGTAGCATCTAGCTGTAGTGGTGAGATGACTTTGTCACAGCTGTGCACTTACAATAAATTAGAAGGTGTATAAATGTTGTCAAATTTTGAAGACAAAATTATTCAGTACAATCAAGGTTGCTGTTTTTGGCCCAGGAATCTATGTGCAATGATGGGGGAAACATCTGTATGTTCACAGACAGCATAGAGGGGGATAACATGGTGTAATTATATACCTACAAGAAAAAGGGGCCAAGAGGTATTTTTCACAAATGGGAATGGGGAGTTTTGTTTTCTTTGAACTGTGAAATTTATTACTTATCATGAATGATAAAAGACTGTGTTCCTGAAATATGACTTGGTGGCTGACTGAGTTGTGATCTGTAGAAACACATTTAATCCACAAACTTTCAGCATTACTTTGCCCATCTGACCCTCCACCAAAGCAAATGAGATGGAAGGGGATAAGAGATATACTTGGACTGTCCAACATGATTAAAGTATCCACAGGCGCCCACAGTTCAATCTGTACTCCTCAAACATTAGTGCGATTGATTCTGTCTCATGGGGTACATTGTGCTGGGTCCTGGTAGCCTAGCTGTTAACCTTCATGCCAGGCCAGTGTCAGAGCATGCTGATGCTGGCAGTGCCAGTTTGTAGGGGGGGGGGGGGGGGGGGGTGCACAGTTATACCTGTTTGCACATTGGCATACTGAGTAAAAGTCTTTTTTTATACTCTCAGTTTAGACGTGATGGCCTTAGTGTTTGTGACAATGCCAGACATGGCTGAAAAAATAAAAAGGATTGAACAAGGTATGTGGGTACATTAATGCCTGTCTTGGGTGACCCCTACAATGAGAAATCACCCTGTCTTGAGAGACCACTATCCAACTCCATGTCCTAGTGTTCTGTTCTATCAGTGTTTTCCTACCTTTAATCAGAGACCACCAGTCTTGAAAACCACCTCGGGGGTGGCCTAAGGGCTGGTCTCTGAAGACCAAGACAGGGAGTATCTACTGTAATTGAATGAAAGCTTTTTTTATTAAGATTTTGAATATGCAGTATACATCTTAGGTCCATATGAATATACTGGGAAATGAGAGACTGGTATGAAAAGGGTGTATGTTGTGTAGTCCAACAGGTCAGCCTCATGCAGTCATTGCTCTGTACCTGATGACCTGTCAGTGAAGATTTAGTCGGGACAGGTATGCATTAATAGGGTTGGAGTTGATCAGCAAAAGACCTCTGTCAATCTGAGGTGCATACACATGTGTTTAACTCATTGAACAGCCATGTCAAGTATGGTTTGTTCTGTGTTTTGATTTAATGCTGCACAATGTGCAAAATGGTCTGAACAAAATATAAGTTACAGGAAGAGATTCATGAGGATAATTTGCTGGGAAACATGTTTAACTCATTCCATACCAGTCCCTGATTTTTCCATATATTTACCTAGATTTAAGATGACAATTGCATATTTAAATTCTTCATGAAAAGAGGTTTTGTTCAAGTACCAACATGCCTATAGTCTTAAGTCGGTGGTTCTGGCACTGCCTGGCAAGTTACGCTGCAGCTGCCGCAAGGACAGCTGCAGTATGACTTGTCAGGCAGTGCCAGAACCACTGACCAAGGCCTGTGACCAAGGTATGGAATCAGTTAAAGTCACCACCTTTCTTGTTTAAGCTGTGCTTGCTTAAAATTGTTTGAGAGAATCCTTGGCTCACTTTTAAGGTGAGGGTGGGAGGGTTAACAAATATAAACAGCATGCTATGCTTGAAACTTTGCCAGATTTCCCATGGCTGAGATGAAGCAGGGGGGAAAGGGGTACTTGCAAAAATTCTTCAGGGCTTTTTCCCTTCACCCATACATTGATCCTTAAAGCTGAAAAACAAAAACAAAACAAAATAACATATGAGTATGTAGCAAAAAGACGAAAGACCCCACACTTCACTGAAGATGCTTTCATGTTATTCCAGTGGAATTCAAGACTTTAAAAACACACAATGTTAGATTTAGAATACCCCTTTGATTCCCCCCCTGCCCCCATCACAAGGCTATTATAAAGATGCAGGTAACAATGTACTGCAATATCATAAATTCTAGTTCCAGTAGAGGCCAATTATGTGCCACAGACAGGAGACATGTCTGAACACTAATGTTTTTATAGATCATAATACATAACACATGATACATGTTACAGGGACATGTACTTATTTTATGAAGTCCTACTAGCCAGATCAACTTCATGTGTAGTACATTTTGTATTCCGCCAGTATATGAACAGGCTTACATAGGTATCAACCCCAAAGGTCACTGACCGGGTGACTTTTGTAAAAAGTGCACGCAAACAAAGAAACTAGCCAATTTTGCTACATATGCTGTCAGTTGACTCAATTTTGAGGTCTCCAAAATGTAAGGCTCCCGGTGGGAATGGGTGAGTTGACAGCTATGGGCTCAACACAGTACACATACACTGTACTGTCCCTTTCTGGCCCAACACAGTACACATACACTGTACACATACACGTACACGTATACTGTACTGCCCCTGTCTGACTTCAGACAGTACACATACACTCTACTGTCCCTGTCTGGCTCAACACAGTACCCATAAACTGAACTGTCCCAGTCAGGCTTGACACAGTACACATACACTGCACTGTCCCTGTCTGATTCAACACAGTACACATACACTGTACTGTCCCTCTGGCTCAACACAGTACACATACACTGTACTGTCCCTCTGGCTCAACACAGTACACATACACTGTACTGTCCCTCTGGCTCAACACAGTACACATACACTGTACTGTCCCTGTCTGGCTCAAGACAGTACACATACACTGTACTGTTCCTGTCTGGCTCAACACAGTACACATATGTACACTGTACTGTCCCTCTGGCTCAACACAGTACACATACACTGTACTCTCTCTATCTGGCTCAACACAGTACACATACACTGGACTGTCCCTATATGGCTCAACACAGTACACATACACTGTACTGTCCCTCTGGCTCAACACAGTGCACATATGTACACCGTACTTTCCCTATCTGGCTCAACATGGTACACATACACTGTACTGTCACTGTCTGGCTCAACACAGTACACATACACTGTACTGTCCCTATATGGCTCAACACAGTACACGTACACTGTAATGTCCCTCTGGCTCAACACAGTACACACACACACTGTACTGTCCCTGTCTGGGCCAACACAGTACACATACACTGTACTGTCCCTCTGGCTCAACACAGTACACATATGTACACTGTACTGTCCCTATCTGGCTCAACATGGTACACATACACTGTACTGTCCCTCCCTGGCTCAAGACAGTACACATACACTGTACTGTCCCTGTCTGGCTCAACACAGTACACATACACTGTACTGTCCCTGTCTGGCTCAACACAGTACACATACACTGTACTGTCCCTGTCTGGCTCAACACAGTACACACACGCTGCACTGTCCCTATCTGGCTCAACACAGTACACACACGCTGCACTGTCCTTATCTGGCTCAACACAGTACACACATGCTGCACTGTCCTTATCTGGCTCAACACAGTACACACACGCTGCACTGTCCTTATCTGGCTCAACACAGTACACACACGCTGCACTGTCCTTATCTGGCTCAACACAGTACACACACGCTGCACTGTCCTTATCTGGCTCAACACAGTACACACACGCTGCACTGTCCTTATCTGGCTCAACACAGTACACACACGCTGCACTGTCCTTATCTGGCTCAACACAGTACACACACGCTGCACTGTCCTTATCTGGCTCAACACAGTACACACACGCTGCACTGTCCTTATCTGGCTCAACACAGTACACACACGCTGCACTGTCCTTATCTGGCTCAACACAGTACACACACGCTGCACTGTCCTTATCTGGCTCAACACAGTACGCATACACTGTACTGTCCCTCTGGCTCAACACAGTACACATATACTGTACTGTCCCTCTGGCTCAACACAGTACACATACACTGTACTGTCCCTCTGGCTCAACACAGTACACAGACACTGTACTGTCCCTCTCTGGCTTCCCTGCTCCTTCATTTATCCCTCCCATTTTTATGAATAACATAATGCTAAAATGAGGTAACTATTTCCTAATTTTAGCCATTGATTGTGCAAAAATAAGGTAAGAAATGTAAGTGGAATCATGGAAGCAGGCAAGAGATGCAATCCAATCACTGTGGCAGAAATTACAAACCAGTGAACTGGTGATCAAAGATTCTGTCAACTGTGTTTCCAATAGCCATGTCTACTCTCAGTTATGATTTAATTAGGCCATTTTCCCATGACACTGCAGGCACAAAGCACTTACAACAGTTAATGGAGGTAATGACCTCAGTGGTTCCAGCATTCTTGGCCATCCTCTGTGTACATGTACTTCCTGCAGGGATGCCGTGCATGTTTATTTACACATTTGGGTTTCTGTATAAATAATTCAGTATGGTATACTTTCACAAGGTGGAACAATCACCATGCTGTGCCTATGGATTATCCAATTTTCCCTGGCATAGGTGCAGTGTGACACAAATGGTTTTCCCATGTGCAAGCTGTGACTCTGATTTATTGCCTTGGAAAGGATGATTCAGGGGCACACAGTAACATATGACATGCAAGTCCCACAAAAATTTTTTTTTTGCTGTGCTATAACATCAAATATAAAGGTTTGATTAAATCTCAAAAGTTCCACTTATACAACACTTGAAATTAACATGCTGGATACTGGTCTCTGGAAACCAAGACCAACTAGTGACCTCTTGTGACTACTCCCTTTATGACTGTAGTCTGATGTGAACAGTAATGAATAAATGATAGCTGATATAAGTGTTAAGAAGAACTTCCCTGCCATGACATCAAAGGGAATAACTTTCCCCTTTAGATCTACACCAAGTTAACTGTGTGCCACTGGTGTTAATTGCTTATCAGATTAATTATCATAAATAAATACATAGGAATACATGAAAAGCTGTACACAACCGTGGCATTTGTACCAAACCTGGGTTTCGAAGCATCAAGTTTTCTAGCAGGCTGAATCTCACATTAAAAAAGGCTGGACAAATCATACAAGACCCCCCCCCCCCCCCCAAAAAAAAAAAAAAAAAAAAAGAAAAAAAGAAAAAAAAAAGAAAAAAATGGGTTGATCACGTCTCCAAAGTTGCAGTCACACATCCCATGAAAATAAATAGGCAGATCAAATCACACACAATTCCCCTGCTCCCCCCTCTCTGCTGTATGGCCTGGAGATACATCTATCACCATGATACCCTTGTGTAGAAAAATCTCTCTCTTGTAATACCCTTGTGTAGAACAATCTCTCTCTTGTAATACCCTTGTGTAGAAACCTCGATCTCTTGTAATGCCCTTGTATAGAAACATCTATCTCTTATAATAATACCCTTGTGATGCTGCACCGAAAAATACTTGACAAGATTTGCATAATGGAAATATCACAAACAGTGTTTTGTGACGAGAATGTCAAGATGCTTCCTGGAAAAGCACAGACCTGCTGTAACTGGCTCCGGAGAGAAGGAATGGTTGATTTCAGTTGGGCCAGTGTATATAGAGGCCATTACATTGGTGGGAAATCAATGGCAGAGAAGCAAGCTTTGTCTGTGTCAGAAGCAGAGGCATATAGGTGTAACTGACTTGTGTGCAAAATGAATGATCGATGTTGATGAAAAGCATAAAACATTCTTTGTGTTGTGGATAGTGTCACATATACATTTAATTGAAGAGGCAATTTGCATCCTTTCTGTAAATGCACACTGAAAAACAGAGAAACTGGATGACATGCATTGCACTTTAATATGGAAGTCTAGTTTTTAGCTCTGCTGACCAAAGGTCACGTAGCTTATGTGATCATTCATGTGTGTCTCTCCGTCAGTCCTTCCGTCTGTCTCTCAGTCTGTAAACTGTTTGCTTGTGAGTGCGATACAGTCCACAGTTTTTATGATAGCCCGTGGAAATTAGGTCGAGTTCCATATTGGTGGTGCCACCTACAGTATTATGAAATATTGGGTCAAAATAAGAAAATCTTGTGACCGCTCCAGCATCCTGAATGTTGGATAGATCTTCATGAAATGTAGTAGGATTGTGGAGGAGGTGAAAGTCTAAATTGCCTATGATACCAGAGTCACCATCTATAATTTCATGGAAATTATGAACCAAATTGTATTTTAGGATATAAAATTCGATATCTTGAAAAGTAATTGGAATAGACTTGCCAAATTTATAGGATGTATAAACTTATGCAATGCTTGCATGTTATATAATATCAGTGACCTTGACCAATTGCGAGGTCAACAGGTCTCTAAATTTGAAAGAGGTGATTTGTAATGGCAGGGTGTAGCTTGGATGTCAATGACAAAGAGATCAAAATTGCACTTGATTACATTGTACATAAAATTGTACTTGGTGACCTACTTTTTGGGTCACCATGACCCAATAATCATGGACTTTGGGTGCTTGTCCAAGTTTATTGTTTTTCTTCAATAACTCGAAAAGTTACCATTTGATCTGAACAAACAGACCATGTATGGAAAGCTGGATGGGAGGTGCACATTGTGAAGAATAACAATTTTTACCCCTTGGCCCATAAGGCTGGAGGGGTATTGTCATCACCTAAGCGTCTGTCTGTCCATGCCTTGTTAACGCCATATCTCCAAAAATGCTCACTTTATGGAGACCAAATTTTTATCACAGGAGGTTATTGAGGTGCTTCAGGTGCCTGTTGAAAAGTAGGTCACTAGGTCTCATTTTTAGGTCACAGTACTACATTGCAAAAAAAAACAAACAAAAAAAAACGGCATTAACACAATATCTAAAAAAATATTGAATGTAACTTCATCAATTACTTATGACAGTTGGTGCTAAGAATGCCCCAGATGAGTATTGAAAACTAGGTCACTGGGTCACATATTTAGGTCACAGTGCTGCATTGAAGAAAAATGGCCATACCATGATATCTTCAAATATTAAATTACTCCTTGTAGCTGCACCAATTATTTATGACAGTTGGTCATAAGGATGCCTCAGACACCAGTGAAAACTAGGTCACTGTGTCACATTAGGTCACAGTGCTGCATTGAAGAAAAATGGCCTTGCCATGCCATATCTCCAGAAATACTCACTTTACAGAAACCAAAATTTTATCACAAAGCCCCATTGAGGTGCTTCAGGTGCCTATTGAAAAGTAGGTCACTAGGTCTCATTTATAGGTCACAGTACTACATTGCAAAAAAAAAAAACGGCGTTAACACAATATGTAAAGAAACAGACATGCAAAATTTATAGGATATATATATCATGTCCAATGCTAACATCATGTATATCAGTAACCTTGATCTATTTTTGTGAGGTCACCAGACCTGTAAACTACTGCCAATGCAATGGACAATGAAAGAAAAAAAAGGTGTAGTATTTTAAATTTTGGTAATTAGGGCACATGAAAAACTTTAAATGTCTAACATCTCCAAATCTATAATAGGCAGACTTGCCAATCCAAAGGCAATTTATAGGTTTGTACTATGGATGCATCCAATGAACCATAAACCAAAATTGTAACATTTTAATTTGCAAAAAGTAGTCAAATATAAAAAAATATAAATGGTTTCACAGAGGTGTCTATCTAACTTCATTGTGTAGGTTTGCTATTGTTGCATCGAATGTATTGTCAGTGTGGTGTGTATGTATGCCTGTTCAGCCGTCAGTTACCCTTACAGATGCAATTACTTTTGAAAAAATTGAGCCACTATCATGAAACTTGTACTGTTGAAGCATCGCACCAGGTGCTTGGCTGAGTTTGACTTTGAGTGTCCTTTACCTATTTTCAAGGTCAACAGGCATTATGTTTTTGTCCTTGCAGATGCAATAACTTTCGAACAAATTGAGCCACTATCATGAAACTATAGAACTACCTCATTTGAAGCTTAGCTAAGTTGGACATTCTGTAGCCTTGATGACTTATTTTCAAGGTCACCAGGGGTCATCCCTGACCGAGGGGCTCTTAAGGTCATTCTGACCATTATAGTTTTAATGGTAAGATGGCTCAAGGCTCATATGGTTAAATAAAAGTATGTATTGATGGTCAGCATAAACATCAGTGGTGTTGAGAAATCGCTTCTTTCCTCCTTCAACCACATGTTGCCTTTTAGCTGTATACCAGCCTGCCATTGGTGAAAATAAACTTTTTGCCATCATGTTTTGGACTAAATGTAACCAAATGTAATCTTATGACCCAAGTGGTAAATGTCTGTGTTGATCAATTTTCATGTGGGAACAATGCAGTCATGACTTGGGCCTCTATGACTGACTCTGCTAATCACATTGTTCACTTATGGGTCATTTCATTTATATGATGGATAAAATGAATGCACATTGAAGATTCTGCATATTGCTGAAAAAGCACTTCTTCCATTGTGTACTGGCTGTAAATCAGGACAATCTGAATTTGCCAGTCTTTGGGGTCTATGTAACAATACTGAAGGAGATGCTCAATTTACAGAAGCAGAAAGGTCCATGTTGGCAAGAACTACCAGCCTGGCCTCATTTTTGACAACAAAATATTCACTAGAGTTGCCTCACAGGGACCCAGTCCACTTAGAGTTCCTCACAGGGACTCAGTCCACTTAGAGTTCCTCACAGGGACTTCAGTCCACTTAGACAATTTTCATATGCCAGAATGAATTCTGTGCATTTCTGCATCATTTTAAGAAATCCATTTTAGATTACGAATTCTGCAAATTTCATCTGTTTTCCCCAATCATTAATTTCATTTTGGATATAAGCAGTTCAATTTATGTCAAAAGAAAATCTGTGCTAATTCAGACAGTAAGATTTTTAAAAAAAAATGTTGAATGTCTTTAATTGTTACACAAGTGTACAATTACATGCTTTCCAAGCAGGTTTAATTTAAATCCTGTTGGTAAAGCAGTACTTCACTTTTTGTCAATGCAGAATTATCGCAGGGGTTACACATGATAATATGCCAAACCTTCTACCAATATTTATGAGGTGGCCATATCTATTGCCTGGAAACTGGTCTAGTGTTTGCCCCTCAGATGGCTGTAAATCTTTTTTTGTGACATGACATTTACACACAGACACCTGATGACCCGAAAAGGTCAAGAGGAAGAAAGGTCACCTTAATTGGATTCAGTTCAAGCATATCAATTAGCCTAACATCATGACCTGTAACCATACAGCCTTCCCATGTTCCACACTGCAAACTCAAATTGGGACTTAGCTCCCTGATTATAAGTTTAATTATGGTAATAGTCTTTTTCTCTATAGTTTATTTGCCAATCTTGAAAATTGTTTGGAGTTCATCACTGGGAGAGATGTTTCACCAAAGCCACTCACAGCTACTTGATGAGTCTTAATTACACACTCAAAATACACCAGTTCTTTACAGAGGAAATTAAATGGAAGAAGGGTACTTACTGGGAAAAGGCTGCATGAAAATCAAGGACCAGATGCTGGCAATGTTAAACACAATCAGATGTGTGTCTGGGTGGTCTCACAGTACAGAACTTACAGAGTAGTGGTTGACTGATAATACGGATGAGACTTTTCTGAGCTAGACACACATGTATATACACACTGTTTTGATGACAGCAATTCAGAGGTGGACAATTATTAGACATACCGGTTCTGGCTAAGGAAGAAAACCAAGGTAGAAAAAGAGGAAAGAAAGTGTTTGTCACAAACAAAAAATGAAGCAAGTGCTGTCTGTGCAGAGTCAAGCCAGTGTTCAGTACACTCACACACACAGTCCAGCAACCAACCAGCCAGTCAGGTGTCTGTTGCATGTACAGGTCTTACACTCTATAATTATAGCTTTTAACTGACCCTTTAAGGTTTTGGTCGCAGAATTAAAATTGTTCTGGTAGCCCAGGATCCGAGAGCTTCGCTCGTGGTTCCTGGACTACCAGAACGATTTTGATTCTGCAAGCAAAACTGATAAGGGTCACTGTAAAGCTTATTCTAAAACGTTGCTGCATAAAAGTCCTTCAATACTCTCCACAAACCTCAAAAAACCACTGATATTTCCACAAAATCCTCAAAGTGCTGTCCATGTTTCACTGCTTATTCAGCTGTTCTGAAAAGTGAGTAACCCCCCACATTTTTTTTTTTTTTTTGGCAGGGCCATCTTGTGGTTATGAATGCAAATTAACCGGCAGTCCTAAATTTGGTTGATTTAAACAAGATTTATTACTGATTTTTATGTGTCCTTTGTTTAATCATCACCAAATGCCATAGATTAAAAGAGTATAATTTTCCGAAAAACATCATGTCACTGAAAACAAAAATACAAATCAGTTGCACAATATTCTGCATCAACAGTAGTGATTAGGGATGAGGGGGTGTGTGACAAGTAGATCTGCAGCACCTTTTAGACCATTTGAGTCATATCAACTCAAACTGGTAAAAATTGGTCAGGTGACCTGAATCCTGCAATGTCATTGGTCGCTCGCTGTCATGCATCTTCAATCATTTTAGAGTAATTAATTGAATCAATCAATCAATCAATCAATCAATCAACTGAATCATTCATTCTTGACAGACCCAGCCTAGTTAACATGCAGGTATAAAATGCAAGACTTCAGATATACAGTGTTACATGTATAAGACAAGAGACAATGAACTATTGGATACCCATACTTCAGGTTGGAGGCTGAAGAAGATTTTGTGTGGAACGGTCAAGGTTCTTGAAAAGATTCTAGTTGTTTGGACACCAGAAGGTCCAGAAGGATCAGCTTTACTGAAAGATGTGTAAAATATTGATCTGCTTGTGACAGGTATGTTCCTGGTTATGTGTGGTAGTCCATAGTAAACCACTCTAAAACAAAAGAAGAGGACAACAGGGCAAAAGGTTTAGTATTTGTATTACAATTGTGCCACAGAACAATGGAGAAGTGTGGTTATTTTTCCTGACCACATGGGGCCCATGCACAAAGACCTGGACAGTTCACAAGAAGGAATTAGACCCCAGACCTGAAACTGTTTGTTTGTTATGTGTAATGTCAGAGGCCGGTCATATTTGCTGAGGGGTAAGAAATATATTTGTCCACCCAGCATTTTGTACTGTTCTGGTTACCTATTTAAACATTGTACACGTGTATCATTGTGTGTGCCAATAATATGTGTATATTATAAACATTCTATAGGTCAGTACTGATCAATCAATATGTTAGAATCTTCATTTTCACATGTTTCATGTCTGATTCATGTATATTGCACACATACATAGATGTATATATATAGAGTGGCTGGCATGCTGTTATAAGTGAGAGGGATGGAAGAGACAGACCTGATACTGATGTTTTTATCAGAGGTATGGGGAGGGACAGATTTACGAGTTGTCTGGTCAGCCCTCAAACTCCCCAGCAGTGCTTTGTCTCAATTGAATGGGTTCTCATACATGGTGACTACTTGAATGCTTTTAGCTACCAGGTTTGCCCACTCAAGGGTATAGATACCCAAAACCAGTTTGGTGCCCCTATAAGGTCAGCATCTGGGCATTATTTGGCCAGGGCTGGGTGTAAAAACCATGGCAACAGCAGGATGTGCTTATTCAAAAAGGAGAAAGTGAGCTATAAAATAGTGCGGCGTGAACCTTGGTATTACATCACATAAAACAGGTCCATTGACAGGTACTGTCAGGATATGTCTCTCTGTGTTAATGCAGGGTGTGTCTCTGTGGAAATACACTCTTAAAATAGCGTCTTCCTGTTTTTGTATAAAATGTATGGTTAAACTTACAAATATGATGCAACAGATTTGCCATGGAACACAATTAGGAGGAGGGTTTGGCCCCGTATTAACTGATCTTGTGGAGAATGGACAAAAAAAATGGATGGACAAGACATCACTCAGCTGGCAATGGCACCAGTGTCTGTGACCTGAGATGTGTTGTCCAGTCTTGATTGGAGAAAAATGATGAACCAAGATACAGTGGTCGCCCTCTTATAAAGCTCCTCTCATCAGAGACCACCCCTCTTGAAAGGCCGGCATTCTTGTGCAGCAAGTATAGAATTTCCATTATATTCTCCCCCTCTAGAGAGGCCACCCTTCTTAATAAGGCCACTTTTTGGCTACATTTGGGATGGCCTTATAAGAGGGGGACCTCTGTATATAAATATATAAAGCTGATATACCTTTGTTTGCTTCTTCACTGTAGCAGCTAGGGCTGACAGACTCCAGGAATCAGCTGGAGTTGTCCCATGGTCCATTATCCCATGTAGCATCTGCCCATCTTCTCTTCACATTTTTTACCTCTTCTCAAAAAACTGTTGGCCGGATCCTCTTCAGACCAGATTGAGACATACCTTGGATGGGTACTAAGTTTATATTCAACATATCATGCTTCAATGATTTCATGTAAATACTACTGTCTCTGTTTTGAGAGACCATCCCAACTTGAAAACATGCAAAAGTGTTAGGTGAAGCAGGTTGTCTTTTAATGGAGGTCAGATCATGTGGAAAAGCATAGACAATGTCCAAAGCTTGAATTTGATATAATAGCAGCTGGCCTTGCCATATTTTTGGCCTTGATATTCTGTCCCAAGGTCACTGAAGACAAAGTTAAGGAATCCCTCATTGTTGTCTTGGCACATGTAACAATGTCCATCACAGGTGATTACATGTGGAGCGAAGTGCCATCTGGTGGATGTTTTATACGCTGAATGTAAATAAGCTTTATATGTTCAGAAGCCACTTGAGGACTCGCAACTTTGAAATGAACAGGTGAAATGTAGTCATGGTGCCAGCAGAGCATTAGGCCCATGGGCCTCTTGTTGTTATATGTTAGTATATATATCTTGCAAAAGTTTAAGGAAAAAATTACCAATCTTGTGCTTTTATGATCTCAATAGATGTATCTGCAAAAATACATTAGGAATCTTTTATGAAACTATGCATCTTTGACAATAGTGGTAGAAAAATAGAAAAATGTCTGTTTTCTAAGAGTGGTAAAGTTTGAAGAACTTTTCATTTTTGATGCACATTTACAAACAGACCTTGTCCTGTCTTTGAAAATCCTGCTACCTTTTTGCCCTCAAGGGTTCATTGAGTAAATTAGTTTTTTATTAAAATCCAACATTTTGTTTTAGAGATATCTCTGTGTGAAACTGCCAACTTGGTGCAGATACCTGTTGACTGTATCTGACTATCTGTAATCAGGATGTAATGGTTATCATAGTCCATTGACTACCATGTTAACTTTGAATGCTCATTTCTTCACATTGGGGTAAGAACTTGCACATTTGGACATGGAACATGTATGTCTACAAAAATATATCAAAATAAGCAAAGCTATCCAAAACCAGTTGACGTTACCATAACCTTTTCTGGGTTAAACTTGCATGCAGCACATGGGTTTCATACTTACGTGTTTTAATTTCCTTACTTATTTTTTCTTTTTTTCCATGGGAAAAAGGATGTTGTATAAACAATGTAGTTGGGACCCAGCAATATAGCATGCTTTGGAGTGACATCCTAGCTTGGCTAACACCCCACCTGCAAGGAAAGCGTTTGGCGCAGTGTAATGCTGACAGGGAATTGGGTTAATGTGAAAGGGAAAGGCTAAGACATGCTGTATGAACTGATGAGATTTACTGGGAAAGATTAAGTGATAATGGTATACAAAACTGCTCAAGGTTAGAGCAAGTGAATGAAAATAGTCTTCTCAATTTTAAAGCTATTTGTGTTAAGCTTATTTGACACTGGGCTCAACTTTTGAACTTCAGACCTCAAATATATACAGTGCCAGAGTACTGGGTACATGTAGTTACAGCATATCCATGACATGTAGGCTTAGATGTCTCTTTTGGGACATTTCTAGTCAGATCTTGGCACGGAGTGATAAACAGCTCAGAGGTACAATGTGCCATCTACCAGCTCATCATTATTATGACATCTTTGCTGCAAAACGCAAAATGTAATTCTTCGAAAAACATCTTTCATTTTGAATTTTTAGGCTCTCCCTAAATGAAGCACTAAACTAAACATTTGAGATTGATGTGGTCTTGAATCTGTGTGTTTTCAGTGAAATTCCCCCCCCCCCTCCCTGAAAAAATGACTGGGTGCTCAGATTTTTCATTTTCACACATGCAAAATTCTGGAGGACAGCTGTGAGTTGATACTTTTGCTATGTAGACACCATGTGTCCACTGGTAGGAATCAATGTTGACTATAAGGCCTTTTTCACTTAATCTAAGGCAAGTAAAAAAGTCAGACAAGTCAAAGTGCTATTTACTGCTTCAGATTTTGTATGAATTTCAATTCTAGAACAAAACATTTAATCAAAACTATCTGGTTACAAATAGGTGTCACATTTTGGTTATTTTGAACATTGTTTATGGCCAGTGCTTAGAACACTTTGGTCACTGCAAGGTACTAGTTGTCAAGATGGAATACATGACATATGTGGACCAATCAGATGTGGTAGAAGGTGTCAGGTGACCCTTTGTGACTTGTGGTGACCTCAAGTGGTTAAATGTCTAAAGCCTTTTTCCACTCATACATGCTTCCTCTTTTCAGCTGGTCATTGATAAGCCAACCTGAAACATGACTTGCATTCTGAATAAGCAATCATTAAATTTTACCAAAGAGACATTGAAAAGTACCTGCATTACTTGATAATTGTGTATAAAGCCTGTCTTTGTCTTGTGTACTTGTAGCTGTTGTTGGTGTCAGGCAGTAAGGACCCTAAGCTGTGGATAGTACCAGGTGGAGGTATAGAGCCGACGGAGGACGCTGGTGTGGCTGCCATGAGGGAAGTCCTGGAGGAAGCAGGTGTCAAGGGCACACTAGGGAGATGTCTAGGAGTATTTGAGGTAAGGTCCAAGTTTATTTACATGTATGTCTACTTCTCAGTCCCACACAGCATCAGGTGGTCTGTCTTGAGGGGTGGCATAGGGGTGTCTCTACACTGTTCTTGTTAACCTTTGGACCACGCCAAAATTCAAGAACTTCTGTCAAGAGTGGAAAAAACCTTTTTAGGGATGGGTCAGCATTTTTATCTTTTTTGAATTAGTACTTACAGTACACAAGGGGGAGGGGGGTCAAATGGGTGTGCACACTTTCACAGAATATGGAAAATTATGGTCAATTTTTGGCCTGTTTTGTGCAATTTTGCTATGATTTTTTGGGAAAATCATCATTTTTAAAGTACTAATTTGGGGAGAAGGAGGGGGGTCATGAAATTTAGTACCCTATGTACTAATTAAAAAATGATGATAATGTTGAACCATCCCTTAGTGAATTGTAAATTAGCATGGACAATACAGCCAACCAAGCTTAAGAGTAGATTTAACAGAAAGGAAGTAAAGACCAGACAAGACCAGTGACGGAAACCCTGGGACCAGGAAAAAGCCAGACTGGTTTTGAATTCTACATGATTCTCATCAGTGGCAGTTGGAACACCATTGACTGCTGCTTATAAAGCAGGGGGTAACATTGCTGAGGGACGTTAAGCAAACATCATTTGGGGAGCAGGTCAAAATGCGTGTTTAGCTTACCAGTCAAACCATCAAAATAGACGGGTTTATCATGACGTCTCATAAGCATGATGGAGTCACGTGGTAGAGTAACCAAAGTCTGGTTGGTATGAAACAAGTGCTACCACACAGAGCACACTGGACAGAAGCTCATGTCAGAGAGAGAGCACACTCCCATTCTGGATAGAGAAATAAAACATATTTGTATCTCAAAGATAGCAGGAAAAAAGTGATTTGTCGGTGTTCCATGGGTCAACTTATGGAGTGGTTGACCATGTGTTATCAGTTATGGTGAGGTACATGGACACAGAACATTTTTTTTACCAGAAAGAAGCCTTCCCTCAACATGTTTTGCTCTGAGTTACATGTAAGGCTTCCTCAGGGAAAGCAATTCTTGATTCTCTCTTCATTAATCACTGGTAACATTAACCCTGTCATGGTTAGAATGGACTGAGTCAACAAGGTTCCTTGGTGTGGGTTGGGTGCATTGCACCCAACCAAAGTGTTGACGATGCTCCATGTATTATGATGGGTCTTGTGGACAGTCCTCAGCCAATATGTTTTCTGTTGATGAGAAATTGAAGTAAAAAATTGAGGGAGATGACAATAAACATCAAGGGATTTTAGGGATTTGAGCAGGAAATGGTTAAAAATGAGATGTTTTTATTACATGTACTGATATTTGTGTGATGTCTGTAGTGAATGTTGTGGCTTGATAGGCCAGGTTGATAGTAAGCAAAATGATTAAGCGACACTGAGACTGGACTTCGGAGGTAGCAGAAATCTTGAGTGTGGTTACTATCTGATTATTCCCTTTAGAGAACAGGGTAGGGCTTCACCTTAATTATTCTTTAACAAAGTACAGGTGTTATCAGTGTTGCGGATCAAAGCAGGAAATCATGCAATAAGAATCACATCTTTCTACCTGCTGATATTTACATTTAATGTAAAAAGCTAGAAAGAAATTGAGTTTCATCATTTATGACAGCATACATGTGTATCTCATCCTGCCACTTAACCCATGTACTTGTTGTAAATTAAACTATTTTCACATTTTTATGTTTAAATTAGATATGTAAATTTTAAAGAATTGTGAAATTATGGGTGCATGAAGTTTCCCAAAATTTCATCACAAAAGAAATGATTTTTGTGTGGAAGTGCATGCATTTCAATGCATTAAGTTCTGTTTGATACGTATGTAAGAATGTCTTACTTACAGTTAGCTGAGCTTTTGTGAGGGTGTGTCATCTGTCCTCCATCTGTTGTCCGTCTGTCGTTTGATCACAATTCACATTTACAACTTCTTCTCCAAAACTGTCGGCCAGATTCACTTCAAACTTGATGAGGATGTGTCTTGGGTGGATCTCTACCAACTGTTCAAACGGTCACGTCCATTGATTTTTGGATTTTTATGATTTTTTACCCTTCGGCCTTATAAGGCCGATGGGTATTGTCGTACCTGGTGCGGTCCGTCTGTCCGTCTGTCTGTCCGTCCGTCCGTCCGTCCCCTGGTTTTACCACCATAACTTCAGAATTTTTTAAGCCAGGACTTTCAAATTGCACATGATATTACACTTCTATATGACCTACTTTGTGTGCAAGCATAGTTGACCTTGACATAATTCTTAAGGTCACACAGTGGTCACATGTGCTAAGCAACATTACCGCTCTAACTATTGATATTGAAAGCCTGCAGCTAGCAATTTTAATCTTGCACACAAGAAGCTTCATATAGTGATCTAGAAGCCCATGGAAAATAGAGGTCATAGCTCTATATTTGACCTACTTTTTGAGGTCAAAGGTCAAGTGCACAATGGTGGTATTGGTATAAGTAAGGAAGTTTTTAAGTCAATTACATGAAATTTTATACACACATGTATCTCAACCAAAGAATGTGTCATGAATCAAAAGTAGGTCACTAGGTCAAGTATCTGGGTCACAGTGACGTATTCATTGAAATTTTGTTCACCACTATAACTTCAGAAATTTTTGAGACAGGACTTTCAAATTGCATGCGATATTACACTCCTATGTGGCCTACTTTTTGTGCAAACATAGTTGACCTTGACATGATTGTCAAGGTCACACAGTGGTCACGTGCTAAGCAACGTTACCGCTCTAACTATTGAAAGCCTGCATGTAGCAATCTAGATCTTACACACAAGAAGCTTCATAGAGTGATCTAGGAGCCTATTGAAAATAGAGGTCATAGCTCTATATTTGACCTACTTTTTGAGGTCAAAGGTCAAGTGCACAATGGTGGTATTGGTATAAGTAAGGAAGTTTTTAAGTCAGTTACATGAAATTTTATACACACATGTATCACAGCCAAAGAATGTGTCATGAATCAAAAGTAGGTCACAAGGTCAAGTATCTGGGTCACAGTGACGTTTCCATTGAAATTTTGTTCACCACTATAACTTCAGAAATTTTTGAGACAGGACTTTCAAATTGCACATGATGTAACACTCCTATATGGCCTACGTTGTGTGGAAGCATAGTTGACCTTGACATAATTCTCAAGGTCACACAATGATCACATGTGCTAAGCAACGCTACCACTCTTACTATTGAAAGCCTGCATGTAGCAATCTAAATCTTACACACAAGAAGCTTCATAGAGTGATCTAAGAGTCTATTGAAAATAGAGGTCATAGCTCTATATTTGACATACTTTTTGAGGTCAAAGGTCAAGTGCACAATGGTGATATTGGCATAAGTAAGGAAGTATTTAAGGCAGTTATATGAAAGTTTATACACTCATGTATCATAACCAAAATGTGTCATGAATCAAAAGTAGGTCACTAGGTCAAGTATCTGGGTCACAGTGATGTATTCATTGAAATTTTGTTCACCACGATAATTTCAGAAGCTTTTGAGACAGAACTTTCAAATTGCATATGATAGTACACCACCGCAAGTATAATTGACCTTGACCTAACTTTCAAGGTCACACAGTGGTCACAAGTTTGCTGAGTGACATTGTGCATCTAGCAATCTAAATGTTAAAACAAAAGAAGCAAAATAGGGTGATCTAGAAGGCTATTGAAAGTCAAGGTTATATCTGTATATTTGACCTAATGCTTTTGAGGTCAAAGGTCAAGTGTACAATAGTAGTATTTGTGTAGGTAACCATACCTGATACTATGGGACACTATTCCTATTCACTTACCGCAAAAGAGATTGAAGGCGGCCGAAGGGTACCGTGTTCTTTGAACGGTATTGTTTGTTTTTTGGGGGGCAAATCTTAAAAAAATCTTCTTCTCTAAACCGTTCACCCAATTGCTTCGATGTTGCACATGGACACTCCCAGGAACACATAGTTCTGAATTTATTCACCGGGTGGTGCTGCAATTTTTTTCTAATTTTTAATGACTTCATGTGTTTTTGCTATTTTGACTTCTTTGCCAGAACCACACACTGGTGTGGGTTTCTGATTTTTAAGGAATTTTTCAGTTCAGGTACTTATTGGTCAGTGCAGCTTTCCTATTGATTAATATGTAAGTCAATGTACATTCTAATGCAAATTCACATTTTTTACTTCTCCAAAACCGTCATTCAAATTGACTTCAAACTTGGTGGCAATGTACCTAGGGTGGGTTTTTACCAGGTCTCTACCAAGTTTGTTCAAATGGTAACGCTCCAGTGATTTTTGGATTTTTTATAATTTTTTTCGAAAAGCTTTAAAAAAGTTTTAATGTCTTTGCAGAATATACAGCTTGGACAAGGAGCTGCTACTCAGAGAGACATGTATGAGTACAGGCTCCGAAACATGTTCTGAGTAGTTACCCGCTAAAGGCCCTTCAATTTATT
This sequence comes from Hermodice carunculata, assembly GCA_964020975.1. Taxonomy (NCBI): domain Eukaryota; kingdom Metazoa; phylum Annelida; class Polychaeta; order Eunicida; family Amphinomidae; genus Hermodice; species Hermodice carunculata. The sequence goes on from OZ026630.1 coordinate 11,232,172, forward strand.
TGGGCTAATACAGCCCATGTTGAAATTCTACAGAGGAACATGTGCAATATGGACAATAGTACTTCCATATGTATATATTAGTTAGACAGGGACAGGTTTGCTTATGGAGAGTAAAGAGTTCAGACTGCGGAATAAGGGTAATGACTACTAGGAAGTGGTTCTGGACATAAAGACAAATACAATACGAAAGTTTAACATGGGAATTTCTTGTAATGATTATAACTTAAATAATTTTGGCCACATTTGTGCCAAACTTGGTAGGGATGTACCTGTTATAAGTGTCTACATATTTTGTGCAAATTGTCAATCTCCAGTAATGTTTGGACGTTGACCTCATTCCCAGGGTCACAGGACAACTGACACAAAATCTAATGTTCACTTGATAACTTGAGATCTGTTTTGAGTTAGGACCTTGAAGTTGCACATGTTAATGTTTCTCAATGAAGGTCATGTTTAGACAGTACGAATGACTATGACCTCATTTCTGGGATCACAGTGCAACATACATGAATAATTATTTTACTCTTCACTATAACTTGAGAACTACTTGAACTGGGACCTTGATGTTTGTTAGTGTTCTTCTATAAAAGTCAGACTTACTCAATACATGGGTGACCTTGATCCTATCCCAAGTTCACAGAGCTTCAAGTGTGATGAATATCTAGGTCAACTGAGCATGGGCTGTTCACACAGCCCGTTTGTTAACGAGTTTTTTAATTCTGGTACTTTTTGATAAGTGCATCTTTCCCATTGATTACTGAGCAAGTCAATGGCCATTCTAATGGTAATTCACATTTTCAACTTCTCTGAAACCATCATCCAGATTGACTTCAAACTTGGTGGCAATGTACCATGGGTGGGTGTCTATCAGGTTTGTTCAAATGGTCACACCCAGTGATTTTTATCTCCCGCCCACGAAGTGGGGGGGGGGGTGATATAGTAATGACAACCGTCCGTCTGTCCGTCCGTCCATCCGTCGGTCCCACATTTCTTGCGCGCGATATCTCAAGAACAGATTAAGCTAGGATCATGAATTTTTACCTCAGCTGACTTGTCAGTCAGCTGAGGTTTTGTGAAGGTCTGTCATCCATCGTCCGTCCGTCCGTCCATCGTCCGTCCGTCGTCCGTCCGTCCATCGTCCGTCCATCGTCCATCCGTCTGTCCATCGTCCACAATTCACATTTTCGACTTCTTCTCAAAAACCGTCTGCCAGATCCACGTCAAACTTAGTGCAGATATGCCTTGGGTGGGTCTCTACCAAGTTTGTTCAAATGGTCACGGTCCAGTGATTTTTGGATTTTTTATGATTTTTTTTTTGTTCTTTTTTGGGTAAATCTTAAAAAATCTTCTTCTCCGAAACAGCTCACCCAATTCCTTTGATATCACACAGGAACACTCCCTGGGACTCCTAGTTCTTAATTTGTTCACTAGGTGGTGCTGCAATTTTTTCCTAATTTTTTATGAATATTTGTGTGTTATAGCTATTTTCGACTTCTTCTCCAGAACTGTCTCTCAGATCAAGCTGAAACATGGTGGATATGTTCCTTGTAGAAGGGTCAAACAAAGTTGTTCAGTATGTGGGAATGCTGCGGATTCCTGATTTTTAACGATTTTTTCAATTCTGGTACTTGTCGGTCAATGCAGCTTTCCTATTGATTACTATGGAAGTCAATGGGCATTCTAATGCTAATTCACATTTTCGACTTCTTCTCCAAAACCGTCATCCAGATTAACTTCATTCTTGGTGGCAATGTATGTTGGGTGGGTTTCTACCAATTTTGTTCAAATGTTCATGCTCCAGTGATTTTTTTATTTTTAATGAATTTTTTTGTTCTTTTTTGTGGACAAATCTTAAAAAATTTTGTAAGTCAATGGGCATTCTAATGCTAATTCACAGGACAACTGACACGAAATTTACTGTTTACTTGATAACTTGAGATCTGTTTTGAGTTAGCTACACATGTTAATTATTCTGTATGAAAATCATGCTGAGACAGTACATGAATGACCTTGACCTCGTTTGTGGGGTCACAGTGCAACATACATGAATTTTACTCTTCATTTTAACTTTCGAACTACTTGAACTTTGATGTTGCACATGTAAGTGTTCTTCTATAAAGTTTAGACTTACTCAGAACATGGTGTCCTTGATCCTTTCCCAAGTTCATAGAGCTGCAAGTGTGATGAATGTCAAGATCAGCTGAGGCACGGGCTGTTCACACAGCCCTCTTGTTTACAGTTGGTCACCCTTATAAGTGTTCACGTCGAGTTCGAAAGAGAGTGACCTTGACCCCATTTCAAGGTCACCAGGGTCATTTATCTCTAAACTTCTTGCGCGCGATATCTTAAGAACCGAATATGATAGGATGATGAAATTTTCACAGTTGATCACTCTTGTTAGGGTCTACATCGAGTTCGAAGGTGTGTGACCTTGACATAATTCCAAGGTCACCAGCGGCAATTCAATTTTCTTTGAATTTGTTGTATGCAATATCTGAAGAAACAAGTGAGCTAGGATCACTTAACTTTTACAGTTGATCAACCTTGTAAGGTTCTATGTCATGCTTGAAGGACGTTGACCTTGACCTAATTTCAAGGTCACCAGAGGCAGTTCATCCATCCCACATTTCTTGCGTGCGATATCTCAAGAACCAGTAAAGCTAGGATCATGAATTTTTTACAGTAGGTCACCCTTATTAGTAGTCACATCGAGTTCAAAGGAAAGTGACCTTGACCCCATTCAAGGTCACCCAGGGTCACTTCTCTGTGAATTCCTTGCGCGCAATATCTTCAGAACCAGATAAGATAGTATAATAACTTTTACAGTTGATCATTCTTGTTAGGGTCTATATCGAGTTAGTAGGTCAGTGACCTTGACCTTATGTCTGGGTCACTAGTGGCATTTCAATTCTCTTTGACTTTGTTGTATGCAGTATTTGATTTTAGGTTATTTTTTATTTACTTGAGTATATGTTTACCATGACACCCAGGGTAGAGGTACAGTTAACGTATCGTCCCCATTTAAGCACAATATCAGAAACATGCCAGTATGTACCTGCCAAATATACAGTTATCTTTGTTTTAAAATTATGTGGGCGGGAGATACGGACAGCGTCAGCGTCAACTTGTTTATTTTTTTATGAATTTTTTTTTTTGTTCTTTTTATGGAAAACTCTTAAAAGATCTTCAAAACCGCTCACCCAATTGCTTTTGATATCACACAGGAACACTCCCAGAGACTCATAGTTCTTAATTTGTTCACCAGATGGCACTGCAATTTTTTCAATCTTTAGCTCATCTGACTTGTCAGTCAGCTGAGCTTTTGTGAAGGTCTGTTGTCTGTCTGTCTGGCATTTGTTTGTCATCAGGCGTCGCTTGTCCATTCACAGTTCATATTTTCGACTTCTTCTCAAAAACTGTCACTTGGATTCACTTCAAACTTGGTGGGGATGTGCCTTGGGTGGGTCTCTACCAAGTTTGTTCCAATGGTGACATTCCAATGATTTTTGGATTTTTTATGATTTTTTTTTTTGTTTTTTGGGGGGCAAACCTTAAAAAATCTTCCCTGAAACCACTCACCCAATTGCTGTGATATCACACAAGAACACTCCTAGTTCTTAATTTGCTCACCAGGTGGCACTGCAATTTTTTTTCTAAGTTTTTATGCTTTTTTGTGTTTTTGCCATTTTCAACTGCTCCAGAACCATCACTCAGATTAAGCTGAAATGTGGTGGCTATGTTCCTTGTGAAAGGGTCAAACAAAGCTGTTCACTAAGTGGTAATGCTGTGAATTTGATTTTTAACTTTTTTTTTTTTTTTTTAATTTAGGTACGTATCAGTAAATGCACCTTTTCTATTGATTATTATATGCAAGTCCATTGGCATTCTAATGGTAATTCACATTTTCAATTTCTTCTCCCAAACCATCAACCAGATTCACTTCAAACTTGGTTGCAATGTACCTTGGATAGGTCTGTACTCTCTACCAAGTTTGTTCAAATGATTGTGCTCCAGTGATTTTTTTGTTTTTTGTTTTGTTTTTGTTTTTGACAAATCTTAAAAAATCTTCGCTGAAACCGCTCATCCAATTGCTTTGATATCACACAGGAACACTCCTGGGACATCCTAGTTCTTAATTTGTTCACCCGGTGATGCTGCTTTTTTTTTATTATTATTATTTTTTCTTTTATGAAATGTGTGTTTTTGCTATTTTCAACTTCTTCTCCAGAACCTTCACTGAGATTAAGCTGAAATTTTGTGAATATGTTTCTTGTGAAAACGTCAAACAAAGTTGCTCCTTAGGTGGCTCTGGTGTGGATTCCTGATTTTTAATATTTTTTTCAATTTGGGTACTTGTCGGTAAATGGACCTTTCCAATTGATTAATATGTACTAAATCAATGGTTATTCTGATGGTAATTCACATTTTGGACTTCTCTGAAGAAACTGTCCATCAGATTCACTTCAAACTTGGTGGTGATGTACCTTGGGTGGGTCTCTACCAAGTTTGTTCAAATGGTCGTGCTCCAGTGATTTTTTTATTAAAAAAAAAATCAATTGGAGAATCTTTAAAAAAGTCTTAACAGGAAAGTTGAACATGGGAATTTCTTGTAATGGTTATGACTTCAATAATTTTGGCCAGATTTGTGTCAAATTTGATAGGGATGTACCTTTGACAAGTGTCTACATGTATCTATTTTGTCCTATCCCAAGTTCACAGAATATCAATTGTAATGAAGCTGTAGTTCCGCTGAGCATGGGCTGTTCAGACAGCTCTCTTGTTGTTTTAACCCTTTCCCTGGAGGTAAGATTTAATAGCTTTCCATGTGTTTGGGCTAAGCATCCAATCCATGCCAAGGAAAGCTTATGATCTGGGACATGTTATCTTGATAGGTCTCACCTATAGTTCTCATTCAAAGTGTTTTCCATTACTGTTGACATCAGGCAAAAACATTAAAGCAGATGACATTTTTGGTCAATTTTAGAGGTAAAGGGTAAAATCACAAATTTAAGACCCAGTGAACATGCCAACTTCTGAAAAATCATAAAAATTAATACATGTGAAAATTGAGCAGTTTAGAGTAGCATTTGATTTACCTGCCCATGAGGCCAACACGTCTTTAATAGATTCTTTCTTCCCCTAGTGATGCACGGTTGCCAGGCAACACTTGATCCACAAAGGTTTCCTTGAATGCAGGTGTTATTTGACAGACAGACACAGTCTATCAGGACTTTAATCTCAAACAGAGGAAGTGCATGTCAGAGACCTAAATGAGTGATGTCAGGATTGAATAAAACCAGTGTTGCTGTGTGTCAGCAAGGCTCTTGTGACAGACAACCACTGACCTAATGTCAGGACAGACAGCAGCAAACAAAAACCTGGCACGTGCTGCAACCTCTTTCCATCTTATCCTACCTCATCAAGAAGGGATGCAAGGGGTGATTGGTACCCCTTCCTTACTAACACCCAGTGCACTCACTCCAAATGTAAAATCCTGGAATATACCATTAAAGTATAGACCCATATGTGTCACATGGATTGCCAAGCAGGGCAAGCCAATATTTATGTCTGTGTGCAAACCCTAACATATTGTTTCTCCTCGGATTTTTTATTATGTTTGGGTGCCAACCCAGACATACTGTTTTCTCAGAATTCTTTCTTTCTTTCTTTCTTTCTTTCTTTCTTTCTTTCTTTCTTTCTTTCTTTCTTTCTTTCTTTCTTTCTTTCTGTCTTTCTTTCTTTCTTTCTCTCTCTCTCTCTCTCCCTCCCTTCCTTCCCTCCCACCCTCTCTCCTTCCTTCCTTCCTTCCTCCCTCCCTCCCTCCTTCCTTCCTTCCTTCCTTCCTTCCTTCCTTCCTTCCTTCCTTCCTTCCTTCCTTCCTTCCTTCCTTCCTTCCTTCCTTCCTTCCTTCCTTCCTTCCTTCCTTCCTTCCTTCCTTCCTTCCTTCCTTCCTTCCTTCCTTCCTTCCTTCCTTCCTTCCTTCCTTCCTTCCTTCCTTCCTTCCTTCCTTCCTTCCTTCCTTCCTTCCTTCCTTCCTTCCTTCCTTCCTTCCTTCCTTCCTTCCTTCCTTCCTTCCTTCCTTCCTTCCTTCCTTCCTTCCTTCCTTCCTTCCTTCCTTCCTTCCTTCCTTCCTTCCTTCCTTCCTTCCTTCCTTCCTTCCTGGACATATTTTTTTTTTCCTCAGATTCTTCATTATGCCTGGGGACATAGACATTCTGTTTTCTATAAATTCTTTCTTTCTTCTTTTCCCCCTCCTCCTCCTCCTAATTTGTAGCTAGTAGGGAAGTTGACTCTCTGATTTGGAATAATCTACATGTTTAAAATTATGTGAATTAGGGCCTTTAATGAGCACGTGTAGGTTTGTGACACCTGCAAATATAATGGACAGTAAATGAATTTCAACTTATGCTAATAAGGAGCATTAAAAATTTTAAAAATTGAATATCTCCAAAACTAAAACTATTATAGATAGAGATGCCATTCTGAGTTCAATTTACAGGTTAGTGGCAAAGCCTCATCGAATGAACCATGAACCAAAGTTATAGGATTTTAATTTATTCAAAGTAGGTGAATATGCAAAATTTAAATCCTGTATAGCTTCAAAACTTGTATAGATAGAAGTATCATTCCAAGTTCAATTTATGAGTTTTTGACATAGCTGTATCCAATGAACCATGATCCAAAATTGTACAACTTTAATTGATGCAACTAACATAAATGGATACACAAAATTTAAATCTTGAATAACTTCAAAACTATTACCAGTATACATAGAGGTACTATTCCAACTTCAATTTGTAGGTATGTGAAATAGCTGCATCCAACGAACCATAAACCAAAGTTGTTGGCTTTAAATTATGCAAATTAGGCAAATACACAAAATTAAAATGCTAAATAGTTTCATAACTATTATAGACAGTATTGTCATTCAAATTTTAGTTTATAAGTTTGTGACATGGCCACATCCAATGAACTAAAAAACAAAGCTGTAGCATTTCAAACTGTTCTCATTTTGAAGGCACCCGACAGATTTGCTGTAAAGCAAATCTTCTTTTCTAGTAATCACTTTCCACAGCACATATGTTGGCATAGACAGTGATATTGGTCTTCAAAGAGTACTCCAATGAGAGACCACTTGTCTTCAAAGACTGTTTCTCAGGTTACTTGCATCATACATTCCTTGTTATAAATACCTGCTGTGAAGGCCTCAGACCTTCATCTGGGCACCCCAAGGGGTGGTCTTTTAAGACAAGTTTCACTATACATACTATCATTGTGCAGCGGAGGAAATCTAATTTAAGCAAGCAGTTGGAATCTTTCTTCACATTCATTGGGTGCGTATATATGTATATATATATATAAGACTGACACTCTACCTGAAGATTACATGAATTGAACTCCCAGGATTAGTCCAGTGTATCATGGCAATCCAACATTACTTGCCAAACCAAGGGGAACAAGGGAACAATATCCACATGTTACACACATGCGGCTGGCGTGATGCCCATGCTTTAATCTAAGTACATGTTGTTGTCAACAGTATCTGTGATTAACAGGCCACCATTAAATACGGGAGAGAGGTTGATCAGAATTTCATTCTAGTGCTTATGATGAGAAAAAAAAGAGAGAATTGTTTGCCAGTACACATCATGTATTGTGGTAAATATGTGAATTTCAGTCATATCAATGCTGTATTGTTTTTTTGAGAAATGATTTTACACACTTAGCACACTGGCTGTTTTGTTGCATTAGATTTAATAATTAACCCATTTCAGATCAGAGTAGGGCATGTCAGTAGCTTTCCTTGGCATGGGTTGGGCAAATTGTGCCCAACCCATGCCAAGGAAAGCTATTGACCTAGGGTATACCATCATGAATTGTCTTACATACAAATCTCAGCCAAAATGTTTTCTAGTCATGAGAAATTTTAAGTAGAAATGTTAAGGCAGATGACAATGTACATGTGGACCCTTTTGGATGATTTGTGCAGGAAAGGGTTCAAGTAGTGTTAGGTGGCAAAACCCAGCCTTTTATCAAGTCCAGATTCTTGTATCGGAGAGTCTCTCATCTCAAGTTTTGGAGGTACCTGCATCGAACTGTATATATTTCAAGATAACAGATAACTGTACTGCTTAGCAATGCATTTATGTCATATCAATGAACTGTTTTTGTGGGTGGTGCATTTTTAGGAGAGGAAAAAATGAGTGCCTAGGTGAGTGCATTGGGTGGAAACACTATTTGTGTTTTGTCTACCAGGCTAAATTAAGTGGGAGTTCATGGTGGACAGCATTGAGTTCATGGTGGACAGCATTGAGCAGAGACTAGGTTGCAAGTGATGCTGTATGATATAAACTGCAGGATAAAACTGCCCACAGTAACTGATTGTCATGTTGGGGCCTGATACTTGATTGTCTGTATGTCAGGTTGGCTCAAGGTCAGGTAGACCTGTCAGCCTGCAGCCCAGAGAGCATGTAAATAAAGGGCATCATGTGACCTGGGTGAGAAGCAATGTCATCAGGAGAAACACTGGTTCTCTTATCCTCTCTGCAAGGGTAATTTCTCGCAAAGAAAAAAAAGGCTTTTTATTATTTTTTTCATCGGAGGGAAAAATGGTTGAGTTTGAAATGTCTTTGGTTGTGTGAAATATTAAGTTTGGCAAACCTGATTTCTCAGGTGCCACTTTAGCTTCATTGTTAAAAAGAAAAAGAAAACAAACATCTGCTGAGGAAAAAAAATGGGAAACAGTTCCAAATGAACATATTTACTTTATATCTAGTAAATTTTGGAGTGAGCAAACAAAAATATTTTTGCAAGGCTATCTAAGGTTTTGTAGTACATGATCCAATTTTCATGCTGGGAATATTCAAAGAAAACAAAGGTACTCTGTATATATCCAAATCAAAGGAGTATTTTATTAATACTTTTAAAATCCCCCAAACCAGGAGAACCTTTAAAAAAAGTAAGGTTTACAGGGGTCTTTCGAAACATAAAGACACATGTGCTATGATATTCTGACTAGAGCATACTAGTTTAGATGGAGAGCTTCAACGCTTCCACATTAGTTTAGTCTAATTTCAGCGAAGGGACTAATGGTAACTTTGGGGATCTTGTAACTATGATATAATACAAAATAATGTTGCATGTTGTTCCTTCATGCTCAGAAACCATGAAAATGGAATAATTATCTAATGTTGAGTGGACATGGCGCCATCAAGTTTTCCCCTGATCAAGTAGGTGGGGACACCTGGTGGCACTTAGGGACATAATAAGCTTGCATGAAAATATACATTTCTGTAATATTGATCTGAAATGACATGTTATGTAAGAAAGCTAATCATGTTTACCATGTTTACAAAAAGATACAAAAGGGAATACCATGAAAATAGCTATACTCATAACAAAAATGGCCGCAGTGTGATTTCTGCAGGCAGTGATGGCTTGGAAGTGGTGTGTATGAGAGAAAAGGAGGACAAAGTCAAACTTGACCATGACACTCAGTGATGCCATCAACACATAGCTGCTGTTGAGAACATGTCACTGTGAAGCTTGAGTGGCCCAGTAGTTAGTGACTATTGATACCAGTGCTTGCTGGGTGGCTTGTAGACTGACTTGAGTAGTTTATGTTTTGTTAGTGCTGATTTGAAGACACATTGAGTTTAGAATTTGGTGCCACATCCTCATTGTCTGTTTCATAGCATAGGCAGATACATGTATATCAAATAAACTGAGAAAGGAACTAAATAACTTCTTTTTTTAAATTAAAGGTGTATAAGAATAGGAGAATATTTGACAAGTAGCCAATAGGAATATGTGGAATTTGAATGATGATTTGCTTTGTTCAGGGCGTAAGATTGAAAAAAAAAGAATCCCCCTCAATGTACACACACACACACACACACACACACACACAAACAAGTGAAAAACAAGAACAAAAACAAAATTTTTAACTTTGTAAGTTGTTTAGTGTTTAAAATGAAGTGTAATTATTCAACAATTCAAATGTTCTCAGAGCTCACAGTCTCACACTGTTGGTCCTTTTATTACTTTTAGTTTACTGTTTTGCTGCTAGGTGGCAGCATCAGCTGATATCTCAGTGAGGTCGTTCATGAGGCTTGGTGACACCATCATGACCACTGAAATGCAGGTTACTGAAGCAACTCCTTATACATGTCATTGTGTTACATGTAACTTCAGCATAGTTGCAGGTATAACTTTGTGACTTGAGCAGCAGAACTGCTGAATGAGCATATCACTGTCTGAATGTTGTTTTGTTAGAGAGCATGTTTTTGCTCATTGACTAAAAAATGGGACCACATCACATATTCTCATGCCATGGCACAATGAAAATAGCTTAGAGCATGCGTTTATTGAAGTTGACAAGTGAACACAAGGATAACATTATTATTTGTTTGTCCAAACCTTTCATGTGTTTTTAGGGAAGGTTGGTCCTACAGCATAGCACATACTCTGGCTGTCAAGTCATTTAAAAATTCACAAATGGGTCCCAATGCTAATATGAAACTGTATTGTAAGTATAATGCCACTTTCCTCCCTCAAACACAACTGCTAGGGACATGCAAATTTTTATATTTTGCCTTCATGTCAAAATTTTGCTTCCATTTTTTTTTTTTTTGAGGGGGGGGGGGGTGTTTTTGTTTTAAATGTTCAGAACAAGTTGCAACCTTTGGCACCAGTTGCCTAGCTGAAAAAGGAAATGCACATATCCACTCGACCAAATCTTCATTCCTAAAAAAGAATGGTTCAATGGGGGAAGTTATGTGCGAGTGCCATATCAACACGGTTATGCAGTATATGTACTGAGTCGGCATTGATTTCCAGAATCGGTGACTTACATCCACCAGCATTAAGGAATGCCGAAAATATATTTTATGTTGGGAATGAGTGAGACTCGAACTTGCAACCTTTGGTACCAGTCACGAAGCTGAAATGGGAAACGCACATATCAACTAGACCAAATCTCCATTCTTAAAAAAAGAATGGTTCAATGGAGGTAGTTATGTGTGTTTTGTAGATCAGTTTTTTTCCTTCTCAGAGCTAATAAGTATAGACACATTTGTTTTACATGGATTGTGAAAGAGGTCAAGCATTGACTTGTCGAGCCACTCTCCATGGCACAGATGTTGGCGTATACTTCCTGCCTTGTCTGTGGTGGAGGAAACCGAAGAACTCGGAGAAAACCACCGTGCACAATTCAAGTAGTGGGAACTTTCTCCACATGCTTCCCAGGACGAGAATGGAACCCAGGTCACAGAGGTGAAAGGCGAGTGTCTTACTGCTCAGCCAACCATGCAATCATTACACTCAGGTGCAATTACTCTTTGAAAATTGTTTTATGTTTTATTAATTACGAATGGGAATGGATAAAAATTATTCCAAATTGAACACCAACCTCTTCTTTGTATACTACAACTCAAACTTTGAATGTTTGGAGGCACTGCAACAGGCCAGCCCTTGACATTCTTCAGTTGTGATGAGTGAAAAGCAGAGCCACTGAAACTTTCAAATTCTCAGACTATTTTATGTGCACATCTTCCCTATGTAATAACTACACAGAAAAATATATATATACAGTTTATGTGAAAGTTTAAATACACATCTTGCAAATCAGAAACAAGATTGTTTGGCAAAATTTATTTTATATCATGGCCCCCAAAATTTTGAATATCTTGCCAAAATTTAACCAAAAAAAACCCAAAACCCTCACGTCACTCTTCCAAATGAACACCCTAGTCAAATTGTAATCACATTTTATACCTTCATGTGGGAGCTTCAAGAATTATGAATTGTTTCAGGATGGAGCATTCAGAGTGATCTTTTCAATAAACTGCTATTAGTTTTCCATACTATATGTACTGATATATATTGCGGTACATACCTGCATTATTATATCAACTTTAATTGGGCACACAAGCATTCATGAATGCTTTGAAATATTCCAAAGTAGTAAGAATTTATTTTTTTAATTACAAAAACCTTTGAACTTCCAAAAGCGAACAAAGAGAAGATAAGTACTGTCTGGTAGCACCCTCTGGTGGCAAAAGCTGACACCATGTCCTGTACTTTCACAGTTCACATTTTATCAGTCAAGTGATAATAAACATTTAAGGTTAAGGAAGTTACATGCTGTGGCTTATTATCATGTATTTGGAGTCGTATTTTCTGTCCACAGAATCTCAGAGATGGCTGAGTGTCCCAAGATGTCACTGCATTGGGACGTAGCACTTACTGAAAAGCTGTGCAGTCTGCATGTGATAGAGGTCCTGGAGGGATTTCCTTGTAGTCATGACCCAGTTAATCAAAAAAACACTTGTTTCATGCACCTTGAAAAATATCAGCTGGCTTCATAGTCTGGCTTAAAGGTACAAGTTTTCCTGATTTGCTCCATAACCGAAGAAAATATGAATATCAAGGTCATAAGGTCATTCAAAAAAGTGGTCTTTTGTCATCTGCACCTTTGTGCAGACCAGGTGTTCAGGTGCATAAAGCCAGAGATGGTTGAGTGCTCTGAGATATTGTTTCATTAGTAAAGTATACAGACATTGAAGCTGCACAAATGGTAGGTGATTAGTATCTTTGAACCACTTGTGAAAAATATTTTTGTCTCTTTTCAAAATAGTATTGATTGGTTTGGATGATGTTGAACTCTATGGATATAGCCTGACTTAGAAAGCAGCATTTCCTTATTAAAACTCAATGCTAAAAAAGTGAGATCAAGGTCATCTAGCCATTGAAGAAAAAGGTTGCGTTACAGCTCCAGCTTTTTCCTCCATTGTATTGTACATTGTTCTGTTCAGGCATACACCAGCTGATTGTAGGTTACCCTCCAATGTAATGAGTGAATGATATTGTAAGTAAAGTGGGAACACAGCTGAGGGGGGAGTTTTTAATTTGTTGTCTGAGACATCAAGTTGTAAGCTTGTGGTTGCTGGCAGTCTTGCACTTTGACAAATGTTAATGTGTGGTTACTGTTAACCTTTTTTTTTTGACAAATGTAAACTTGTGGCTACTGGTAACCTTTTTTTGACAAATGGAAACTTGTGGTTGTTGGTAACCTTTTTGTTTGACATATGTAAATGTGTGGTTACTGGTTACCTTTTTGTTTGATAAATGTAAACCTGTGGCTACTGGTAACCTTCTTTTTTTGATAAATGTAAACTTGTGGTTGTTGGTAACCTTTTTGTTTGACATATGTAAACATGTGGTTACTGGGAACCTTTTTGTTTGATAAATGTCAACTTGTGGTTGTTGGTAACCTTTTTGTTTGACAAATGTAAACTTGTGGTTGCTGGTGACCTTGCTGTTTTATAAATGTAAACGTGTAGGTACTTATAGTCCTCCTGTTTGACAAATGAAAAAAAGTTTGGGTTGCTGGTAACCTTGCCATGTTTCAAATATAAAACTTGTAGATGCTGGTGATCTTGCTGTTTGGCAAATTATATAAAACTTGCAGTTGCTGGTTATCTTGCTGTTGTATAAATGTGAATTTGTAGTTCCTTGTGACCTCAGATGTTTGACAAATAGTCTTCCTCAGTGAAAGTAGACCATATAAGTCCATGATTTTTTTGGTATTTTATTGGATATTTCTTTAATATGTTTTTCAGAATGAAGAACGAAAAACAAGAACATCAGTGTTTGTATGCCTAGTCACAGACCTTTTAGAAGATTGGGATGATGCCAAGAGTATAGGTAAGTCCTGCACTGAAAAGCAGGCTCTTGAATTTTGTGAACTGGGACACATTACGGTACATGGACAGGGACTAGAACAGTGTGGTCACTTTGTTTTAAGTTACTTTTAAATTGGTTAACTTAATGGATTTTCCAGAATTACAGTGATGTCCATCCCTGTACACATATTTGAAATGAGAAAATAAAAACAGAACATAAACAGAGTAATTTTGTGCATCCTTGAGGATCATGTAGTCATATTAAGCTTTGTGGATATTTGTTGGCCTGGGGAGGCATGGTATGAAGAAAGTTGTTAGGTGAAAACAGTGTTTATATTTTGTACACAGACAACAAAGCTAGTTGGCTGCAATGAAACTTTCATGAACTTTCATGACTTAGGTTGCTTGCAGAGTCAAATTAACAAGTAAGACTTAAAATTAATAGACTACTTTTGTTACATTCTGACAACAATGCATGTTTACACACTTGGAAGCCACAGGAAGTGCTGCCACCTGGTGAATTTAATTCCTTGAAAATTGTCGTATGATGTGTGTCTTCTCTATAGAGTATTGATAAGGAAAATACAATGCTTTTATGTGGAAAATCAGAGCAGTCACTCCTAAAGAGTATTTGAAAATTTTGAGGGGACAAACATCCATAAAAAAATGAAAGAGGAAAGAAAGAAAGAAAATAACAATAACATGTTCAATGTTTAAATTGTCACTTCATACCAATTATATCACTCAAAGTAACTGGTTTTACATTGCAGCTTGGTACATAAACTTGGCCGGTTGCCCCACACAATTTATTTAATGCTATCCAAATTTGTATTATACAAGCTGATCCGAGAAGTATTTATACAGGGTTTTGCCCTCTATTCCAATTGCTTTTTTAGAAAAAAATGAAGTGTATATATAAACCAAGGCTGATGCTTTGCAAAGTGCCAATTAGTCTGTAAAAAAAGTGTAATTTGAGTAGTGATGGCAGATATTTTTCGTGCAAGAAGTCAGCTGGGGTGGGAATAAGTTTGCTGTCATACTGCAACCTAACAATTTACACTGATTGCTTAGTGGAAATACCAGCTGTCCAAGCCTGTGGGTGGTCCTAATAACCAAAATTTTTCACGTACATGTCTATGTCAATATGTATGTAAGGGTCTATCGCCTTTTTTTCTGTCTGGAAAATTTCTTAAATGGCACTTACAAAATAGAAACTGTTGACAAGAATATAGCCAACAGGTCCACAAACTGGTGCTACATTTGGTCCTGCAGGAACATATTGTCAGGTACTGTACACCAAATGTGCAGCTTTACGTGAGAATTGTTGATTACACAATATCATTATATCTGTGTGTACCTAGGGGAGACCCTCAACACGTGCGTATGTCGATAATACAAGGTATTGATATTGCTTAAGGCACAAGAAATGAATCAAGTGTTCAAAGATCCAGAGATCACATCTGTACTGTTCTTTGGGAGTGTTGGCTGCATGTTTGACATACTAGGTTATACAGGCACATTGTCTCTGCTGTGATTACATGCTGGTGGAGTTGCCAGTCAGCTGATCACTCTGGTGGATGTTAATAGCGTACGTCATGACCCAATAGGCTTCAAATGGTGATTTCTGTACCTGTCACTCTGTTATGTCAGAAATAAAAAATACATGTTTAGATTTGTCAACATTTTCAGAAGGCTATGATTTCTTTTTCAAACATTGGTAATTTTCAAATCAGAAATATCACAGCCACTGAGTGCCTTTAGTATTTTCTCAGCTTCTGCTTTTTATCCCGAAAAAAATATCATACGAATGCATTTGTCTCTGTAAGTGGAAAAATCTGAACTGTCATTTGTTTGAGTAATTTCATGACTTCATTGTTTTGGGGGTTTTTTTTATGATTGTTGTTTTTTTTTTTTTTTTTTTTTCTTGCTTTTGGTTATTGTTTTTTTGGTGGGGAGGGGGAGTAACTTTTCGTAATTTTATTTTGCTGTCAAAATTAGCCCATTGATAAGAACATTTCTTGTGATGGAGTTTTGCAAAAGTACTGAGTCTTGTTTTAATTGATGTTAGGATAAGATTGGACGACACGTATCCCTAATGTACTTTTAGTGGGGACCTGTCAGGAGCTTTCCTGTTATTTATCAAATGGTCAAGCAGGCCGGTTGTCACAGAAGAATAATTCACACAATCTGGTCAGCATGGAAGTATTGGTTGATGAGTCCCAAAGTGGTACTTGTGGACAAGTTTAATAGTTTCCACTGTTTGTATGATAAATAATCATGAGGAAAGGTAGTGACTTTGGTGCAAATCTACATGTATTTGGAATTCTGTGACACTAACAAACAGAGTATTTCAGCCAGAAGTTGGGTCTGATCAAAGGACTTTCGACGAACTTAAACTAAAGAGTGCAGGTGTTAAAGAGTTAAAGCCCTGAAGGGGGGCCACAGATGGACATGACGGGTCAGTTGATTGTAAGTGACTCATTGTGGTCAACACTGCCGAGACGGCCTGGGGGGGCACTGTTCTATCAGTGGTATACAATGTTAAACATGGCCAGCACAACAACCAACATTTTCTAAGCATGTAGAGGAGTACAGCTGTGGAGAGCTGTACTTGATGAGGTAACCTGAACGTTCAGGTGTGTGTTAATCTTTGACTTAGATATACACCTGGCCATAGATTTTGCAGCTGTACAGTGAAACCTGATCGATACGTGAAGGATCATACTGTCATGAGCTGGAGTATCACCTTAAATGACAGACTCTCAGTGACTTATTCTGGGGAAAAGAAGAGGTAACTTGTTGGTCACTAGGAGTTGACACTTGATAGCACATGGTCTCTGGCCTCTTGGACAAGTATCCTGTGAGTGTATACATATGCACTGTGAAACCCAGTAACAGTCCACTCTCACAAAGGTCATATTATTGGAGGAAGTCAACAGTTTTCGTGAACTGAGGAAAACTGTAGACTATTGGCCTGCCATCCTGGTTAGTCCTCCCAGAAATTTTCATGGAAAATATTTTGAGAAAGGACAATATTTAATAAAATGAATAAAGGAGGTAACCTACGAAGTTGCCAGTAGATTGGTTTGAGTGGGAAAGTGTGAATGAAGTCAACACCTGGAGGATTAGCCACAAGTGGAGAGACCACATTCACCAAACCTCAGGTGCATAGTTGACCGTATGAAGCCTCCAGTGAAAGCAAAGAAGACTAAGTTCTGCCTTACTGGTGGCCACTCAAGTACGGTTTAAGTATACATGGCTATACGCACCTTGGATATATGCTCATAGATCATATGCACTGTTCAAAATGTCCAGATAAATGTAAGATTGTTGTATTTAGAGCTGTCTTGGGTCTAGAGCTGAGAGCTGATACCTGGAGGTCTATAGTCCTAAACCAGCCACCACTTGGCATGAGTCTACACCTGGGCACCCAACCCAAATTAGGAAATATTAAAATGGGACATGCATTCTTCGGTCTGCTCTACAGTTCGCATTCATAATTTTGTACTTTTAATGAGAAAAATTATAATTAAAGCAATTAGGAAACTGAATTTTATATTTGGCTCCTTTTGGCCAGCATAATGTCACTAAGCTGTTACACTTTTACTTTGTAGTTGATACATGCATACAAAGTCTTACTTCCAATGTATTAGATGCCATGAATGCAGTCATGAAACGTATGAAAAATGTTAATTGCTTAAGATTGGCTTAATTTAGTTGTAAACAAGTAAAGGGTAAGACAGAATGGATAAGTGCTTGGATTCAATGCTTGTCAGGAAAGGAATGTCAGTACTTTGAAATAGTGACCCAGTCAACTTTCTGAATGTTAATATTGCACTGCCAGGAGTCTGGTATGACACACAGTACATACAGGCCAGTGTGGTAAGACACGGTACATACAGGCCAGTGTGGTAAGACACAGTACATAAAGGCCAGTGTGGTAAGACACACAGTAATAAAGGCCAGTGTGGTAAGACACAGTACATAAAGGCCAGTGTGGTAAGACACAGTACATAAAGGCCAGTCTGGTAAGACACTGTACATAAAGGCCAGTGTGGTAAGACACAGTACATAAAGGCCAAGACACACAGTAATAAAGGCCAGTGTGGTAAGACACAGTACATAAAGGCCAGTCTGGTAAGACACTGTACATAAAGGCCAGTGTGGTAAGACACAGTACATAAAGGCCAAGACACACAGTAATAAAGGCCAGTGTGGTAAGACACAGTACATAACGGCCAGTGTGGTAAGACACTCAGTACATAAAGGCCAGTCTGGTAAGACACGGTACATAAAGGCCAGTCTGGTAAGACACTCAGTACATAAAGGCCAGTCTGGTAAGACACAGTACATAAAGGCCAGTGTGGTAAGACACAGTACATAAAGGCCAGTGTGGTAAGACACAGTACATAAAGGCCAGTGTGGTAAGACACAGTACATAAAGGCCAGTGTGGTAAGACACAGTACATAAAGGCCAGTCTGGTAAGACACAGTACATAAAGGCCAGTGTGGTAAGACACAGTACATAAAGGCCAGTCTGGTAAGACACAGTACATAAAGGCCAGTGTGGTAAGACACAGTACATAAAGGCCAGTGTGGTAAGACACAGTACATAAAGGCCAGTGTGGTAAGACACAGTACATAAAGGCCAGTGTGGTAAGACACAGTACATAAAGGCCAGTGTGGTAAGACACAGTACATAAAGGCCAGTCTGGTAAGACACAGTACATAAAGGCCAGTGTGGTAAGACACAGTACATAAAGGCCAGTGTGGTAAGACACAGTACATAAAGGCCAGTCTGGTAAGACACAGTACATAAAGGCCAGTCTGGTAAGACACAGTACATAAAGGCCAGTCTGGTAAGACACAGTACATAAAGGCCAGTGTGGTAAGACACAGTACATAAAGGCCAGTGTGGTAAGACACAGTACATAAAGGCCAGTCTGGTAAGACACAGTACATAAAGGCCAGTGTGGTAAGACACAGTACATAAAGGCCAGTGTGGTAAGACACAGTACATAAAGGCCAGTGTGGTAAGACACAGTACATAAAGGCCAGTCTGGTAAGACACAGTACATAAAGGCCAGTGTGGTAAGACACAGTACATAAAGGCCAGTGTGGTAAGACACAGTACATAAAGGCCAGTCTGGTAAGACACTGTACATAAAGGCCAGTGTGGTAAGACACAGTACATAAAGGCCAAGACACACAGTAATAAAGGCCAGTGTGGTAAGACACAGTACATAACGGCCAGTGTGGTAAGACACTCAGTACATAAAGGCCAGTCTGGTAAGACACGGTACATAAAGGCCAGTCTGGTAAGACACTCAGTACATAAAGGCCAGTCTGGTAAGACACAGTACATAAAGGCCAGTCTGGTAAGACACAGTACATAAAGGCCAGTCTGGTAAGACACTGTACATAAAGGCCAGTGTGGTAAGACACAGTACATAAAGGCCAAGACACACAGTAATAAAGGCCAGTGTGGTAAGACACAGTACATAACGGCCAGTGTGGTAAGACACTCAGTACATAAAGGCCAGTCTGGTAAGACACGGTACATAAAGGCCAGTCTGGTAAGACACTCAGTACATAAAGGCCAGTCTGGTAAGACACAGTACATAAAGGCCAGTGTGGTAAGACACAGTACATAAAGGCCAGTGTGGTAAGACACAGTACATAAAGGCCAGTCTGGTAAGACACGGTACATAAAGGCCAGTCTGGTAAGACACAGTACATAAAGGCCAGTGTGGTAAGACACACAGTAATAAAGGCCAGTCTGGTAAGAAGTGAAATGCCTATCACAGTCAACCAAAGTGGTCACCAAAGGCATGAAGAATAATCAATGATTAATAAATTCAGTTTCCAAAATAAAATCATCCAGTCTGTTTCAGGCAGGTTTTTTGTTCTATGTCTTCAAGCAAAAGAGAAGGTAATGGGCAGCCCAGACTCTGTGTGTGTGTGTGTGTGTGTGTGTGTGTGTGTGCGTGTGTCTGTGTGTCTGTGTGTGTGTGTGTGTGAGAGAGAGAGAGAGAGAGAGAGAGAGAGAGAGAGAGAGAGAGAGAGAGAGAGAGAGAGTACATGTGTACACAGCTATGGTTGTGGTTACGCTTTGTCATTCTCCAATGAAACAGAGGACACAGGTGTGGAAGATTGACTGACAGTCAGACAGCACAGGCTTACCAGGACCTGAATCATTGTGGCTGCTTTTAGCTGTCTGCCAGTCCACACTTTTCGACATTTCACACTTACAGCCACGCTCAAAGAGGAAGGGCCCTGGGACGTTTGCTACACAGACAGTGAGGATTTCACCCACTGTCTCTAATAAGGAATAAATATTTCTATCCCATTAATTAAGTGAATAATGAATACATAATTGTCAAGAGTAATGACAGGTTAGGTCATGTTGTGTAATTATGTGGTAAGATTAGGTGAAATGCATTGCAATGGAGTGCCTATGCTGGAGCCCAGCTGTCTGTCAACTTACTCACTTAGATCTACTCAAAATGTTAATATTTACATGTTAAGTTGCCACTTATAAAGCACTGTTGAAATAGTTCTATAAACCATGCATGCTGCAGGGCTTCACGGATATTTTTCAAGCAGAAGTGTAGAGTGTGTAGAAGTCATTCCATTCTCTAGTGCCCAATTTTGCTATATTTATCAGCAAAATTCCATTATGGGGTTTGTTAGCAGCTAGAATTTAAGAGGAATCACATTATAGACCTGATAACCAGGATGCTGCAGTAAAAAAAAAAAATCAAAGTGTTCACAGCCTAAAGTCCTCAAGTTTTTTTCATTTCTATGCCTACCTAATCAAGATGTAGCTGCTGCAAAGGTGACAAGAGCATGACTTAACCCTAATTTGCCCTTGACATAAGACTGAGTCAACAGCTTTCCTTTGTGCTAAGTGCCCAACCTATGTCAAGGAAAGCTGTTGACCACGGCCATATTATCTTGATAGGTCTCCCCTACAAATCTCAGTCAGATTGTTTTTCATTTCCTTTGAAACTACATATGGTCCAAAACATTGAATCTGACAACACTGGACCACCAGCTGAGCCAGTCTTGGCTAGTTTGCTATGTACAAACCAAGGCTCCCACAAACTCAGCTTGGAAAATATTGAACAGCAGATGTTTTCAATTATGATACATGTACATGATCAAAATTGTTCACTCAGATAAAAAAAAATGTGGGTTCCATCAACCAACATGATATATGAAAAAATTAGAAAACTGCATGAATATTTTGATCATCTTTATATAAACAACTATTTTGATTCATTATCTTGTTATGTCCACTTCTCATGATTTTAATCATCTTATGTGATCACATTTATTGTCCTCTCCTCTCTCCCCCCGCCCCCAAAAAAAGGAAAATTAAGAAAGAAAAATTGATGCCTGATGAATACATTGTATAAAGAAAAATCATGCCATTATATTTTTTAAATTTTGTGAGAAAAGTACAATAATGCATTATAACGACACTTTTAGGTGGCAGTGTTAACTTGTGTGTTTGTGTGTGTGCAAGTTAATTTCCAGAATTCCGAAGATATTGCGTAACATACATTTAGCAAGAACATTTCTGTTCACAATGTAAGTGCAGTGCAAATTAAAAGACTTTCCAGACTTTAGATGAATATTTTCAAGAAATGTAACTGGGAGCACTTAAAGAAGGCAAGTTAAATGTACATGGCACATTTAGTATTTTTTTAGGGGGGGGGGAGGATACAAGCACTTGTAAAAATTACATGATGATAAATAAGTGTGAACACACTCCTTGCCAGCAGTACATAATTGGACACATGTTAATAGAAGGGTATGGAACTTGGAACTAAAGAATGCAGCACATGTTAATGGTAAGATTTCTCACAGACTACTATTGATCTAAAATATAGATTTCTGGGGGGCTTAATTCCAGCCATGCCTATAACCAATATACTGAGCCAAGTAGGACCAGCTGAGTTGTTCTGTATAATGTACAGATATGGCTGATAGCTATATACACTATATAAATGCTGATAGCCAGGTGCTGGTGCCGATGTAGTAATATGCCATACTTGGTGTGTATGTGATCATTCCAAGAATACCTGTACTGAGTACTACTGACCCCTAGTCCATATGGAATATGCAGCATTGTTTGATACATGTCAGCGTACATGTTATTACTAACAAACTTGTTGATGGTGTGATATACTTTGTGTCCTGTGGATCTGTGTACAGTGATTTGAATCCAGATGTGTAGTATACATACATACATCATCAACATGTACATACAACGTGTAACTGATGAAAATTGTGCTAATTCTGTGTCATAAACTCTCTGTGATGTAGGTGTGTAGACATGTATAATGCCAAAGGTGTTAGAGTACATGTAGGCCAATATACATTTAGGTTTTTGTCTTGGTTATGTTGTGTATGTGTTTTCTTTTATTCTTTTGTTTGTCACAATCCATTGTATGTGTTTTTTTTTTTTTTACTTGTCACAATCTATTGATAAGAAGTAGGTACAAAAATGTTCCAAATGGGCACATTTTAAATTTAACAAAGGATTTGAGATCTTTGGGTTTACGGGGGGGGGGGGGGGGGGGGGGGGGGGGTGAGGTAGGTAAATATCATATCAAGTACATATTTTTTGCAATAGGCTTCCTCAGCAAAACTATCAGCCTCACTGAGTATTAACTGCTGTTGGGGTGAACTGTTTAAATTGCACTTTGCCTCACTTTCTCACCATTGGTACTTTTGGTGTCAAAATGGGATTCAAAGGGCATCAAATCAACACTCTCCATATTTGAAATCCATTAGTACAGTGTAAGAGGAGTTTGTGTTGGGGAGTAGAAGTGGAGCACGGCTTGATATCTACTACATGTATAACACCAGACTGTCTCTTGCATTGTTGATATCTACTACATGTGTAACACCAGACTGTAGCTTGCATTGTTGATATCTACTACATGTATAGCACCAGACTGTATCTTGCATTGTTGATATCTACTACATGTATAACACCAGACTGTCTCTTGATACTGCAGCATATTGAACTTTTTGTGTTGCATGAAATGTGTTGTGTCCTTTCACATCAATTTCATCTTTAATAGAATATGTTTTTGGCAGACAATTGTAGATTAGACCTTTGATGATGGCACACCCCAGGTTAACATTATGTTTCCTTGGCATGGGTCAGGTATATTGGGCCTAATCTGTGCTGAGACAGTTGTTGACTCAGTCTTATGACCAGGAAAGGATTACAGCTCTGGCATATTTCTAATTTTTCTTTCCTGTTCATGCCATTGTGGCTGTCCAGTTTATCATACTGTCTGTGGTGCTTAAAACTTCTGTGTGTACTTGCAGGACGGAAGAGACAGTGGTTTAACCTAGATGATGCAAGGGAACAGTTAGGTCGTCACAAGCCTGTACAGCAAAACTACCTGGAACTGCTCAAAAAGCCCGACCTCCCCTCCAGCTGATAACTAGTGCCCTCTGGCGGTCAACCTGCATACTACTCGCATACAACTATTTGTGTATTATATACTGTATATTTATGAGATTGAAAATTGCCTGCATTTTTCTCATGACGTGTGGTTGTCACATGTACCGTAGTACTCGCCGGTTATCTCACCAATGTTAATCATGGGTAGACATGTGCAGATGGACCTTTGTACAGGGGGCAATTCATTTATAACTTGTATCATATGAGTGTATACTTGTATAATCACTGTACCTAGACACATACATTTGTGGCAAGTCACAATCATTATCCTAGGTCAGCTTGACCTGCAAAAGTTCACCCTCAGTGAAAAATTGTTGTCACAAAATGTAGGTTCTGGATCTGACCAAAACTCCTAGGACTACTGGGAAACACGTTCATCTTCATTTTGTACCACAGAGCCCTATCTACTGCGACCAATGTGCTGACAAAAATATAGTTAGGGTCAGTTTCACATAAGGTGAAAATAACCATGTTATAGCAAAAGTATTAAAATGAATGACAATGATACAGATAGAGAACTGAGTGCTGAATGTATATCCAAACATTACAAGCTTTAAACAGAGGTCAAAGGTCAGTAAACATGGAGAGCCACCTGTGTGAATCCATGTTAAAGTCTTCATTGTGGAAGTGTTTATATGTAGAAGAAAAAGTTCAATGACTGTACAAGGTCAATGTATTCAACAGACTTGGTGCACACTTTTAGCAATCTTTCTCAGTCAAGATTATACTGTGGACCTTGAAAGGTTACAAGATACAGCAATCAAGAGATAATGATACAATCCATGTATGCACAGCTGAGATACACATACAGGGGTAAATCAAACTCAATCTGTATATATACAGCTTTGCTAAATGTGTATGAAACATCTTAAGTATCTCTGTACTCATCTAAATTGTTAGCAGAAAATTTATTTTTGCATCTTTCACGTAGGAGCATGTCGTGTAGAATGGCTTGGCAGTACGTGCAAACATACGTCATACATGTGTACAACACATTCAGCAGACACTTCTTTGCAAGCAAATATTGGTATAAAGTCAAAAAAAAAAAAAAAAAAAAAAAAAATGAAATGTACACAGCTTTTGTCACTTTCACATTTTACAGTCTGTATTATGTTTCAAATTTGATGAATGTGGAAAAAAAGGTTTATATTCAGTGTAATATGGTAAGCTGCTTTATGTTAAGGTTTGCTATACATCAGATTGCTATAGTGTAAATGAATGGCAAAGTGTCAATTGCAATATCAGTTTGTTTATTTATTTCCAGAGGTGTAGTACCTAATTAACTTTTCCGTGCCAATCATGTCTAAAGTTGATCTACTAAAGTCAAACTAGTCTGAATTATCATTAGGATCTCAGATTTGTATTCCTCGTAAAAAGACTTTTCATTCAAGTACCAGCATGCCTCTAGTTCCAGAGAAAAGCTGTTGACTCAGTCCAAAATTTGGCACTTAAAGAGTTAATGTTCTGCATTATAGTCACCTGAAGTTCTAATTAATTCTAGAGCTTGCGGAATGCATGTTACCTTGTTGGCCACATGGGGGCAGCACTGTGCCTGGCAGGTGGTCAGACATAAGTCACTGAAATGGACTCTGGCTGATAACTTTTTAATGTCAGCTTATGAGGTTAAACTTGTCATCATAACAGAGCAAGTTTTTTTCAATGATTTTGAAATGTTTTCACAATTTCTGATTTAAATGTATTTTCACAATGCACTTTGCCATACCACAACACTACCTACTGGAAGTCAGTACCTCCTGCATGAAGCATATGATTAAATTGATGTATTACTGACACTGTGCAAACACAGCATTCTCATTCTAATTCTCCCTTTTTGAAAAAAAAAAGAATCTTGGTGAATCTGTTCACTGTTCAGGAGTATGAAAATATCTTTCGTAATTTTTGAAAGGAAGATGGAATTTGCTGCATGTTGAGAGAAACATTTTTGCATAGTTTACCAATGATCTCACCTTGCTGTTTACACATGTATGGTAAAGACACCATGAACTATTTTTAAGCCATGAAAAGGAATTGACAATATCCGAAGTTAAGATATAATTGCTTATTGAAGTGTCAGTGACACAGTACTCAGGTGTTTCCATTGTCACATTTTATACAAGGTGAAATTCAACCTGTAATGAAAAGTTAAGAAAGTACGAAACAGAAACCAGGTGATTAATCTGACAGTAGGAAAAGCTTGTGGCAGTTAATTGAAGGTGATGAAGAAAAAACAAGAATTATAGCTGACTTAGTCAGGTGGTAGCCAAGTTTGGTGGTAGCTGTGTTTGGTGGCATCTGCTGAAAGGTTGGCCGAGTAAAGGGCCCAACATCACAAGATATGATTGATTAGTTAGAAGGTATTGACGCTTTCTATTTCAAAGCAGCTTTTTGCTAATGCTACTGGGAGTGATTCAGTTATGTCCCCTACATAATTCAAATTAAATCTTATGTCATATTCCATTTTGTTGCAATCAAATTTCCAAAATCCTAAAGTGAAGGTGTGCATTTTTCCGACATAGTATTATGGTAGGTGTCACAAGACACTGTTCAAGAATGCTGAGCAGCACATCCATTGATGTTGAAAGACGTGCAGAGTTACTTCAGTCTCCAAGCCATCTTTCAGTAGTACAGTCGTCAAAATGATCTCAATTACATTATAAAGTCATCCACAAATAAAAGAAACCCAACTTGCCAGTCATTATGCCAGGTACTTTGTGTACCATGTGACTGTACAGTACTTAGAATTAAGAAGCTGGGCATAGAAATGGACTGAATTTGTATGGTTGTAGAAAATTATACATGGGCTTTTTACTTAGTTGGTTGAATTTGGTTGTGATCAATCTTTTTTTTTTTTTTTTTTTTCAAATGGTCAGTTTCTGTGTCAACTTTACTGATTTGCTAGACTGTGTGTGTGTCTGAAACCCAGGGTTAAAATGTCTGTGGACTGATCACAGGATGAATTAATAGGGCAACGTGTGCTCCAATATGGAATTCAAGGCAATAGGTTCAGTGTTGCCAACCTTAGAGTGCTGGAAATTAGTACCACTCCCTGAGGGAGTGAAATGACCAATGGAGGAGGGTGTGGGGAGGAGAGGGTGCTCCCCTCCCCCCCCCCAGCTGGAGGTAAACTTTTCTGTAAAACTATAACTAAAATAGAGCTGTTTTATGCACTATTTTGGCATTTTTTGGTGCTTTTTTGCCATTTGAAACTTTGCCTGTTCTCATACAAAAACGATTTCAATGAAAAATCATTTTATGAAATAAACTAAAACAATTTGTATTCAGTCATATAACAGTAATTTATTTAAATGAGCAAAACAGTTCAGACAGCATTACACAGCACAAAAATTAACTTCCTACTTTATTGAGATATTTAGTACTTTTCATTCAACTTAAACTTAACACAATTTTACTCTTCTCCTTCTTAAACTGTTGGGTGATTTTTTTCTTTTTCTTTTTTACCGGAATTTTTTTTAAAAAAATGAAGGTTTGGGACGTGATGGGTAAGACAGAAGATCGCTAAATCCAGGCCTGAAATTCAGCAAGACATACGGGAATTCCATAAGAGTTGGCAACGCTGTAGGTTAATGACCCGATTCCAAAATGTGCAGCACATGGGGTGAGGTTTTGACCCCTGGCTGAAATCTGCAATGCAGAGAATGACCCCTTGACCCACTGACCAAAACTGAAATCCTATTTTTGACCTGGTGACGAGATCATGATTTCATGGGACAAGTTATTGACCTGCTACCCAACTCTTGAATTCATGGGATTAGCTTTTGATGCTTAAATCTGGAAAGCAGCTGATGAGGTCTAGGCCATGAAAGAATGTGGACTATTGCATGGTATTTGTTCATACATTTGATATGTACTATGGGGGGTAGGTACTGGACCCTGCATTAGCCGTCATATGGTTTGGTTGACATGATACCAGTGAAGTGAGTCATTAACCCCCTCAGTACCAAGGAGGCAAAGGCCATGGTCATTGGTTTTGACACTGCCTGACAAGTCATACTGCAGCTGCCCTCGTGGAACTTTGCCCATGACCTGTCCAGCAGTGCAAACATTGTGGACTGCATACTGGAACTTGAAAGGTCAAAGCTGCTTTGACCCTCTCAGTGCTGAGACAGCAATGCTGGCAACAGCATCTTCCCTCAGTCTGCTGGGGGTGGATTGCACCCAAAGCATGCCCAGGAAAGCTGTTGACCTGGACCATACTATTGTGGTACACTATAGGCACACTTGTCCTGGACCATACTATTGTGGTACGCTATAGGCACACTTGTCCTGGACCATACTATTGTGGTACGCTATAGGCACACTTGTCCTGGACCATACTATTGTGGTACGCTATAGGCACACTTGTCCTGGACCATACTATTGTGGTACGCTATAGGCACACTTGTCCTGGATCATACTATTGTGGTACGCTATAGGCACACTTGTCCTGGACCATACTATTGTGGTACACTATAGGCACACTTCTCCTTGAATGAAAGGTCCTTACAACAGCGCTGAATATGGATTCATTATAATAGTTTATATAAGCACAACTTTGGTTGTGATAAGTTGCGAGTTGACTCTTTGTGCTACTTGTTATGTTAGTATGTAAATTATTGTAAATATTATACCTTCAAACTCTGCATGTGAAGGCCTTTCATTCAAGCACCAGCAGCAGTTACAAAGAAGATAGTCTGGGTCAACAGCCATCCTGAACAAGTTGCCCTAAAGTGGGACAAGGAATCCTGGTGTCTCAGTCTTGAAAATTGGCATTTTAGGGGTTAATTGGAACTTTGAATTAGCAGTTTCCTTCTGAAAGTGAGTTCAGTAAGACAGCATATGTAACCAGTCTGCAATGAGTTAAAAAGAGCCAAGCGTTGTTATCAGAAACCCAGTAAGAAGTGGTAGCCATGTGAGGTTGTGTGTTTTTATCAGTGCCAATTGTCAAGCTGTAGTTGCTTGCTTTATCAACAAAATTGTCAGTTTCAAATGATTAATGTACAAAAAAAGGTAACATCATATCATACAGTTCACTTAATAAATGAATTGTTTTGTTTACTTGTTTTTTGTGGATATTTTTACACGAGTACCAAATTGAACTATTTTGCTCATTAAAATGTGTTTACGACATACTGTGGTACATGTTGGAAGTTTTCATCTTTAGGATAAGTCTCTTGGTCAGTCTTAAGAAATATCTTTTTGTCATGATTTTTTATATTCCTCAAACAATTACTGTTGGAGAGAATTATGACTTTTCAGGTTGCACATGAGGACTGTGACTATTTAAATGTTTCCAATTAATACACAACTGTGCCCACCCTTTGTTCTGTTCAGTGTGATTTTTTTTTTTTTTTTTTTTTTTTTTTTTTTTGACCTTCATGAGCGAAAACTGAAGCTGTTGCTAATTGACTACGTGAATGCAAGAGTCGAACATTGTGAGGGTATCTGGGCTGGCGCCAGCCATCAGCCAGTGAGCCATGGGCTAATATAAGTGGGACTTGGCTTAAGATATTTACCATCTTTCAGCCACATTGGCAAGAAAAAGTTTAGATTTCTTTGGTTCCATCCAAGTATTTTAAACGTCATGATGTCATACCTGCCTACTGATTTAAAAATTCAGAATCGGTTTGGCTAAAGAAACTTGAGTTGAGCTTGTACATTTGAGTCACCTTTGCTTAAGTGGCTACACTTGAATAATTTGTAGTGTGAGCCCAGACTATTTTTGCACCAAATGTTAACACCAGGCTACTTTGCAACAGATTTGTCCGGCATGATGACCAGCTGAGAAGTATAGCATGGGACATGGGGATTCTCTATAGCATGGGACATGGGGATTCTCTGTAGCATGGGACATGGGGATTCTCTGTAGCATTTTGCGATATACAAGACCATATTTCAAGCCTTTTATTTCTGTTAAGAACCAAAGATCAAAGTCCTGAGGATGTTTTGAATTAAAAAAAGAAAATGAATGAGAGACAAATTCTGTTATCAGGGTTTGACAGTGTTTCTTGAAAGTTCAAAAATTTATTTTGACCTGTCAAGGTCTTGATTTCCCCAGCAGCCCTTGAAAAGTTATTTTTACCAGAAACCCATCTTTACATTCTTGTTTGTATGGATATCAAACTAACATGTCAAAATTCTGTGATAGGGGGGGGGGGGGGGGGTAGCAATAATTATGTTGATTCAAAGCTCAGAAATGGTCAAAAATAAAATCTCGTTATACGGGCATAGGGAAAAGAGGAGAACGGATTCTTGGCAAACCTCAAATTATAATTGAAGATGTATTGGAAGTGTATAGGAACCTTGCTGTGGGCAATAAAGAAGTACTTTACAAACTTCTACTCATGCAGATATATACCAAAGTACTCTCACTGGGTCCTCACTGTTCTCACTGGGTCCTCACTGTTCTCACTGGGTCCTCACTGTTGTCATAGTTTCACCGAAAATTGGTCATAAATCATATTTTCCAAATCCCGTGGTCTTTGTAAGGTGAGGTAATTGCTGACCAATCTTTATTTGGCACATGTTTGGTGAAAAGTGTATGGTTTTATGTTCAGAAACATCTAGCCAACTGATGCATAATGTTTGGTAGCTAGTCCCTGTACCTGTTAGTAAAGTGGGTTAATTTTTTCTACTGTTCCTGGCACATATCGCAGGAGGGCTGTTCACAAATTGAAGTCGGCACCAGAAAGAAATAATTTCATGAGTTGCAATAATTTTGATTTGTTGATTATCTAGTTCATTTAGAATATTTATGAAATTTGTAGTTTTATTTTTACACTCTGACTGTCTGTAACAGTTGTTTATTTCTTTACACTTTGACTATGGTTTTGTTAATTTTCTGTTACTGTTTATTTAAATTAATTCACAATTGGTATGTATATATATATATCTCCATGGATGGATAAGGCAAGTGACTGTTGTGTCATGAAAAACATCCTCAGAGACCTGTTACCATCTTTGAGAGAATGTTAACGGTTAATGAGATCACAAAGCAAGTGGATGATTTGCACTCTAGATGGCAGGGCCAGTATGAAAAAGACGATATTTTACATTGTTTAAATTTTTCAGCAAATGCGTATGATGACTGATGCACTTGAAAGAAAAAAGAAGTGTACAGCTTGAAGCAATGCGATGTACGTCATCATTTTATCATCTTAATGCACTCTTGGATGTCAAGTGTTCTGTCATTAATAGTGACAAAGGACTGTGTGTATTGTAACAAACGACTATGTATTATATTGTGAAGTTGTTTTGGAGTGCCCTAGTGGTAGAATGTGACGCAGTACATAAAGTAGGAACACGTGCAGACACCTGGAGCATGTTGCCTGGGGAGCCATCCTTCCAGGCATACAGCATGTGGTGGGCATGGAGGAAAGTCCAACTTAAACTTAACATAAGAAGTTTATGGAGATGAGTTTTGTTGGTTTCCCATATGTATTGTTTGGGGTCTGAATTCTACATTGAAGATGACTCCCTGTGTACAGTAAAATTGATAGCACCTGTCCATAAAATGTTTTGAGGGAAGTTCAGTCTATGTAACTGTGCTGTCTGGTTTGGATCTTCCAAGTCCAGTGATTTGTGCAATAAATGTTGGTCACATTCATCAGTCACATATAGCCATGTGGATTGTTGAAATTTATGCGAAAAAAGAAAAAGCAAGTTAGTACATCTAATTGTTAAAGGAAACTTTTTAAAAAAAAAATTGTATATATTGAACATACCTTAGCTTGAAAAGTAGTCCTGTCAGCATTTGATTGATGTCCATGTGGCAGTACTACCTGAACCCTTGCAGGACTGAGTTCAACTGAGTCAGCGGCTGTCTGTGTTGTACATGACTGCAATGCTCTCAAAGCATGCTAAGGAAAGCTGTTGACCTGGACTATTTTACTGGTGTCTGCCACTGTAGACTGCTGGTACTAAATGAAAGGTCTGTTCACATACAATAAAAATCTACTATCATTATGTCAACTCTGAGCATAGCGATTTTTGTCAAAGTTGGCAGTGAAAGAAGAAATAGATATTTCATACAATCACACAGTAGCCAACCAGTGTCAAAGGAAAGCTATTGACCTGCAGCATGATGCCCCCACAGGGCTCCTGTACAATTCAAATTGAAAATATTTCACAGGAATGAGACAAAGTCAAACCTATCGTGCAGGCAACTTTCTCCATTCAGGCATGTGGGGGCAATTTGTGAGCAGGAACTGTAAATCGGACAACATGTCTTCTTTTTTTTCTTCTAGCTGTTAACAGTGACATTAAAAAATGAATGTGCAGTTTAACACTTAAGGCACTTTTTGGTTAAACTGATCAGTGTTAAATAACTTGGCAATACGCTAGAAGGAGAAGGGAAAATCTAATGTTCTGGAGAGACAATCTTTGCTGGGAGGTGCTGGGATAAGCGGGCTTTATGGACAAGAGAGGATGTGAGTGTCTTACCGTGACACTGTCTGTACAGCCACAAATGTCTTGTTTCTGATCATGCGTAAGCCTTTTCTCTCACAGGGAACAACTTCTGAAGAGGACACATCGTGTTGATAAAATTCATGCAAGATTTCATGATGGTGACCGTGTGGATATTTTTATTTGGAAAAGATTTTTTTTTTTTGGATGTGTAAATCAAATTCTGCAACAGATTTTATGATTTATAGATTGTATCCTTTAACTAAGGTTTCTTGCGATATATAATTCAAATTCTGAAGGTATTTCATCATGATACTTGACATCAATTTTTTTTAGACCATTTGTAAAGGGAGTTGAAGTTACGCTTCTATGATGTTGAAACAATCATAAGTTGGCAAGTCTGTTTGTTGAGTTTGATATTGCCACCTTATGTAAAACAAGCATCTGGAAAGGTTTTATCAATTTTGGCAACAAACCATTTTACAAGGCAAACAGGAAGTGATAGGATTCCATGATCATTGTGACTTTAGAGAGGTACATCGTGCAATGTGAGGTGTTAACTCATTCCATACCAGTCCCTGATTTTTCTGTATATTGACCTAGATTTAAGACCACAATTGTATATTTAAATTCTTCATGAAAAGAGCTTTCATTCAAGTACCAGCATGGGTATAGTCTTAAGTCAGTGGTTCTGGCACTGCCTGGCAAGTCATGCTGCAGCTGCCACAAGGGCAGCTGCAGTATGACTTGCCAGGCAGTGCCAGAACCACTGACCAAGGCCTGTCACCACAGTATGGAATGAGTTAACATTGTCTCTGTGAGAATGGTTTCCTCATGTGTTCGAGAGCCTGCAAAGTGTCAACCTGAAACATGAACACTTGAGACTGGCTTCACATTAAGTTGAGAAAAAAGTAACCACTCTAGTGTTGGGGAACCAGCATGGGCGACTCAAGCTAATGGGAAAGGGTTGTACAGTATATCTTGGGATCATCTTTTTCTGTTGCTGTTTCACCCATTAGTCTACATGTTGACAGCTTATATATGAATATTAAAGTTTTTTTTTCATCTGATTTGGGATAAAGTATAACTTTCGTGTACATAAATACATGTTATTGCTGATAAATCTGTTTTGGAAGAAATTGCATATGATTTGCTTTAAATTAAAGACGTTCGGTACACCGCGTTATGCGCAACCATTTATGGTCCAATGCCTCTATGCAGTTAGAGCTGGTATTTGTCGATACCTGCACTAGCTGCTGCTCGCTTTTCCTATTTTGCACAGTTCCGTTTGAGAAATATGGATTGTTTACGAAGAGTGAAAAGGAAAAAGAATGGGCGGTTTGTTAACAAGTGCCAAAACAAAGGACTAAATGCTTTAAAACAAGGCAGAATACGTCGAAATACGGCAGTGGTAAACAAAAACGCATGTACACAATCAGCGAACGCTGACCAAGTCACCGTCGAAAGTGCCACGCCCACTTCCCCAATGCCACATGCACATGTAAACACTGACAGTTATAACTGGGACGAAGGTCGTAGAATAGTGGAACTAAGTGTACTAGCCGATAATCTTGTATGCGAGGAATGTAAAAAAAAACATTGTCCCTAAAAATACAGAATCAGAAAAACGATATGGCTTGGCCAGTGTACTTTACATTTCTTGTGAATGTGGTACGATAAACGCTGTCCCAACTTAGGGGGGGGGGGGGGGGCACCGCAGTAATTCCCCAGCGTCAAAAGGTGGCACAGGCATATTTGACAATGTGCTGCCTGTGTTACTATTCGACAATGTATTAAGGCAACTATAATTTTGATATTCCTATTTTTACCTCTTTTTCCACATTGCTGTATTGCACTATGGAGAGAATCTTACAATGTTTGCCTCTTCTCAGTAAAACTATGAAAGTATATATTATGACTGGAATATAAAATTAACGACGTACTGCCGTTTATTTAACCTACATACATGTATATTGATATGGTATCGAAGTTAGACAATGAATGGATACCTTGTACCTATGAACTTAGAACAAATTCAGTCAACATGCATGAATTCTTTGTACAATTGCGGAAAAAATAGCACCGTATGATATCTTTTTTTGTTAATCAATGAAATCAGTGCATATTTTGGAAACCCCCTACAATTTTTCAGGGATTTGTAAATATTTTTTCTACTTCAAACTTGAAAAATAATGTGAGCACTTATACATTTTTGCAAGACGAGATGAATTTAAAGTCACATTCCAGCATGTTTTGTTCACATATTTGTTATTAAAAGGCTTGATATACATTGCTTACATTCATATTGAGTTATTTTATGCATATCTTTGCATCCTTAATTTATTTTTTTGCTTTTACCCGCATATATAATGTTTGCTATAAAATTTCTGTAGTCCTTACATGTAGCGCCACCTAGCGACAAAAGTTGCACCGTGACATGCCAATTTTTTGCTTGCATTTTGTTTCAAATGCCAATATCTTGGTTCACACCAAAAACCAGAGATTTCTAAATTCTTTTGACCAGTGTACCGAACGTCTTTAACTCATTCCACTTTGATAGAAAACCAAGTCAACAGCTTTCCTTGGCACGCTGTGGGTGCAATGCACCCAGAGCACACCAAGGAAAGCTGTTGACCATGGGCATATAATTTGGAATGATTTTCCCTGCAAGTTTTACAGAAAAAAATTGACAAATAATCCCTAAATTAGTAAAATACAAGTAGCATAGGACATTTAGATATTAGCAGGAAAAAGTGTCATTAGAGTGGAATGAGTTAACAGTATTATATAACAGGAGCAACAGTGCCATATCTTCCAAGTAGTTCTGAACAAAAATAAATGAAAAAACAGCACAATCCAATCTCGCTATGCTACATAGCCAAATAAATTGTACTGGTGTAACAGAAATGTATCCTCTGTGTGGCTTTGGTTTTCTGGTGTAGCAGAAATATTTGTCGCTATATTCTGCCATCCTGGTGTGGCAGACATTTGTTTCCAGTCCTAATCCTCCATATTAACACTGATGTGACAGTTGGAGCGGCAGTCAGTTCAGATGCATGGTCATGGTGGATCTGTTTTGTCAAACGCTAAACAATTCTCTGCTGTTCATGCTGCTTGCATGCAAAGTGTGGGTTTTAATGTTTAAACTTCAATTTCTGGTTAATGGACAGCCTTCTGACAGAAGATTGTAGATTCAAGACCTATGGGGATAGCGAACCACGAGGTGGCAGCTGTCCTTGGGCATAGGTTTGGTGTAGCCAAAATTAGCTGTTGACTCAGTCGTATTCTGACCCAAATAGGGTTAAACTGAGCAAATCTTTCATGTCCTGTAGGATTGCCTCATATGTTACTGATGAATACTTTTGTTCCCATCCTTACAGTGTTCTGTGCAGGCTAGCTCATATTTTCTGGCTATGTTGCTTACATGCTTACATGGAGATTTGGTCTGATGTTGAGAACTACAAAAAAGGTCACAAGATTTAGCATGCGACTTGCCTGTAGATGATGGTGGCTCAACACATGGTAATCTGATTGTTCAACTGCATTTCGCATGTGAAGCATTACTTCGTCAAATGACCACAGACCACACAGTGTCATTTTGAAACCTTTTCATGTGCAGCAATGTATGCACTTCAATAGACAGACAGATGAGTGCGCTTTGATGTACAGACTCAAATTCTGGATGCACATCACCTGGCCACAAACTGCTCTTGAGGTAGAGACTAAATTTGATTCACAAAAGGCAGTTGGGATGTGTTCTTGTGCAGATAAAATTGAATTATAGACGTATAAATGAAATTGAGTGTTTTTTCACCAAATAAAAATATGCAGGTGCATTTCTGATGGGAAAATAAATTGCAAAAAATTTATTCTTGTTTCTCAGAATTTGCAACAAAAATCAAACCACTGATGTCCAGTCAAATCATGGGTCATTGTTTGGCAGATACAGGTTGGCTTTTGAACCCATGGTATCTGGATAGAATCAAACTGCAGTCACACTATACTTCATATGGCTGGTGGCAAATAGGATCTTGAACTTGAGCATGTAGATTGGATTAAGGCACTTTCTCTGGCACTTGTTATGATGTGCATTTAATGCTGATGGGAATGCAGTTTTAGATGCAAAGCACTGTAAATAATGAGTGTATGGTTACTAAATCAGTTGTGCAGTTTGTGACACACATACATCACTACTTTTGCCTGCTTAGCCAGACCATACATACATCACTACTTTTGCCTGCTTAGCCAACCCATCACATGCCAGTACATGTATTTTGTTTGGAAAGTTGTAGAAAGGTCTGCTTGCACCACAGAATGCGACAACCCACAAAGTGCTAACTAAAGCAGGCCACGTGACCTGCTTGTGTGCAGACCATTGTGTGCCTGTAGTCACTCTTTGGCTGCTTGCCTGCAGCAGCATTGCCCCCATCTGTGTACATACAGTACAGGGAGCTGAACCTACCACAAAATATTTTTGTAAGTATAAACACTGGGTTGTCCCTGAATGGAAATAAAATGTAGAACACAGGCACTCGGGAGTTTGAGAGGTCAGGGTTTACTTATATTTCCACCCCATGACTTGTCTTGAGACTGTTAGGGCTCACAAGAATACAATTCTTTGATCACTTGCGTGATCAGTCAGAAACAAATCAAATTGTGAGAATACATAGATTTAATTATGCTTGGTGGATTTGAGAAAGGCAAGTCCTGTTTGTCGTCAGTGCAGACAGACAGACAGTGCAATGCAGCCAGTTACACAGATGTGATTACACTTGTCTCTTCCCAGTTCTGGACTTTGTGTCCATCCATCAAGTACAGTGAAACTTCATTAAAATGACACTCAGATATCTGACATATTCCCTTGACCACACAACTTTTTAGGCGCTTGAGTCCTTTGGTATGTGAGTCATTTATGTGACATGAGGAGATATTGGACACATTTTGCACCATCTGATCATTATAATGAGGTTTAACTGTCTAAAAGGGACGCACAGACATTGTGTCAGGAGAAGCCAAGCTTCACTTTGTTAGATGAGAATTCTCTTGCCATTCAAAGTTGACGAGCCAGCTTTTCACTGGCATGTGTATGTGGACAGAGGAAGAGCACAATGGCTTGTTGCTGTTGCTGAATAAGTTGTATAACAGGAATGTGGTTCATTGCCATGATGGATATATGATGTTAAATGTATGTATGCTAAAATAGATCACAAAGA
Source organism: Hermodice carunculata (assembly GCA_964020975.1). Lineage (NCBI taxonomy): Eukaryota > Metazoa > Annelida > Polychaeta > Eunicida > Amphinomidae > Hermodice > Hermodice carunculata. The sequence goes on from OZ026630.1 coordinate 11,268,963, forward strand.
ATTTTTTTTTTCCTTTTCATGAAGCAAGTGTCCCGGTGATATGAGTTTTGTTGCATGTTAATGCACATATGGATTTAAAGTCACAATTTGTAAATAAGAAACTGAAATAACTGGTTATGTGGAAATTGCATGTAAAATGAATGTAAGTTTTGGAGAAAACCTCTGCTTTGTGGGAAATGGATATATATTTGCTGTGTTTTGGTATTCTAACCATTTATAAATAAAAAGTATGGACAATTAATGCACATGTATGTTGAATTACCTTTGCAGTGTCCAAAGCCTGATTAAACTGAAGCTTGGTCTTTTTGTGCAAAGAAACCTGATATATTAGGGGAAAATGCTAGTCTAATATTGAGGTGGCATAAATGTAAAATATCACAGGTCTTGTTCTGTAAATATGAATTCACGGGCACTGCTATAATAAAGGTACAAGCATGTCTGTGTTAACACAAACCTGGCCTACTGTAACACTGACTTTTTATATAGCAACTTTCATTTTGGGCATTGGTGGTGAAATTATTATAGACATAAAATGTGCTTACTTTGTTTAATGGCAAGTAATGGACAATGGCAGCTGGCATGCACACATTGGGTCATGTCATTCAAAAACACAGATATGTTTGTACAAACAGGTTTAAAATCACAGAGGAGACTGCAAAAATGATAATGCAAGACACTGTGGACCTTACACACTGACCAATAGATTTCAGTGGAGCAAGTGGTAAATATAATGGCAAAATTTCAATCAGCACACAGACATATTGTAATGTGTATGGTGCTGAAACTTAACATCATGGTGCATTTCAAAAATCACAGAATGCAAGATACATCAGATACAGGAGATTTGAAGAGTATAAAAAGGTCTGCTTTGCATATAAGATGTCCATTAAATGCACCAATTGAATTAGGGTGGCACTGTCACAGAAATGGGTCTTCATTGTGAAAGTACAGCCAACGGGAAGAGATGATGTGCATTTAATGTGAAATTATTATAATGTATAAAAAGAACACTGTATGAGTTGATATGAAACGTGAAATAAAGTTGAATTAATATATTAAAAGGTTATGCTGTCCTGCCTTGTCTGTAAATGCTTGAATTGACAAAGAGGAAATGTAGGTACATTTTACTATATTTAGAATCTTATAAATGACTTCAATAATATTTATAATTCTTAAGTTTTCTTCATAAAATAGTGCATGGATGATGTGAACACAAAAACAATTCCCTGAAGTATAAAGATACTGTGTTAATGTGCATATGTGCACCTTAAAATCTGGCAACTGAGAAGAGAGGGGCATTTTGATAGATAAACAGCTTGTGGATTTTTTACTCCAATTTGGAGGTGAGGGGAGAATGCCATCAGGGAGACTAAGCCCTGTGTACTTGGTCTCCAAAATTTTCTTCACAGAAGTTGAGAGAAAGTGTGCAATCTTACTTAACTTTTAAGAATGGCAAGTGTTGACATAAAATGTTGTATACATATAAAATGGGTATGACATGATCGAAGGCGACATCATTTTCAAGCCTGACTTGTCTGCAACTTCAGAGGGCATGAGGCTTGTCTTGTTTCTTCCCTTAAGTCACATTGTACATATTGGCTTGAAAGCAGACAAATGCATATATCTGCATTTACCATAATAGCCAGTGTGCACAAACATTTACCTTAAAGTAACTGCACATTTTGACTTCTGTGTCCAGGAAACATTCATGCCACAATATTGTTACAACAGCACTGATTTGTACAACATTGGTTCTGTGATCAGACCCTGTTTCACCCTCCCCTCCCTACCCCCCCCCCCCCCAAAAAAAAATGCACACAAACATTTGACAACAGGACAAGCCAGGCATGTCTAACTCTTTTAGCGCCACATTTTGGACTGAGTCCACAGCTTTGCTTGTCCTGCTTTGGGAGCACAGCGCCCCAAGTAGACCAAGCAAAGACGTTGACCTGGACTCTTATGTTCTATAGTTTTACACCAGGACCGAATCATGACCTTGCTTCTGTGATCAGACCCATTTAAAAAAAAAAAAAAGAAAAAAAAAAAGAAATTCTATTAGCCAACAGGCCAGGTAAGACAGCCTTTAGCTCTTTCAGTGCCTCATTTGGGACTGAGTCAACAGCTTTCTCGGCAAACTTTGATCCCAGCTGTTGACCTACATTCTAAGCATTTGTAGGCATGCTGGTATTGGAATGAAAGGTCTTTTTACCAGCTATCTAGCCCCTTTATAACAATTCAGAACAGTTTGTTTTAAGTGGTATGACTTTGGTCACGGTTGGCACTGGAAAAGTTAACATTAGGTATTTCCATATTTTCAAGTTTGATCCAAAATACAAATTAATGTAGGATTCGAATGAACTACCAAAATCAACTCGCATAAATATACTAACTATGAACATTTTTTTCCCCTCTCTGGGGCCTAATGGAGAAATCAATGAGGCAAAAGTTACTCCAGAACCTTCTGAGGAAGGTTTTTAGCTCTGCTGACCAAAGGTCGCAGAGCTGATGTTAACGCTCCTGTCTGTCTGTCCGTCAACAGCTTCATTAAGAAACATAGTAATAAGAAAAGAATCTGTAACAAGGCATTTGATGAATGGAAAGTTAAAATAATGGGAAAAGTGGATGAAAGAATTAAATACCTGAGAAAAGGACCTCTTCAAAAGTGGAGACAGATTGAACAAGTGCTGCGGGATTCACTTTGTAGTCAGGAATTGCAAGACTTGCATGGCAAGTTTGTCATCACACCTGTTGACAAAGCTAGAAATAACATTGTACTAACTTGTACACCATACTACATTAATACAAGACTGAGTGAATTAAATAATGAAAGTTAACAACAGGCAGGAACCTCTGATACTGTTATCAAGGACCAAGTGGATAAAAACAAGGAATTGAAATGCATTGTCTCAGATGAGGACGAGAAATTACTGATTATATATGCAATTATCAAAATGCATAAAAACCCTGTTGAATTCAGGTTCATCATTGCAGCAAAGACGTGTTTCGAAACAAGTTGCCAAACGGCTCTCTAAAGTTCTCAAACTTGTCAAAAATTCACATACTAACTAGTGCAAAAAAGTGAAAAGGAACACGGGAGTGAATAAAATGTGGATTACAGATAGCACAAGTGATATTCTACTAGACATTGACAAAATCAACAATAAGAATGGTGCCAAATCAATACATACCTTTGATTTCTCAACATTGTATACAAAGATCAACTTGACAGACCTAAACATGTTCATTTCAATGTTGGATAAAGCGTTCAAAGGTGACACACATCAGTATATTAAAATGTCTGGTGCCGAGACTAAATTTGATAAAGTTAAGAACAAAGCAACATCTTCCACGAAGCAGGAGTGTGCTCAAATGATGGAATACCTTATCAACAATGCATGCTTTTGCTTTGGAACCACAGTCTAGCAACAAATAGTAGGCATACCAATGGGAACAGATCCAGCCCCATATATTGCCAACCTTTATTTACATTATTATGAATCAAAATGGATGGAGGAATTGGCAAAAACAAACTTTACAGCTGCAAGAAGATCATATTCTCACACAAGAAGATTTATAGATGACCTGTGTGCTTTAAACAATGATGAAATAACGGGAAATTGGAAAAATATATGTCTCAAAGAACTAATATTAAATCTGGAAAATGAAAGTGATACAAAAGCTACTTTCCTTGATCTGGATATAGACATAAAGATCAACCAGTATGTAACAAAAATATTTGATAAGAGAGACCAGTTCAAATTAGATATTATCACCTACCCTGATCTGACAGGAAACATTCCAGAGAAACAAGCATATGGAGTTTGTATCGGACAAGTGATACCTATTGCTAGAAACACCACACTTTTTAGCGATTAAAGAGTCAGAACTTTGTTGCAAAAACTACAACACAAAGGTTATAAATAATAACAACTACACAAAACTCTGTTAAAATGTTTCCAGAGATATGACCAAATACTTAATAAATACAACACTAACTCAAGAACATTGGTCAAATTGTGTCAAGATGGAGCTTGAAATGACAAAGTGTAGTCCTCAAAGTGTTTAGAGTGGTAAGAGGGAAAGTACCCGGGGTAAAGTATACTTAACCCACCTAGAGAATTTTCTCTAGTCCGTCTTAAGTCGGAAAAGCCATGATCATGCTCACCTTTTGCAGCAATTCTTTCTTTTCAATCTTCTTCCAGCAGAGTGGAAGAGGTGGCTTCCAGCTAATAATACCTTAGTATACTTTACCTCATTAAACTTAGTCAACTTTATGGTGCTAAAAATTGTATTATTATTCCCCTGTTTATACCAGTGTCGGTATGGTGGAATAGTATATGAAGCTTTCAAGTTTCAAAGGAGATGTCCGTCTGTAAACTTTTGCTCAGCGCGATACCATCCACAGTTTCCATTTTAGCCCAATATAACTTTCAGGGCTTATAGGGTGCATAAAAATCTAGGCCACTTTCGATATTGATCGCCAAATAGAAGCACAGCTGTGTAAACTAAGCAAACTTTTTGAAGCAGATCAGATATGACCAGGTTCTAAAAGAAGATCTTTATCTCTCGAGTGACAGTGAATCAAATTAACTTTAAACCTTATCCTCAATAAGACAATTTCACTTTTGATTGATACAAAGCACGGGGGAGTTTTTCTATCATGTCATATAATGTACATATATAGCATGAACATTTTCAAAACACAATTTAATATCGCACTTCTGTTTTTGGACTCTCCAATGAACTGAAAAGAAGCCATATTATTTTTCATAAATATAACATTACGTCGTTACCATAGTGTGACGTCATTACCCAGTGGGGGAATGCATGGAATGGAAATCCCCAAGAACATTACAAGCTCTCGTGTAACATGAAGTCAAAACCATATATTGTCATCATCACAGATTTATGTTAATATAGGAACCTCTTTATTAATATACAGAATGAAAATTGGTAAATCATTGAGCCCCCATACCCTGATGAAGGCTCTAATGGTAGTAATGAGAACCGAAATGAGTCAGGGGCTCCACTTATAAAAAACTCAACTTCTTGTGTTAGTTGGTTCTTTCTTTCTGTATTTATTATTCGATATTGGTGGCGCCACCTACGTTATTATGTAATATAGGGGTCAAAATGTGACAATCTTGTGTAAACCATAGCATCTTTAATTTTTGGCGGGACTGTGGGGGAGGTCCAGTCTAAGTTGGTAATGATACTAGTGGCACCACCTATAATTTGACAGAAATTATGAGCCAAAATGTGTTTTAAGACATAAAATTCCATATTTGGAAAAGTAATTGGAGTAGACTTGCCAAATTTATATGATATATAGACCATGGCCAAAGGTAGAATGTTATGTAATATCAGTGACCTTGACCTATTTTTGTGAGGTCACCATGCCTGTAAATTTGAAAAGGTGATTTTGTAATGGCCGGGTGTAGCTTGGACATCAATGGCAAAGAGAATTGAGCCTCCAGATCAAAATTGCACTTGATTACATAATACATAAAACTGTATTTAGTGACCTGCTTTTTGGGTCACTTTGACCAAGTAATTATAGAGTTTGGCGCTTGTCCAAGCTTATTGTTTTTCCTCAATAAATCGAAAAGTTATGACATGATTTGAACAAACAGACTATATATGGAAAGCTGGATGTTGGGCGCTTATTTTGAACGTAACAATTTTTTAATCTCAGTTGAAAGTCAAGGTCAAACGGCCAGTTTGAATATTGGGGTCATCTCGTGAATGCTCTGCACCTCACAATTCTAGGGATAGGCCCATACAACATTTAAGAGTTACTAAGTGTGTAAAAATCTTTGCCGACATCAAGGTTGGTGGCGCCACCTTTATATTATGTAATATACAGGTCAAAATGTGAAAATCTTGTGATCGTAGTACTGTGCACAGTTTTCAAGTTAGCCCAATAAAGCTTTCAGAACTTATAGCGGGTATAAAAATCTAGGTTCTTGTCGATATTGGTGGCACCACCAACAATATTATGCACTATAGGGGTCAAAATATGAAAATCTTGTGAACACTGTAGCATCTTTAATTTGTGGCAGATCTTCACCAAATTTGGTGGGATTTTTTTTTGGGGGGGGGAGGGAGGTCAAAGCCCAAGTTGGTTATGATACTAGTGGCGCCACCTATAATTTTATGGAAATTATCAGCCAAAATGTGTTTGAAGATATAAAATTCCAGATCTCAAAAAGTAATTGGATTAGACTTGCCAAATTTATAGGATATATAGACAATGACCAAATCTAGAATTGTATATAATATCAGTGACCTTGACCTATTTTTGTGAGGTGACCATGCCCCTAAAGTTGAAAGAGATGATTTTGTAATGGCAGGGTGTAGCTTGGACTTCAATGGCAATGGCAGCACAGCACCAGGCACCTGGCCTATGGGCTTCTTGTATTACATAATCTGGGTGTCCTTGATTTTCTGCCCTAACATCACTGAGGACATAAAGTTAAGGACTCAGTCATTGTTGTCTGGCACATGCAACAATATTCCTCACAGGAGTTGCACAAATAAACTATGATTACATGTGGAGTGAAGTGCCATCTGGTGGACAATTTTTACATCAAGCTTTATATGTTCAGAAGCCACTTGAGGACTCACAGCTTTGAAATGAACAGGTGCAATACAGCCATGATGCCAGCAGAGCATTAGGCCCATGGGCCTCTTGTTCTTAGTTGCAATGAATATTGCTGATGAAAAAACAGCTAATCTGATCAGTTGTAACAATTACTAATTAAGTTTACCATTTTTACATTTGTTTCAATACATCTAAATTTAGAGTCCATGCTTTAAAAGGCCAGGCCTAAATGATGCTTGCAACTTTTAATTCTTAACTTGGGGAAAAATTCTTAACTTATGAGAAACAAGTCATTTCAGAAGCATTTTGCATGATCATTTAACCACAATGCATAGACACTTCTGAGCCTACTGACTTATTCAAGGCATTAGTAACGTAATTTTAAAATCCTGGAAGTAAATGGTCCAAATTCATCAGCTGGTGAAACAAATTGTTGTAACTCATAATCATGACAATGTATCTTTCAAACTTAATTGTATTTTTCCAGTTGCTAAAATATTCAAAATGAAAATGCATAAAATCCTATATCAAAAATCAGAATTCCCAGTAATTACCCACTATGTATGATCAAAGAAATTAACACTTGCCCTGCAGCTACAGGGGAAACATTCTAAAGTTGTGCGGGGTTTTTTTTGGTCATTTTCAGCAGCGTGGAGCACGTAGTAATAAAGATTGTGGTGCTGGAGGCAAAGAGAACTGATCATTAAATATATTATGACAAAACAGTTCAAAGTTTAAATTTCAGTTGAATAATGCTTGGTCTCCTATTGGGCATCTGTTGTCTGCAGTTTATTTGACTGCATTGACAAGTGAGGACAGTTGGGGGATAGGACTGTCAAAGAGTTCTGTTGCCTGCCATGATAGCTGTTTTCATTATGTCGCTGCACCATAGATATTAAAAGACAATGTTCATACATCAGTCTGTTTTACCATCTTCAAACTTTTAGGCTTTCTCCGCTAAAATTAAGATTCAACTTCTTCAAAACTGAGTCTTCAGTGCCACAATTTTATTGATACTTTTGTTTGGGGGAACATTGAGATCCACCTTTTATTCAGGTACACATAAAACACACACTGTGCATAATCCAAGATACTCCACTCTTCCTTTAGTACAAAACAGATAAACAAAATTAATGTATTTATCGTCTGTCTGTTGCCATTCTGTGGAGTCTGGTGTCCGTCAATATTGTATTTAAACTAATTCAGCAGACTTCTACTAAAGCAGCTTGTACTACAGCAGGCTTGTACTACAGCAGCTTGTACTACAGCAGCTTGTACTACAGCAGGCTTGTACTACAGCAGCTTGTACTACAGCAGGCTTGTACTACAGCAGCTTGTACTACAGCAGCTTGTACTACAGCAGCTTGTACTACAGCAGCTTGTACTACAGCAGGCTTGTACTACAGCAGCTTGTACTACAGCAGGCTTGTACTACAGCAGCTTGTACTACAGCAGGCTTGTACTACAGCAGCTTGTACTACAGCAGCTTGTACTACAGCAGCTTGTACTACAGCAGGCTTGTACTACAGCAGCTTGTACTACAGCAGGCTTGTACTACAGCAGACTTCTACTAAAGCAGCTTGTACTACAACAGGCTTGTACTACAGCAGCTTGTACTACAGCAGCTTGTACTACAGCAGGTTGTACTATAGCAGCTTGTACTACAGCAGGCTTGTACTACAGCAGACTTCTACTAAAGCAGCTTGTACTACAACAGGCTTGTACTACAGCAGGCTTGTACTACAGCAGCTTGTACTACAGCAGGTTTGTACTACAGCAGCTTGTAGCACACTATTTTGTTAGAAAAAACATACAGATGAAAGCAAAAAAAAAAAAAAAATGGAGATACCTTCTGAATGTAATCCCACTTTCACAAAATATTCTGCTTATACCAAGCTAACTTAACCCTTTGCCCCTCCAAATGCCAAAACCTGCTGGGGTCAAATGTCATCTGCTTCAATGTTTTTCACTTATTTCAGCAGTAATGAATAATAATTTGATTGAAAATTATAGCGGAGACCTATCAAGATATGATGACTCAGGTCAACAGCTTGACATGGCATGGGTTGGGCACAGAAAGCTATTGACTTGCTTTAATCCAAGGTGGAAAGAGTTAAAAGTTAACATGTAAATAATGGTCTTTTCCATTGTGTGTGTGTGTGTGTGTGTGTGAGAGAGAGAGAGAGAGAGAGAGAGAGAGAGAGAGAGAGAGAGAGAGAGAGAGAGAGAGAGAGAGAGAGAGAGAGAGAGAGAGAGAGAGAGAGAGAGAGAGAGAGAGAGAGAGAGAGAGAGAGAGAGAGAGAGAGAGAGAGAGAGAGTCATTAATATGCTACATTCCAGATACAAGGCAATCTGGCAAATCTTGTTTTGTAAGTGACCAAATGAAAGGAATTAACTGCTCTAACATTCTATAACACACACACACAACCTTATAATGCAGTATTATCACATTGCCAGATCCATTACCATTTGGAACAGCATATCAGTGTTACCGCCAGCATGACATCTGTAGTGTCAAACATCCTTGGCATTCTCATGCCGTCTCCAATCTTTGTGTTTACTTACCAAAGGCTACCGGCACACATGTTCCTCTAATATTGACATAGTTGGCAGTCAACTTCAAAAGTTGAGCCTGTAGATATTTCATATATTCTGCCCTTGGTTTGACAGTGTGCATAGTAGTAACGGGATTCGTGGCTTCAGGCCACTATGTTACCTACAGTATTTCTCATGTTCCTGAATCATTCTGCTTATGTCAGTACTTGAATGTAGGAAGAATTATTTTTGTATGCGGTAAATATATACCACACACAAAAGCAGCATTCTAGTGTCTCCTAGCTGATACAGTCAGGAAGTGAATATTTCCAAAATACATTTTTAAAAAAACATGGCTTTATTTTTGATGTATCATCAGATATGGTCACACTAACAGTCCAACTTGTACATCAATTAGTTTCATGCACATTGGTATCTAATGAAACACCAGTAAATTTTGCAGTTTTACCTGAGACAAGCAATACGGAATTTCAGTATTCCATGTCTCAGGTTTAACTTAACTCAACCCATACTGTGGTGACAGGCCTTGGTCAGTGCCAGAACCACTGACTTAAGACTATAGGCATGTTGGTACTTGAATGAAAGCTCTTTTCATGAAGAACTTAAATATGCAATTGTTGTCTTATATCTAGGTAAATATATGGAAAAATCAGGACTGGTATGGAATGAGTTAACACTTAAAAAATATCCCCCCCCCCAAAGGTTTGGACAAAGATTGGTTCACATAATCTAACTCAGATAGAAAGGTATTTTTTCCTTTTTTTTTTTTTTTTTTTTTGCTTTCTAAAACATATACAACATCCATCTGTATGTAAACTTTACTGCACCACAGAGGAAATATTTTTCCCCAATGTCTGTTGTTTCAGCACAAGCTTTCATTGAATAAAGCACTTTGAACACAGCCTGCAGCTCACTGAGGTTTACACAAGTGAAATCCAAGAAACACATCAGCTCTTTCAGTGCCAATCATGACTAAAGTCGATCTACTTAAGTCAGACTAGTCCAAACTATCATCAGGATCCTAGATTCATATTCCTCGTAAAAAGGTCTTTCATTCAAGTATATGCATGCCTATAGTTCCAGAGAAAATACCCCAGCTCAACAGCTTTTCTTGGTGCACATTGCGCCCAATGCGTGCTGAGAAAAGTTGTTGACTCAGTCAAAAATTTGGCACTGAAAGAGTGAAGCATCAAGCATGTATATTAGGACTTCAAGATGAACCCAGCCCTCTGCCAGCTGGCCAGAGTTAACGCCTCTCCCACATTTAAACTGAATGGCACAATTTAGTGTTTTCAATCACCAAATTTTAACCCAAAAATGCAAGTGTATCTGTGGACTTTATTTCCCCAGGTAATGGAGGTGTAACCAAAAATGGTTGGAAAATATACAGTGGTCCCCCTCTTATAAGGCCCCTCTGACTAGAGGCCACCCCTCTTGAAAGGCCAGCATTCTTGTGCAGAAAGTATGGCATTTCTATTGTATTCTCCCCCTCGAGAGAAGCCATCCCTCTTATAAGGCCACCTTTTTGGCTGCATTTGGGGTGGCCTTATAAGAGGGGGACCACTATATAGGAAGATCAGCTGTTTAAAATAACTCTCTTTCAGACTGTAAATTTTCCAAAATGGCTTTCCATCAGCAAAGTCAACTCAAACATCTTGAAAATTTGGCTTATTCCAAAACACAGGAATGAGCATCAGACAGACTCCACATGGCCTATCCAGATATATGAAGGTCAAACATGCAAATGTACAGTGGTCACCCTCTGACAAGGTCACCCCAAGTGCACCAGAAATGTGGTCTTATAAGACAGGTGGCCTCTCCAGAGGGGGAAAAATAAAATCAAAATACTTATAATTGGTGCATGGAGAAGTGGCATATATAGAGGGGCTGGCCTTTCTTCAGGGGCCTTATAAGAGGGGGACCACTGTACCCCAATTAACCCAGGTCTGTCCAAACATTAAGCAAATGTGAATAAACCAATGGGCGAGTTTGGGTACACTGCAGCATGACTCAATGTTCATGATGTCTGAGCAAAGTCTGCTTTGTGAAACATTTAATCCAGCAGATACAGAGCTAAATATATTAAATCCAATAGATACACAGCTAAATAGACCATTAAATCCAACAGTTACATGGGTCAACTCATTATACTAAAAGCCAATAGATGAGTAGCTATAAACTTTTTAAATTGCCTCTGTGTCTGTCATACTGAATGTATGCAGTTGGAGTACAGTGTACTGCCACACCCTACTCTGTCAGGCAATAAGGCTTCATTCCACCTTGATCCAATATACTACTGTAAATTGCTTTAATTTCGCTTTATTCTTATTTTTGCTTATTTCGCTGATGGCACAAAACCGTGAAAATAAAAACACAGTGAAATAGTATTTTAACATTGTTTGAATGGCAATTATGCCCAAAACAGTGAAATTATTACTGCAGTGAAACGTCAAAAATGCAAAAACCGTGAAAATTTGTATGTGGGAAAATAAAGCAATTCATTGTATTCATCTTCAGATGTTCTGCAATAGGCACACTGCATGTAAGTAATAACATAACTCTGTTACTGACCAAGGCAAGCTTTATTTACTTCTAACATATATACAGCATTTCATGTTGTAATTATATTACAAAAGAACAAGTGTATCAAATAAATAATATGTAATTACTCGAACCAACATGGCAGAGTGTACAACTATATAATCTTCATACTCATGACATATGCACACACTCTTGTCCAGTTCCAAAATACATTAACCCTCTTCTATGATGAGGTGTTGACATGGACCAACTCTACAAGAACATGTTTCGGATTAAAACTAGACATGCCAGTACAACAGTTTCTTTGTAGAATGACTAATCTGGAATCATTATAATAGTTGTAATGAGCAGGACTTTCCTTATGGTAAAAAGGCACAAAGTTAACAAATGCAAAGGGTTAACAGATTAATAATATGAGTCTTATACACACATGACCAAACCTAAAATATATCAGGTGCAATTTCCATATAACAGTACCACTGCATTTCTCTTATTCGGATGTTCGCATAACTTGTATATTCATCTACAGAAGAATCTCCCTACCACAACCAAATTTTGAAGATCCCAATTGTGCAAATTTCATTGAATAGTTTACACCCAATATTAAGACCACTCCCATAAAAAGAAAAAGGTCACCTGAGAGGTCTTAATAGAAATTCTACACTGTATGTCAGTTTAGTGATGTAACTTGGGTGTTCAGTTTAACTACTGCAAGGAAGGCACCCTGTCCTACAGATTACATATGTGCGATTTCTGCCAGAACAAATTTTATGATATGCACAGATTTACAACTAGATGTCACAAAATTAAGACCTGTTGATTGGGGATATAAGGACACTACCCTCAGACAAATTTTTAATTTGAGGTGCTTTGAAACAACCATTTTATGGTACACAAGCATACTCCAAGAAGATTTTAGGGTTTAAAAAAATACCCATTGTACTCTCTGGCAGAAACACTGATGCCCTTTGCAAACTGAAGTAGACAGGTCCACAAGACCCAAAACAACTGAGCTGAGAACATGCAAGATGTGTTATAACAAGATGAAGTCCATTTCGTAAATAATTCTACTTGTTTCAAGGAATATCAAGAGAACCTGTATTCTGAGCAGATTTCATTTTGTGGTCATTTTGGTAACTTAACAGAAATCGACAAATTTAGATAATGACCTGGGGTCATGGCAATGTGACCACCTGCAACGTTCTTGACCTCATCAATTCAGCCTTTGAAAGGAGGTCTGACATAATAGGCCACCACTGGCCCATACAGCGTAATCCACTGTTTAAATAAGACCAGCTGGGGAGCATCTGTGTGGTCCGTGTAAATGGTTTTCTATAATGAGTCCCATTTGTATAAGTTATTTCTCCATTGTTGCTTGTTTTACAGTGTTGAGTAGCTAGTTTTACCAGTATGTCCCCCTCAAATATGGTACAGTTAGCAGTGCAGGGGCTTACCAGTTTGCTATAGTCCTCAGGCTTAGCCCTTTTGATATCATACATTGCCCCTAGTTACTCAATTATCCACCTATTCAAACCTTACATGCAAAATTACTGGTTGTCACTAGGACATAAGCTTTCAACCTTTTGCTTGTCCTTTTAGTTGGAAATTTGCTTGTCCAGGGTAATCGAACATGTGAATTTAATCAGTCAGCCCTGCAGCAGAACATACAAATATTCTTCCCCATACATCTCACACTGTGTGTGTGACGACCTCACATACATACATGTATATCAATAATCTGCAATACTAAACAAGTCATCCACATCTTATGTACTCATGTTAGGTAACTTTCAATTCCAAACACACTTACCCCCTTGTGACACATGTGATATGTGATCAAATGACAGTGTCTTCCCCCACTCCCCCCCCCCCCACAATATAGGGATAGCCCAAAGTGTATGTATGATTTCATACATCATCATAGAATATCAACAGTACCTCTACATGTATACCATGTAATAAAAGCTCAAAGCAACTAAACTAGAGGACTGTGACAGTCCTGTGCTCAGCTGACCTTGCATACAGAGACTGAAGTGGTTCTGTGACCTTCAAAATAATATCACAGTCACTTTTCTGTGAGGTTATCATCACTATTTTCAATATCCACATGTTCACTCACCTAACGTCTCAAGGTCACTCAAAGTGAAAATTAAACACCACAAGAAACCCCATAGGCAATGTATTATGGGGGTTTCTTGTGGTGTTGGGATGATTTAATAGTAACCATGGGCAAAAGATCCACCATCACTGAGATATAAGCCATGATGTCACTCTGACCTTTTCAGGTCAAGACCAACAACACCAGAATATGGAGACATAAGCCACTTTGTCAGAGCTACTGCTATTCTTATTGTAACAACACTAACATGCATATGTACCCTTACCGATAATTCCTTACTTAAATAATTTGTTAAAAATCAGGAAATGCCAGTACACCATGCAGTGAACAAATTAAGTGCAGACTGAGTCCAGGTACATTCCAACAAAGATAGAAGAGGATCTAAAAAGTGGTTTGGGACATATAAAAAAGTGAAAATTAAAACATCAACGTCCATAAAAAATACCAAAAAAGTTACAGCACCACCTGTCTAAGAAGATAGATCTAGGGGACTACCTGTGCAATTTTTAAGAAATTTGCCAGACACTTTTGAACAACATTTTTTCATATCTCACCAAAATAAAGCAAACAAAAAACCAAAAATTATTGGAAAATTGAAAAATGAGTAAAATGACTGTTAGAGTAAACTCATCCCCACCCAGTTTGAAGTGAATCTGGCTGATGTTTTTGGAGAAGTTACAAAAGATAAACTGCCACTGCCATCTCCATAGACTTATATGGTAATCAATAGGAATGAATGCATCAACCAACAAGTTCCTAAATTGAACAATTTGTTAAAAATAAAGGATCTGGAGTTTGAACCTCCCACAAGCTACATTTTAAAAATGTTTCAGAGCAATCTGAGCAACATTTTTGGAGAAGTTGAAAATAGCTTTAACACACAAAACTGCATGAAAAATTGAAACAAGAGGCCCACGCGCCTAATACTCCGCTGCCACCATGGCTATATTGCATCTGTTCATTTCAAAGTTGCGAGTCCTCAAGAGGCTTCTGAACATATAAAGCTTCTGTACATTTAGTGTCTAGAGAGTCCACCAGATAGCACTTTACTCTACATGTAATCATAGCTTATTTATGCAATTCCTGTGATGGATATTGTTGCATAAGCCAAGACAACAATGAGGGAGTCCTTAACTTTGTCCCTAGAGACCTTGGGACAGAACACCAAGGACAAAAATAGGACAAGGTCACTGATATTACATCAAATTTAAGCTTTGGACATTGTCTATATATCCTATAAATTTGGCAAGTCTTATCCACTTACTTTTCAAGATATGGAATTTTATATCTTAAAACATTTTGGCTCATAATTTCTGTCAAAATATAGGTGGCGCCACTAGTATCATTAGCTACGTAAACTTTGACCTCTCCCACAATCCTACCGTATTTGGTGAAGATCTGCCACAAAGTAAAAAAGATACTAGAGTGTTTACAAGATTTTCATATTTTGACCCATATATTCCATATTATTGTAGGTGGCACCACCAATATGGAAACAAACCTAGATTTCCATACACCATACATTGTATAAGTCCTGAAAGTTATATTTCACTAATTTGAAAACTATGGACGGTATTGTGGTCACAATATTTTCACATTTTGACTTGTATATTACATAATATATAGCTGGCGCCACCAACATTGACGTTGACAAAGACTTTTATACCCTTTTTAACTCCTAAAAGTTATATGGGCCTAACTAAAAATTGTGGGTTGCACAACATTCACAAGATGAACTGTATATTCAAACTCACCATTTGACCTTGAGCTTCAACTCGGATTAAAAAATTGTTATGTTCAAAACATGCGCCCCACATCCAGCTTTCCATATAGTCTGTTTGTTCAAACTGGGTAATTACTTTTTGAGTTCTTGAACAAAAGTAATAAACTTGGACAAGCACCAAACTCCATAATTACTGGGTCACAGTGACCCCAAAAGTAGGTCACCATGTATAGTTGTATGTATTATGTATTAAAGTGCAATTTTGATCTGGAGGCTCAATTCTCTTTGCCATTGATGACCAAGCTACACCCTGCCATTACAAAGTCACCTTTTCAATTTTACAGGCATGGTGACTTCACAAAAATAGGTCAAGGTTACTGATATTATATAACATTTTAGCATTGGACATGGTCTATATATCATATAAATTTGGCAAGTCTAATCCAATTACTCTTCCAAATATGGAATTTTACACCTTAAAACACATTTTAGCTCATAATTTCCGTCAAATTATAGGTGGTGCCACTAGTATCACTAGTACTTCAGACTTTGACCTCCCCTACAATCCTATTACATTTGGTGAAGGTCCACTAAAAATTAAAGAGGCTAGAGTGTTCACAAGATTTTCACATTTTGACCCTGTAACATTGTAGGTGATGCCACCAATATTGAAAGAAACCTAGATTTTCATACATCCTATAAGTCTTGGGAGTTATATTGGGCTAACATCAAAACTTTTAAAGTTATTGCGCTCACAAACCAAAAGTTTATGGACAGACATGAGTGATGCTATAAGCTCTGCGACCTTAGGTCAGCAGAGCTAAAAAAATTACACCACCACCTGTTGAGCAAATTAAGGTCCAGGAGACCTCACAATTTGCTCAACAAGTGTCCATATGCAATATGAAAGCAACTGGCCAGGCAGTTGCGGAGAACAAATCTTTCAACATTTTTAAAAGAACCCCCAAAACTCATGAAAAATTTGTAAAACCACTGGAGCATGACCACTTGTTCTAACTTGATTGAGACCCACCAAAAGTACATTGCTACCAAGTTTGAAGTGGGTCTGGCTGATGGTTCTGGAGAAGAGGTAAAACATGTGACTTACCACTGCAATCCCCATTGACTTGCATTGTAATCAATGGGAATGTCTACATTAACCAATTAGTACCCAAACTGAAAAACGTGTTAAAAATCAGGTATGCGGAATTGTGACGTCTTAGTCTGACCCTCCCACAATTTATATTTCCACCAGTTTCAGAGCAATCTAGGTGTCAGTTTTGGAGAAGTAAAAATAGCTGTAACATACATAAGTTTATTAAAAAACAGAAAAACTCGCAGTGCCATCTGTTGAACAATTAAGGTCTTGTGGGGTCCCCAGAAGTGTACAAATGCAATTGGCAAAGCACTTCTGGAGAATAAACTTTTTTAAGGTTCTGCCAAGAAATGAACCCAAATATTCATAAAAATCACAATAATATGACCATTTGAAAAAACTTGGTGGAGACCCACCCAAGGTAAAATGCAACCAAAGTTTGAAGTGGATCTTGCTTGTGATTTGGAGAAGTAAAAAATTTGAATTGTGGATGGATGAGGGACCATGGACAATGGATCATCCCATCAGCTCAGCTTACGGCTAGTCAGCTGAGCTAATAAAATACACATATAGTTATATGCAGGGCATTTTATCATTTCAGTAGTTCCTGATTTGCAAAAGCTGGGGACAATAAAAATATGTACATGTGACACACTTATTGATATCTACACTGTGTACATGTGACACACTTATTCACATCTACACTGTGTACATGTGACACACTTATTGATATCTACACTGTGTACATGTGACACACTTATTGATATCTACACTGTGTACATGTGACATACTTATTCATATCTACACTGTGTAGAGTCTGAACAGGACACTTTCATAAAAATTTTATTAAATACACTTCATTTTAATATTGTATATTTTGATTGCATTATTATCCACTGTGCACATAAAAATTAAACAAGAAAAGCTCTGGGATTACTTCAAAGAATGGGATAATCATGTACTGAAGTGTTCACCCACGAAAGTTAGGTCTCTTGCTGACTGTCACATCAGACAACAAAAGACAAACCTAGTTTGCCGTTTTGTCCTTGGAGCAGGGGTGGCATTGTTAGACTGCTGTAGTTTCATACAATACCAGATCAAAACAGTCTTATAGTATGATGTACAATTTTCCCTACAATATTTCTCTGGGCTCTGATAATACCTTATAATATTTTGGAAATGGACAAGAGAAAATAATGATCCTAAGCTTCATGTGTTTAGGAATCTTGGAATCCTCGTCAGTACATTATCATGAAATCCATGTGGCCTTAATGCTGTATGTGATGAAAGATGAAATAAATATCAGATGCATTCCAACATGATGCACACATCAATCCATATGTAAATCATTATATTTTTGTACACAAGCCCCTTTAGGGGAATTCATTCTTACATTTTACCAGTCACTGTACACTGTACATCTTCAGCTGTTACATTTGTTTTGCATGTGTAAATGTTAAGACTATTTCATAACCACATGAAAAAACTTGAAATTCATGAAACTTCAATTGATGCAGCCCATGAACAATTGGTTCAGGGATGCCACTAATTTTTCAAATGTTATTTACTGAACATTTCAGTTCTTCATAGGAATGTTATTTTGTGAACACCAACATTTGCTCTGTGTGAACACCAACACTGTCCATACTGATATCATGTGAACAGTAACACTTACCCTGACTTATATCATGTGAACACCAACATTGTCCATATTGATGTCATGTGAACAGTAACACTTACCCTGACTTATATCATGTGAACACCAACACTGTCCATATTGATATCATGTGAACAGTAACACTTACCCTGACTTATATCATGTGGACACCAACATTGTCCACATTGATATCATGTGAACACCAGTCTTGCAGAATGTCCCTTCTCAATATTTGTGCTACTTATCACTAATTTTTTCCTTTTCATGAAAAAGTGGTGTATGTTATTCTCAATCAAGTCTGTATAGGGTATGGGCAAGAGTAGAAAAAAAAACACTCTTTGACTTCTGAGGTGACATATTTGCCCCCCCCCCCTCCGAATAAGAAAAAAAAAAAAAAAGAAAATAATGGGCATATTTCACTTATCAGGTTTTTTCAGAAAAGGGGGTTATCTTTCATGATTCTACAATTTACATGTACATGAATATTAACCATAAATACAAATTTACACCATTTGAAATGTCAAGTGAGAATGTGATTAACCACACAAAATGGCAGTCAGAATCCACAATTCTAAATCTTTACCACCTAACACATGAATAATAATACCCTACCCCACATATAAATGTCTGAGAATTCACACTTCAGTTTACATTGTGATTGGGACAGACAGCATTTTTACATTGGTTTGGTCGTCGACCACTCAGGAGTTGATGTCTTTCTGAAGTGGCGGTCGAATGACGGAGTTTCTCTGCACACACTGGACCAGCCAATCGATACCTTCATTCACACCGTCACTGGAAACAAAAAAAACAAAAACTTAACCATCTCATTAAGTGCAAAGGAGCATGGGTGAAGGGGGCCTAGAAAGCATACAGGTGTTACGCTTTCTATTTCAAGCCACTGAGCACATTGCTGTAGATACTCAGTATATAGATCAGTCTTACAGCCCAGGAAGGGAACATTAATACAGGAGCCTCCTACGAATTAAGCTGTTGTCTTCATAACCTTCTGGCCATACAGCTTCATTACCAGATTGCCCACAGCATTAGTCAAAGCTTACCAAATATGAACACACCTTTTGATTAAGTAACTATAGGATGATTGCAGTTCAGGGGGAGGGTGTGTGTGAGGTGGCTGAGATTTACTTTTTTGTTTTCATTTTGTTTGTTTGTTTTTTGAATAAACCTTGTCCTTTGTTGGGAACCATACTGGTAGCATTAAAGTGTAAAAGTTGAAGAATCAGCAAATTTTACCTGAACCTATTTTACCATACCTACAGTTAATGATAACTTAGTTCAATTATCTTTCAGTAGCAGGCCTGAGTGGAGCCATTGTCACAAGTTCTTTTGAATAGGAGCAGACAGCCTACAGTGCAGTCTTCAAATTATCCTATTAAGAAAGAAAGCACCACACAGTTCATGCCAGGGAGAGTTCTGGTTTTGCGATCCATTTGTTATCATTGGCAAGAGAAGATGCATATCTGCCTTGAATGTTGATAGACAGGAAACTTTATCATCTGATTGCTAAAATATTTCACATGAACACTGAAGAAAATATATTATTATTCTACCAAGATTCCACAGCCTAAAAGAGTCATTATTGTTGTAATTTTGACAACAAATATAGAAAAATTAAATAAAGGACAATGCTATTATTATGCCTACAAACAAAATTATATGCTTGAGAATAAAAAACAACCCGGGTCACGATGACACGCCACACACAACAATGTTCAGGCATAAGTACAGCCAGATTCCACAAGAATGTTCACTGTATTTGGCAAAGATATACTTAAGAAAAGAATATAAATACGACCATGGATCAGCCCTGGGCACACTGGTAGATGTCAAAGAGTAAATAAAACGAAAAAGAAGCAATTGCGTAACAATTATTCTCATCTTTGAACTGTTTCATTGATATGAGCTCTGCTAAACACCTGTGCTATTGAGCCGTAGGCTCATTATATTCTACATAAAGGCCTACAGCTCTTCTGCCCTGTGGCTACACTCCCCCCTGCAACAACTCAATATTCAATTTGAATTGTTATGGAACAATAAAATAGTCTCCCAACTATTCCGAGAAACACGAAACAATTAACACTGTAATTTGTTCCTTGATTTAAAAAAAAAAAACAAACAAAAGTTTTCTTCTAAACAAAATGGTCATACATGTCAAGCAAATGGTTTTACTTGTACATTATGGTTTGATATTAGCACAAAAACGTGATTGCAGATCAGAACCATTGCATGCTAAATGAACAAACTAGAAAAGGCAGATTTGCAAGCAAATCTCTCTGGATGCAATGAAAGTATCTTATCAAGGTAAATGAGCTCAGTAGATTTATCATTTTGGTAACAGTTGGGGATATTCTGGCATGTATTGTGTTCAATGTGGATTTGCTTAATTTGCTTAAATGAGAATGCTACAACATTGGTTCATGGTTCACTGGATGCAGCTATATCATAAACCCACTGGAATGGCATCTCTATCTATCTATAATACTTTTTAAAATATTTGAAATTTCAATTGTGTATTTACTTAATTGACATAAATTAAAATTCTACAGCTTTTGTTTATGGTCCACTGGATGTGGCTATGTCATAAACCCATAAATTGAAATTGGAATGGCCTCTCTATCTACAAGATATTTGCATAAATTGAAATGCTACAACTCTGGTTCATTGGATGCAGCAATATCATACACACATTGATTGAAATAGGGCTGGTATCTCTTTTTAAGATATTCAAAATTTAAATTTTGTGCATTTGCCTAATTTGCATAAATCCAAATGCTACATCTTTGGTTCATGGTTTGCTGGATCTGGTTATCTCAGAAACCTGTAAACTGAATTTTGAACCACACCTCTTTCTATAATAGTTTTGAAGGTATTCAAGCTTTCAATTTTTCAATGCCCCCAGTTAGCGTAATTTGACATTATACAACTTTTGCTTACTGTCCATTAGACTGACAGATGTCGAACCTTTATGTATAAGTTGGAATTTTGTGCTCTCTGCTTTAGTTTGGAAGCTGGGGTGATTTAAAAATTTTTATTGCCCCTAATTTGCATAAATTTAAACATCTGATTCTTTGAGATAGGGAGCACAAGTTCATCACACATCCAATGTTTCCACAAATTTTCACAGATGTCTTGACTGCCGTGTCAGCGAAAAACTATGGACGGCCGAAAAAATAAAGATCCACCATAAATTAAAGACTGTTCACATGATTTTCACATTTCGACCCATGTATTACATAATATTGAAGGTGGCACCACCAATATAGAACTTTACCTAGATTTTCATACAGCCTATAAGTCCTGAAGTTATACTAGGTTAACTTGGAAACTGAGGACGATACCAAGCCAACAAGCAAAAGTTTACTGACGGACAAACAGACATGAGTGGTTGCATAAGCTGTGCGACATTAGGTCAGCAGAGCTAAAAAAAAACAATCTATTTTGAGAGAGATAACATTGGCAAGAGAGATTATATAAGCTAAGATAAGTTACAGATACAAAGTTTATTTCAGTTTATACAGATGTGCTGTGATGCTTTTTGGCAGTGAAAGTGTTAAAAAGTGGCAGTGGTTTAACTAGGTATATGGAAACAGGGTCTTTTTAATTCCTTTCTGGGAAACAATTTGAGCCATTTAGGAATGAAAATTACTCCATAAAGTTCATCAACTTGGGAATTATGCATAATTTAACTAATATCAATTGGGACTAGAACCTGACCCCATTTGGCCCTAGGTAAAGCATGGAAAAGCCCCTGCAAGGACGATGGGGCAGTGATCTATGTGAAGTAGAATAAAATAAAATTAGTACAGTACAATCTGAGAAAATATAGAATAAAAACCACTTTAAATATTTGAAAGGTAAAGGGTATTTTTGTACAGTGTATAGGTAAATTTTTTCCTTTTCATTCCATGTACAAAGCAAAATTAATTTAACATATATCATACTGAAGGTAAATAAACTTTATATATAGCCAGGTTGCACAGGGATATATCTTTGCAGCATGCTCCTGGGTTAAGCTGAGATGGTAATAGTCCTAAGGGGCTATGTCCTGATGATATTCATTGTAATGTAAAAAAAACAAAAGACGAAAATAAAGTGATGTACAACAAATTAAATCACAGGCAAATTCCTTTTGTTTAGTTAAACATTTCAGTTTTGACAGGATGAATCCTGCCTCGAATCTTGTATGCACACATGGTGTGGTTCCTGTCCAGACCGGACACAATAGGCACTACTGACACAAGACTAAGATTGATGTACATTATGGATGTACCATACAAGAGGAAGAATTATCTCTTGTTGATAGTGAGATACATACGCTTAATGATAAACATTGACTATCAGCTGCTGATAAGCCTTTGTCTCTTAGTGTTTGTCCATGCTTACAGCAAACTTTCTTTTCGTACCTCTTGTTATTTACAAACAGTTTCATAAGATCTTTCTCTGACTAAATCTGAAACATATTTAAACTGCCCTTTCAAATTGCCTAAAAATGACCAGTCAGCGGTCTTAACACTTTAGCGGAGCTCATTTACCACACTGCTTGAGTCAGTCCATCATCCATGGCACTTTTCAGGCCTGGAGAAATAGGAACGGGTGATCTGGTTCTATCCTGTAACTCTTCATACCACGGCCATGATGCTTTGGTGAATAATTTGCCCTGAATCCACCTTTGTAATTAACCTTATTTACATTCAATCTCATGCATGCATAAAGAGAAACGTACAATAATATAATAATATGGGCTCACTGCACTGGACAAAGAATTCGACAAGTGATCATTATCACCAACACCAGCTTACAGCTATGTTTTCTCATGACCTGGGTTGAATGATGTAGTTTTGCACAAACTGGATGTATGCAGAATATTGCCACCAAAGTAGAAGAGGGTAAGGGCGCCATCTGGGGCAAAAGCGTAATGGTGACTGACTATCATAAAACTCTCCTATCTTGAAAATGAGGCATCTGCATTAGTAAATACAACAGGTCCACAAGCATAAAGCTATTAATAGGACAGTTGTGTATCATGGTGTTTTCCTGAATGGGCTGGTGGGCAGACTGTAATGGTGGCATGCACACTAGGGATTTCAGCTACATTGCTATTTCCTGTATGGATCCAAATGTGGTTGGTTGAAACCCACCAAAAAAAAAAAAAAAAAAAAAAAAAAAGTTCCCCCAATATTCTGAGAATGAAGCAATTAACACTGGCATTCATTCACTGGATGATAAAATTTCCTAAAAACACACTGGAAATAATATGTTAGTTTGGTAATACATTCTATATTGAGGAAATTTTTTTATAATGTTGGTAATTGTTCTGAAATACTTTTTTACTTTATTGATAAAAAGATGAACTTTATTGATAAAAAGATGAACTTTGAAATAAAAATTAAGTGACATTTTTGGATAAACTGAAAGATACTGCTGTAGCAAGCCACTCATAATTCCTTAAGAAACTTAAGGCAGAGCTTGTCAACATGGAACAGAAGTGGATGCCTTGCATAAATTATATAGTTACAGGTAGCCACAATTCTGTTTTATGTGGTGTGAGTACCAAATAGCTTTCTGCCCCATATTGATACACGGTCATCTGAGTTCACAAATAAATGTGCTACCAACAGACCTAAGCCTATTGTCAATGTCAGGAAGTTGTGTTTCACTTATATTACAGTACAAGTGTCTGATATAGCTGACGGGCAGGCCTTATGGCTGGCCCAAATTTTCTTGGCACTGGTATCAGAGTTTGGGAACTTGCCAATATGTATAGTAGAAGATGTTTATTTAATATCTTGGTGTTGACAAGAATGATCAGCTACATCTACTTTGTATACCTGACACATCACTGTCATAAAAAAAGTCCCTTTGACATGAAAAACCAAACATTTGTGAGCTTTATTGAACATACACCCAGGTCCCTTAACTCTGTCTTAAATTGTTAAAATGCTACCTGTTAGACAAACCATTCTTCATTTTCATTGTTTTATGTTTTTGAACCTTCCTTGTTTTACCAATCATGCCCAAAGGCCAAAAAGTAGCAAAAAAGTAAATTACAAAGAGAACTTTCGACTTTCATCATTTCACTGCTGAATTAATTTTTGACTGTGTTCCTCCATGCAAGTTATACAACAACCAAACCTTCAAGGATTAAAGTTACCTTTCTACCTATAGTGCACTTGTGAATATCAAATCTCCTCTGATTAAAATAAAACTGAGTAAACAGCTTTCCTTGATAGGGGTTGATAGTTTAGTTGCTAACCAGCACCAAGACAAGCTGATGACCTGGGGGTACACTGTCCTGGTCAGCAATTCTTTCAAAATGTTTTCTAGTAATGTTCAATTTATCATAAATGATAAAGCAGAATTGGCACTTGGAACACAAAAGGTTAACTCACTATACTGTGGAAGCTTTATATTCACAAGCATTGCATTTCCAAATTACGTCCAACAGCAACATTTCCCAGGTTTTATTCTCATAATTTTACCATGACTTGGTTTAAACCACAAATAGACATCTGAAGGAAAAAAATGGGAATACTGATGCCTTGGGAACATTTAAGACTTACAGTAGACAGTCTGAGCACTCAATATGTGAGAGAGATGATCACATGTTCACAGTGTCAACAACGGTATGTTGAGATATTCTCCAAAGTTCACAGTGGACCATTTAACCCTTGTCTGCTCACTATAAGTCCGAGTCAATAGGTTTCCTGGTCACAATAAGTCTGAGTCAATAGCTTTCCTCTGCAAGTGTGGGGATATTACACTCAATGTGCACTCAGTAAAGCCATTGACCTGGGCCATGCCACCATGAAAGGTCTGATCTACAATTGTCAGCGAAAAATTTCCTTTTCTCATGAAATTTAAATAAAAAAATATATGCAGGAGGGATTAATACCAGGCACTGCCCTGTATCCGATTGTATTTCTTCAGAAATAAAACATGTTTAAACCAATTAAAAACATAAAACCAGATGACCACTAACATCTATATGCTTTTGCATGACTTGAGTAGGAAAAGTTTAAAGAACTCAAAAGAAAAGAGTACATTAAGAATCAGACTCAGCTGAAGACCAGCCTTCATATTTACCCATACAATGCTGACACTGCCATCACAGAGCAGTCTCGCTTGCCAATCTTTGCAGTCACATCTTTAAACTCTTTCTTGATTTCTGCAACTGTTAAACAGTTCTGTAACAGACAAAAACTTGTTTCAAACTGCTGTGTACAAGTTTGTGTGTTATCATTTTCTGGGCAGAACACAGCCTGACTAACTGTACTCAGCACCTGGATCAATCATAGCATAACCGACTTCCTGTGAATGCATTTGACTATTTGTGTTTGTCATTTGACAGAAAAATGTTTATATTATGATTTCAATACAAACTCTTAAATATTTTTGGGGTAATGTTTGAACAATATCTTTATTATTTTAATAGATTGGATTCCAACAAACCCTTATCAAAGTCCAAAGCAAGGTCAAACGCAGGGGTTTCCCCCCAATGTTTGACTTATGTCAGCTGATGGTAAATGTCCTATTAAAATGAATTAAACCCAAGACTTTATAACTCACAGCATACATGGTCAGCATGAACCCTATAAGAGTAAGAGTTTTGAGACTGAAATTACAGAGTGCAATGGCGAGGCCTTGCACTGGGGTGACTGACTGTCTGGTCATTTATGGTGTTCTCTGTGCCAGTAAAGCATAATACTAAGATTACGGGTCCAAATACACAGTGGGACCTGGTCATAATGGACCCTTCTCCCTCGTAAATTATCCACTGCATGACAAGTAGAATTACACTTTGCCTCTCAGACAGATGGCACTCATAGGATATGGCTTTTGTCAAACAGATCTTGGAATATAAAAGATGTCACTCGCCAAGGTAAAAGATAACCTAGGACTGGTGATGGGAGAAATGTGTACTTGCCTCTAAATCCTGCTTATTGGCTAGCACCAGTAAGGGTACCCCATCCAGCGCCTCACTCTGTATCATTTTGTCTGAAAAATGTGCATGCATGAATATTCTCCAACAAGAGGACTAAGTTCTGACATAAAAACCAAACACAACCTCTTTCTTATACATGAACTGAAATATCTAGTACTCTACATGGTGCAACTTGACTCACTAACCCCAGCCCCATATTGTCAACAACAACAAAGATACACATAAATAATGCCTACTTGTCTTTGTGACTTCTTGTTGTTGTTGAATATAGACATATGTAAATCCATACTGTACCACTTTCAAAATTTTGAACATAAAAGGAAATGCAGTACATAGAGAACTCGATTTTATCATTAAAACTTCATTTTATCATGATCTTATGTACCGAAGAAAAAAAAAAAAAAGGTTTAAAAAGTAAAATATGGACATTACCTAGCTTGGTTTTGACACATCAACTGCACATGATTATCTATTTGTTAAACCATTACTTCCATTTAATTTTCAACATCACGATAAATCTGCCACATGTATATGTACAGTAAACAGTGGAAAGTATTTCTGTAGCATTACTAACATAAACATTTTTATTTCAGATATTTGGAATTTTTGTAAACTGTTGTTTCGTGATACTGTTTTTATGGATTGTGTACTTTACAGATACTAACCAAATGCTTGCTTGGAATCCTGTATCCGTGCTTTATCTGATGAATCTATGATGTAAATCACTGCATGGGATTCTGCATAATACTAGAGAGAAAAGAGAAAGTCGATCAAATTAATACCATTGGCACACATAAAACGTCTTTCTGCTTTCATTATTAAAACAGTGTTTGTTTTTAAATACAATATTAAGTTTCAGACATTTGTAACACAGTTTTTTTAGGTACAAAATAAAATTGATGGCAGGAAACTTCGTTGAACAATAAATTTACTTTTATTAATGAATCATGTGAGTAACACAGGCAGATTTTCACTGCCATTTCTTTCTTCCATCAGCACTTGGATTTTCAGCCAGCTTTTGATGTCACTGTGATTCAGAACATTACAAGACTCAGAGCTTCTTGCTAACAATTATGACACATGTATGCATGGAATCTGAACCCCCTAAATAGCTGCACTGGACAATTTAAACCCCATATAATACAATTTTTTTAACCTAGATTCTTTCGTGCCTTTTGTTCAACACTCTTGGTTGAGGGACCACCTGTTTCCTTCAATTTATTCTTTTACTTTACCCATAAAGTTTCATCACCAAATATACAAGTAATATACAAAAAAATGTAAAAAAAAAAAAAAAAAGAAAAACCTTTAACTGTTTCCACATTGTCTTTAGCTGAGGTAAAACACAACAGCTTTCCTGTATCAGGGAATGATGGGATTTTAAGTGGCAACTCTATGAAGTACCGGTACTTGAAAACCCATATCAATTTTTTTCTCATGACGTTTATATGTGCACTGATAAAAATAATATTTGTAAAAAGATCTGCAATTCAGCCATTTCATCAAACAAGGGGTAACCTTTTCCCACTCAAATCCCTCAGAAGTGCTTGGATGTAAACTGTAATTTGTCTTTTTTATGTTTTTACATTAGTTTCTAATTAACAGAAATATTTGTGGGTGAGAAATGTAGATAAGACCAATCACTGACAACATGCCCCAGGTCAGCAGGTCTCCTTGGTGTCAACTTTGTAATAATCAAACCAGGAACAGGGTTAACCCTTCCCCCTTTAAACTGGCCAAAACCAGCTGGTGGTCAAATGTTGTCTGCTTCGGTGTTTTCAATTTCAACAATAATGAAAAACAATTTTGACTGAGAATTGTAGATCAGCCCTATCAAGATCACATGCCCCAGGTCAACAATTTTCCTTGGCATGAGTTGGGCACTAAGTGCCCAACTCACGCCAAGGCAAGTTGTTGACTCAAGTGTCAATTCAAGGGGGAAAGGGTTAAATTCAAAAGCAGCTGGGCAGCCAGTCAGTACATCTTTGTCATTTATGGTATAGTGAACTACACAAAGCAAAACTGGCTGCCCGTGGGTGTAAAATCATTGTTGTTACTTCTGTAGATAATAACACCTGCATTGAGCTGGCTGCCCCCAGGCAGTACAGGTGCTCCAGGAATCTAAAACAAATGAGGAATATGTTCTCTTCCTGGGAAAAAATAAAACTGTTGTCAGTTGGGCCTATATGGCATAAATTAAAGTAAGGTCATGGTTCACTGCCATATTGAACTCACTACCACATTTGTCGTTCTTAACAAAGCTCCACAATACAACCTGCGGCAGCTCTGACATACATACAGCTAACTGACAGGGTAGAGACCTTTGACCACCTGGATATATGCAGGTCTGAGTCTGCTATTTAAGACCATCTTACTGCCAGCACAAAGTGGTCCTACACTGACATTTGTCTTAAAAAGCAGGCTAAGGTAACAACGAAATATAACCCAGCATCTTCACAGAACAGTCTTTGAAAAAGATAAGATTTTTCATGGCAAGTACATATCGACTTTATGACTGGTCTTATTATATTGGGTTCTATTTCAACAGGTCTGGACAGTTTAATTCATACAGACTTCTTTTGTTGGAGACAAGACTCTATCAAAATACATACATGTACCTGCTAGTTAAGAGCATTGCTATCAGAGACCACAAGGCCATGGTCAGCACAATCATTCTGAAGACACAGGAATCTTCATTGCTTACCTCCACTGAAGATTACCTTCATTACGTGACCAGTAGGACTGGCAGAAGATGTGGTCTTATATAACACACATAAATGCACAGTGCTTCATTTTTTTTATTATGGTAACAACCTTGAGAAATAGC
The DNA here is from genome assembly GCA_964020975.1 of Hermodice carunculata. NCBI lineage: Eukaryota > Metazoa > Annelida > Polychaeta > Eunicida > Amphinomidae > Hermodice > Hermodice carunculata. The sequence continues at coordinate 11,298,049 of OZ026630.1, forward strand.
AAGACAATGAATATTTATTTTGAACTAGACCAGTCCCCGCCACCAGACTGCATTACCCATGTAAAACTGAACTAATCTAAGTAAAAGTAACATGGCAGAATTATTTGGGCATCCAAGTGTTTATTTTTGCCTTTCACAGCCTCTCCTTAACTTTTTGGTATTTCTCAAAACTATACTTTCTTTTGTTTTAATTGTCCTTGTCTTGACTAGAATTACACAACAAAAAATCTATGGGTTTCATTTTGGAAAAGAAAAATTTGTTTGATAGAAACCAATGCAAAAATTGTATTTTTACTCATATCAGAGAAAATAGCACAAATGGATGAGCAATTAATTTTAATTCTGTGTCAATTTGAAGTTTAAACTCTGGCAAACTCTGTTTTTCATCAAACAAACCTAGTTAATATTGAGGTAAGAAAAAAAAAGGAAGAAAGAGATAAGAGAAAAAAGGAAGGAAGAGGGAGGGAGGGAGGGAGGGAGGGAGGAGGGAGGGAGAGAGAGGAGAGGAGAGGAGAGAGAGAGAGAGAGAGAGAGAGAGAGAGAGAGAGAGAGAGAGAGAGAGAGAGAGAGAGAGAGAGAGAGAGAGAGAGAGAGAGAGAGAGAGAGAGAGGAGAGAGAGAGAGAGAGAGAGAGAGAGTAGAGAGAGAGAGAGAGAGAGAGAGAGAGAGAGAGAGAGAGAGAGAACACTCAGAATTTCTCCCCAGTGGAATGTTGTACTTACCTTATCCCACAAAGACTGGAGTTCTTCTTGACCCCCTAAATCCCAGAAGTTCAGTCGAATGTGACCAATATCAATCTTGCCAACTGTTGTTAAAGACACATTAAAAGTCAAATTTACACATACATATCTATCAGACTTTGCATGCACATAGAATATATATATATAAATGTACATATAGATATATACTGAACCAAACAAATAACGCAACTTTTTCATTTGGGTTTATTTTCACATTGGAACTGTATTTAAAGTTCAGAAATATACGAACCGTTGTTAAATCAGTCTAAAATAATGCACCAAGTAGTGTGACCTCAAGGTCGAGTACCCTGACCTTGCCATGGGTTCATTGTCATGAATCAAGAGTGACTACAGCAGGCTATTTTACGCAAGTCTCTGACACCTGAAATTAAGGTGGCCAAGTCTTTGATTCTGGGACAGGAAAAGGCCACATCGAAATCAGCCAAAGCGTAACTGTGTGCCAGGATATGAGGCTTTCAAAGTTTGGTGGTTGTGCTGAATCAAGGACAACTGCAGGATTCAGTGTTACCCACATGACTAAAACATTCGCACCTTTACTGGTTGGGTGTAGCCCCTCACGGACAATAAAGGGCAGCATGGGATTCATTTGGCACAGTATTCCAAGAACTATGGGTCGATTATCAACAGTAGATCGGGAGAGAGGAATTGGCATGCTACAGGCTGGTTTATCTGCAGCAGAGGTGGCAAGAAGACTGCAAGTCCACAAATCCACTATATCCAGACTTGCTACAAGATTCCAAGAGACTGGGGCCACAGCTGATAGACAGCGTCCTGGGAGACCAAGAGAAACCACACCTGCATAAGACAGACACATCAGGGTGTCACATCTGCGGAACAGAACTCGACCAGCCACTAGAACTGCACAACAGACACCTGGCAGAACCAATAACAGAATATCTGCCCAGACAGTCCGTAATAGACTACAAGAACACCATCTACACGCCAGGCGTCCTTACAGGGGTCAAATTTTGACACAGGCAAGAAGGCAAGCCCGACGACAATGGGCTACTGCCCATACTCGCTGGACCCATCAACAGTGGAGGGATGTGCTATTCACCGATGAATCCCACTTCACCCCGTATCATGCAGATGGTAGGACACGTGTTTGGCGACGAAGGGGAGAACGCTACTCAGATGCCTGTGTGCTGGAAACAGATCGATTTGGAGGTGCATCAGTGATGGTGTGGGTTGGAATTTCATTCACAGCCAAAACCCAGCTAATCTTCATTGAAGGCAATCTTAACGCTGCCCGTTACAGGGATGAGATCCTTCAGCCTGTTGCTGTCCCTTTCATTAGACACCACCAACTCCACTTGCTTCAACAGGACAATGCTCGGCCCCATGCCGCTAGACTGACAATGGATTTTCTGCAAGGAGAAGGAATTAACGTTTTGCCATGGCCAGCCTTCTCACCTGATATCAATCCCATTGAGCATCTTTGGGACTACCTTGACCAGCGTGTTCGGAGACGGGATCCAGCGCCCGCCAACCGCCAGCAGCTTCGCCAGGCTCTTCAAGAAGAGTGGGATCGTGTGCCCCGGCAGATGGTGCAGCGGCTAGTGTCATCCATGCGCCGACGTTGCATAGCAGTTACAGATGCTGATGGTGGTCACACACAGTATTAGTGGACATGCCAATTTGTGAACTTTACAAATCAATGTTGCCCTGTTTATTGCCAGCTGGTTGCACCCTCGTTGACAGTTTCAAGTTTTTGTTTTTCACATGTTATGCCAAAAAGACTGCAGCATATGGATCTAATTTGTTTCTGTGATATGAAAGTAACAATAAATATTTAAGGGCTCGACAATTTTTCTAAAAAGCACTTGTCCACTGGGCAAGTAGATTTCAAAATCCACTTGTCCTGATAAAACTTCTATAAACAACGTTTTTCTCTAACAATGCTAAGGCCTAGGCCAGACAAACCCTTTACCCTAAAATGTATTTGCCACTTATTGTCGCTTGCAAAATCGCAAAAAAATGTCAAATTTTATTTTTCCAGCTGCAACTGTTTGACAGTGAAACTGGCAAATATCAAAAAAAAAAAAAAAAAAATTGAAAGTAAGCTATTTGCTTGGGGTGACTAACGATGAAAAATACACTGTAATTTCTGGGACTATAGGAGTCCGTATAAACTTAAATAACGATTAAATAGTTGCATTGGCTTCAGTTAAGGATCCTTTCTCTCCACCTCGGATGGCGTGATGCACTGATGGGATGCATATCGTTTGCGTACCTACCATGAATGCTATCGGTACGTCGCAGTAAATTTGCGTATACAGTATTGGCAAGTTCCTCGCAATAAACGGTGTTCTTAAATCAAATTCAAAACGAAAATTTTAATATTTCAAATCAGATATCGAGCGTGCGCACCGTCAACATCTTTCCTGCAACTGTACACAAACAGCTGCTTTGGCCATGTGGTCTGACGCACAACACATCACCCGATTGGTCAATTGAGTCAAATGCAAAAATGAGCCAATCACGGCTCGTGCTACGGTGTTTTCATCATGGCTTCCGCCCAGAGAACATGTGTGAATTTACGGAGGGAACACACAAACGGGAAGCTTTGTTTTTGTTGCAGTATATGAAAATAAAGATTCCAGTGTTTATTGCAACAATTATTTGGAGTCACAGGCAAATACGCAAAGGTATGGGATAGCGGGAATTGCCAAATGTGTCCCAAATCAGTCCGTGAGACTGCGTCAGTTCACCGCAGATCTAATCTAGTGTCCACGCTGTCACTTGCGTGTGACTGGCAGTTGTGTGCTGTTTTTGCCCGGGAAGTCATCTCACGGCACATATTTTTTCTACCACTGTTTGAACCCACCGATAAATAGCATTTGATGTTAATTTGCAGATGAATTTGCCCTGCAAAATATTATTATTTTTTTGACGGATTTTACTAGTAAAAAAATTCCAGCTAGCCCGCAGGGATAGCACTTTTTTATTTCCACCAGCCCGAGCCCAATTCTGACAAGCCTGAGCTTTCGGACATGCGAATTGTCGAGTCCTGAATTCATGATGGACCATCACTCGTAATCAAAATGACGCATGCTTGTTTTTCAAATCTTGCAAAGAATCCCGTTGCATTGAGTTGAAAAAGGTGCCTCCCATGATGCTGTGCAATGCAGAAAACCCCATAGATGCTATATTTAGAAATGAAAATAAACTACGATTGTAGGTATTGCAACAAACATTAAAAATAAAGTCACACAAATAGATTGTTTTCATTCTGTTTGTTTTTTTTTAAACCGGAAAATCGATTTTCCATACTTTTTAAGACTTCTTTATAAAATTCCATACTTTTCAAGGCCTGGAACAGAGGGCATTCAAATTCCATACTTTTTAAGCCTTTTCACGCTCTGTGCGAACCCTGATATATATATATATGTATGTATGTATGTATGTATGTATGTATGTATGTATGTATGTATGTATATATGTATATGTATATGTATATGTATATGTATATGTATATGTATATATATATGTATATATATATATATATATATATGTATATATATATATATATGTATATATATATATATGTGTATATATATATATATATATATATATGTATATATATATATATATATGTATATATATATATGTATATATATATGTATATATGTATATATATATGTATATATATATATATATGTGTATATATATATATATGTATATATATATATATGTATATATATATATATATGTATATATATATATATATATATATGTATATATATATATATATATGTATATATATGTATATATGTATGTATGAATGTATGTAAGTATAAGTATATATATATATGTATATATTTATGTATGAATGTATGTAAGTATATATATATATATATATATATATATATATATATATATATATATATATATATATATATATATATATATATATATATATATGTGTGTAAATTGTCTGGAATGGATCATAACACTTGATACATACACAATAGCTTCATCCTTTTCTTCTTAAATGGATAAATGTCTCAGCACAAAATAATTCTGATAAAGGAATTATTTTACCATGTACCTGTTCTGAAATACTGCTTATGGACTGATTTGGCTTGTGTAGGACTTACATTGGAAGCACATAGCACAAAGATGTCTGACAAGGTAATGGATGATTAACTAGTTTTATAACTACTCACTGTTCAGTCCTACTGTTGTTGTAATTTTAGAATGGTGCATCCCTTTGTACTTCTTGTTGAACTTTGTCTTTGTCTGCTCCAAATATGTCTGCAAAAATGACACTTATACATGTCAAGGTACATGGCTTACACAGCAGAAGATGGCATTCAGGTAATGTCCAACCTGGCAAAGTAGAGTCTTAGTTTCTTCAAATTGCATTGGGACTAGACCTAAAAAATTTCAACAACTGATACACAATATGTATGTCTGCCAAAATGTCTCAAAATCTCAAAATGAACAAAATTATTCCAAACCAACTGGACATTACTTTCAAAGCTCAAGATTTTTAACCCATTCCTAGTCAGAGTATGTCTGAGTCAATTGCTTTCCTTGGTGCGGGTTAGGTGCATTACACCCAACACATGCCAGGGCAAGCTACTGACCTAGGGCATGCCAACATGAATGGTCTAACAGACAAATCTAAACAAAAACATTTTCTACTAATAAAAAATTTAAGTGAATATGTGTTAAAGCAGATGACACTTTATATTGGAGCACTTTTGGATGATTTGAGCAGGAAAGGATGAACCCTTAAAGTGATAATCACTGCTATAGTTGTTTTCTCATTACCCTGAAACATATAATGGTTAAACGATTCAAATTCCTTATGAAGATACTTTTCATTCAAATACCAGCAAGCCTAGTCTAAAGCAAAAAGTAGTCTTGGTCAACAGCTTTCCTTAGGACACTTTGCGCACAATGTGCGCAAAGTGTCCCAGGGAAACCTGTTGACTCAATTTTAAATAAGCGCTTTAAGGGCTGACATACCATATTCCTCCCAATAAGTTCTCCTGCTCTAATCAGAGCCCTTCAACCTCCCTGGAATCAGAATCTAATAAAAAATCAGACCCCACCCCCCAATACAATTAGTTATCTTTTTCAACAAAATTTTATCTACAATGTTCCCAGCTGGGTTCTAAATTGGAGACTTTTTACATTGTAATTGTGAAAGTGCACAGGGCACTTATAGGGAGAAATATAGTCCTGCATTTATTCCATTTGACGGTTATACTAGTGGTAAGCAATAAATTGTTTACTCCTTTGCAGTGTTGGTAGACTGGCTGTCGACTGGTTCGTCATATTTGTCCCAAAGGAGTTAATACACAGGGGTGTTTAATGGCGACGTGGGTCCAGTGGATCGCCGAAGGCGACGAATGTCTAACCGCGACATGGGACCAGTGAGCCGCGAAGGCGACGAACCAGACTGGTAGGGTTAACAAAATTCCACCCGCATCCTGCAGATGGCGCGGACCGGTGAAAATTTGCACCGGCTATAAACAGCCAATCAGAAAGCAGGTCACCATTTGACATGCAAAATTTGCATTTAATATCTAAACAAGACGGCACGGCCAACATGGCAGTAGCAGCCACACTCAAGGACAGTGTACACTTTATAGCTTAAAAGCTTGGTTGGCCTGTGGTATCAGGAGTTCAACTGGAAATACTAGAGTACATAGGCAAATGGCAGGATGTTTTTGCATCTTTGTCGACAGGTTCGGGCAAGTCTGACGTACATGGCGGTACCATTCGTGCTGCAGTGGGAAAACCACGGTCATCTCACTCTCAGTCTCAGCGAGGATCCCTCAGCCTCATACATTGTAATCATTGTATCGCCTTTAGTAGCCATCATTAAAGAACAGGTAGCATTTTTAAAGGAAAAGGGAATGAAAGCAACCCATGTAGGAGATGAGGAATGTGATTTGGAGGGCCTAAAGAAGGGGAATTACAACTACGTGTTTGGCAGTCCTGAATCTTCCCTGTCTGCCAAGCACAGAAAGCAGATTTTCACAAACCCCATCTACAAGTCACGACTTGGTGCCATATTCATTGATGAAAGTCATTGTATAGTGAAATGGTAATGTTTAACCGCGACATGGGATCAGTGAGTCGCCGAAGGCGACGAACCAGACCGGTGCAAATTTCCACCGGTCGGCGCCATCTGCAGGATGCGGGTGGAACTTTGTTAACCCTACCAGTCTGGTTTGTCGCCTTCGGCAACTCACTGGTCCCACGTCGCAGTTAAACATTCGTCTCCTTCGGCGACTCACTGCACCCCACAACGCCGTTAAACACCCCTGTGTATTAAACCCTTTGGGACAAATATGATGAACCAGACGACAGCCAGTCTACAGTGTTGGTTGAGGAGGTAATAGTAATTACAGCAACTGTTACATGTATTTACATTTAGGTTTTGAGTACCGGTATTGGATTGTGTGGTTTCTTTGTTAGTTTTTTTTTTTTTAAATTTTGTCTCAAGAACATTTTTATTTTTTAGAACTCCAGTGAAAAAAAAAGTTTTTTTGGCAGTGATAAAGATAACATGAAAAATTTTGGGGGATAATAGCTTTTTCAGGTATGTACATCTATACATGTGTACATTTTTTAAACTAGTTAGGGCTGCAAAGGCTAAGAAAAACCTTCCTAACAACCAGACATGTGTTGTTTTCTTTTTTTTGGCATGTTGTCTTCATAACTGGTACTGTACATGCACATGTATTCCTGTTATCTTAGATAATGTCAATGTACTTACTGTCTTGCCAGCATTATCCAGTCCCAGTATTACCACATAAAACTCGTCTTTCTGGAACATGTACTTCCAGGCTCCAGACAGCAAGGTATACATGACGTCACTCTCTGTGTGCACCCTGCCCTTTTTTTTCTATGTCCTTCTGTCTAATGGCAAGCAATGGCCTGGGAAAATCTCTAGAAAAAATAATGAAAACTTGATTATTGTCATATTGGTGAAGGAATGTTGCAGTAACAAAAAGACACCATGTACATGCTGTGATTGTATTCTGCCAGTATTTACACCCAATTCCAATATGTTGGTTGAGTGATACAATAGGGGACAGCAAGAACAGAAGCCTCTACTGTCCTCCTGTAGAGGGCATTTCAGTCATTCAGGGCTAGAGTCGTGATTTCCCATTACTTTCCATTGTAATTTACAGCTTAACAACTTTAAAACCACTAGTTGCAGAAGCAGCAACATTTGTGTGGTAAAATTATGTGCATAGCTGAAATGTTCACATAAATTTTATTCTTGTAGCTTTAAAAGTAGTCCTTTAATTTGAGGTTAATTTAACATGCAATCCAATGGCAATACACATCTCTGGCCCTGAACGAATTGTGGGTGTTGGATTGTGTATTCAGCTGAATACACAGGCAATTGGTAATTGTGACCTCTCCTAGTCAAAGCCAGGTCAACCAAGAATGGATGTACCAAGACCAAACCTGGACAAATATAGATACAATAAGACTGAAAAAAAGTCAAAAAAGTAAAGGAAAAACTGACTATGTGATTACAACTAAATATGTTAACAATTTCAAAAAGTGTAACATGAAAAAAAATGCAACAAAAAAATCGAATCCCTTACATTTACTTACTCTTAATACACGTGGACTTCATGATAAAGCAAAGAGAGACAGTGTATTTCAGTGGTGCTCTGCTCAAAAACCACACATCCCTTTTTCACAAGAAAGTCATTTCATTGGAGAATATGAATTCATTGTAAATTGTGAGATGAAAGGTAAATGGTTCCATTTGTACGGTACCAGTAATAGCTGTGGAACCTCTATCTTTATTAAGGACAGTATGGACTGTGATATAATAAGCGAGTATAAAACATTGGATGGACGTCTTGTACTAGTCAATATGAAAATAGGCAGAGATGTCTACTATTTTGTAAATGTACATGCCCCAAACGATGTCTCCAAAAGAAAAGCATTTTTTAAAAAGGTGGTAAATATTATTCAAGAACTAAGTTTAGGTATTCTTATTATGGGTGGTATGAATGATGTAATGGATTGTAAACATGATAGGAAAACCCAACTAACTCACAAAAGAAAAAAGAAGTCAGAACTTAATAAAGTTGTAAAAAATTTTTAAAGTAAGTGTATCTGGAGAATTCAAAGTCAAAATTCAAGAGGTGAAGTCACACCATGATATAGTGATGAAACACGCGGACAAGGACCTGGCCATTGTTATCACAAACACTCGTGACTACATAGCCGAAGCCAACAAACTCCCATCCAACACAGATCACTATACAAAATTATCCACACCACAATTTGACCACTTTTCATAATGAGCAATCAAGCTCTACAGGAGATGGTACAAAACAAGAGTAAATTTCAAAACAGAGATATGAGTTCTTTCATATAAAAGAACCAAGAGTACCATGTTTCTAATTGCTCCTGAAGATACACAAAGGTATACTCCCTCCACCAGGCAGGCCCATACTCAGTGCCAATGACTGTCCCTTAAAAACAATTTCGGGCTTCATAGATTTTTCAAAGCCCACTTGTATTCAGTATTCCTAGTTACATCAAAGACGCAAGTGATTTTGTCAAGATAGAATCACTACCTCCATAACCTGTAAACATGCCTCTAGTAACACTTGATGTAAACTTCCTACATACAAATACACCAATACAAGGACTGAGATGAGTTGGGTTTTGATGCAAGTGTTATGACAGGTCTGTGTAAAAAATGGACAAAGTCACAGCTTCATTCTGAAATTTAAATCGTCTTAGCGCATTGTACAGTACAGTACAATGTTTGAACAAAGTTTTGTAAGAAGGTGGTTCCGTGAAATATGTTGTGGAGCGTGGATGTAAATTTGATAATATTTATGGATAGATTTTCAACATGTATGCTGTATACTATGTATGGCAGCTATTCTTATTTGTTTAACTTTATTTTCTAGCATGATACACCCTATCCTATGTCTGTGTCACTGTGTGCCCTGTCCACCATGTTACCTGGCTGTGATACCCAGTTGATTTCTGGTGTGATGTGTGCTTGATTGGATTGGTAGCCTACATGTATATCTCATCGCACAGCCCAATCTGGTGGTGCATATGTCAATGTCATGAGTGGATGCAGAAATAAATAAATTGCCCATCATTCTCAAACTTTTAACTCACGGTCATTGCATTGTTACTTGTGTGACTGACCCCTTTTACAATTACATGTATATTGAATATGTTGCATATCTGAGTGTCGTTATGATGTGGTTTCACTGTACTGAAATTTCCACTGCAATCGATGGTATGGTGGAGGCACATTGATGACGTGTTCAGTATCTGGACATGTGGAGAGCAACACTTGTCTGAGTTTGTGATCAACCTTTTTAATTGTCATCCAACCATCAAACTCTCCGTGAACTATTCCCCTGCAGAGATCCCCTTTCTTGTTAAAACAGTCTCAAGATTGGGAAGATAGGAAGGCATACACCTGTATACCAAACTGACAGATACACACAGGCATCTGCACTACAGGTCTACCCATCTGAAATATTGCAAACAGGGCAGACAACACAGTCAACTACTTAGAATCAACAGAATCTGCAATGTTGATGAGGATTTTGCAAGCAATTTTCACAAAATTCTCAACTTTTTCAGAGCACGTGGTTATTCCCCACATGTACTAAGTATAGTTCTTGATAAAATGTGTCTCTTGAACAGAAATTTGCTTCTGTCACCAACCAGGCCAGCATCCTCAGAGGAAACAGACAAATTATCCCTGGTCACCACATGTATACAATCCAGCATTGCTACCTTTGAAAGAAGTAGTTCAAAGGAACTGGCATACCATTATAGCCACAAGAAGGGTACTAGCGCTGGAAACCCAACAGGTGGTACTAGATTTCAAACATGCCAGGAATCTCAAAGATGACCTAATGATATCTAGTTTCAGATACCCACCACCACAAGCAAGAGTGCGTGCTATCACTGGCACAATGGACAGTAACCCCTGCAACACACAAAGTTGCAGGTCTTGCCTCAATATGGACACTAGGGGCACTGTCAATAGCACCCAGACTGGGCTCTCATATAAAACTCCAGCTGGAGGTTCATGTAAGCACAACAATCTGATATACCTCCTCACATGCAAGGCATGAGGGAAACAATACGTCAGCCAGACATTGATCAATGGAGTGCATGAGCACTTCTACCACATATAATAATGATTAAAGGATTACACTCAACCCCTTGGAAGGCAATTTCTGTTTCCTAACCATGAATCCCAAGATTTGACCATTCAAATCTTGGAACATATCTGCACACATCCATCCCTAGAAGAAAAAAAAACAACACTCAGGTTCAGGCTTGGCAGAGAAACCTTTGGGTACACCAGCGGAGTACCACACAGCCGTTTGGTCTCAATGTCATGGGTAAATGAACTTCTTGTTCAGTATCATGCTAAATTTTTATTTCAGAGTGCATCTTCCCCATGACATTACCCCTGTTCATGAACCACTGGCTCCCAAATTCTCCTAAATTCAGAGTTATGCTATCAACAGATACACCTTCTCTTCTTATGTACCTGATACTCTCCATGCTCCAAAAACCTGGCACACTCAGGTTCATGCATCAGTTCTTGCCTAGCAACAAGTGAGACCTTAAATTGTAAGTGGACGTGGCTACTGAAACGGATCTGGTTTTGGTTGTTGAAGCACTACAGAGCCTGACCTGGTACCGCAGACAATATACACAGTTAGGCAGATCCCGTTACTATATCCAATACTGTGAGAAATCACTCAAGTGCCGGGTCTGGTATCGCAGCCAAATACAGTAAGAGGGCTAGGTCCGGTACTGTAGCTAATACATGTACTGTCATTAAGAAAGCGCTGGAGTGCTGGGTTCTGTACATGTAGAAAATGGGACCCCACAGCAAGGAATTACATGTACATGTCCTATACCATGCATACCACATTCTTGGTCTCCAGCACTGATCCTGACCCTAACCTGGGGATGGTGTAGGGTACAAGCCCAGAGTCCCTTCTGCATACAGAATAAAGTGTAACTATTAGGTTTACTCCACCCCGTCCCAGATTTGGGCTCGTTTTCTACACCCCCCACCCACCCCCCACTAACCCTAATCCTACGACAGTAGCCAATCACAGGACTCCTGGTTCTGTAGCAGGAAAATTATCAGCAACCGGATCTGATTCTGAAGACACCTCATTTCTAATAGGCTTTTATTGCCTATTACACATTGCTTCTTAAAAGTCATAATTCTTTGGTGTTACAGATGTTCACCTTCCTGTTAGTGATGGGACAGTGAATGCTTGCATCTTGGTATATACTGGGAGTCATTCACCTCATTCTCTGATGAGATGCTTTAACCTGGAAACTGGTCAGACTTTTGAATTGCTGTACAGATTGGATTTCATTGCAATTCAGTCTTGCACAACTATACTAGATCAGGGAACAATAATCTTAAGAAAACCCATCTCTGTGTTGTGTGCCGTATTGTGGAAACTGGGCCAAATGAGAATATTCCCATAATGCGCTGTGACACCATGTTGGAGGTGCAAAACAATAAAGTCTAAACTTACGTTACAGTGAAAACTCATTATAATGATACCATTTGTTCCATTGAAAATATGTCCGATAACTGAATATGTCAGATAAATGAATCAAATATCAAAGAAAATGAACTTTTGAAGTTCAAAACTTGTGTCATTATAATGAATATATCGGATATCTGAGTGTCCTTATTATAATGAGGTTTCACTGTATACAGACTAAGACTGGTTAAAAAAACAGACTGATAGACTCAGAAACTAAACAAGGAGTAAAGAAATAAACTCTTAAGTATAGGCATAAGTCTAAGACTAGTAGTAGTAACAGAATAAAGTTAAATTTAATAGACTTGGATTGTTTCAATACCTGGGACCTGCTTTCACCATGGCACATCCCTGGTCACTATTCATGTCATGATTTAAGGATGGAAATTCATATAGTATCTATAGAATCCGGGCTATTCCCTATAGATTCTTACCAGATTTTTTAAATAGCGCAGTGCAGAGAATAGCTATATTCAGTATTTTAAAAAGTTGATCGTAGGGAACAGCTAAATTTGGTGTTTTCAGATATTGCAGGTAGAAATAGATTAACTTAAGATTTTTGTAGGGAATAGTTAATTAAATATCGTAGGAACAGCTCAATTTGGAGTATTAATTTATTAAATTGGATAAATACTTTGTCTTTGACAATAGTACCAATTTCATCCAGCACTGCACTGTTTTGTTGTACAGTGCAGAATGACTTGTGCATGCAAGCTGCATGCAGCATATAGTGGTACATGCATGCAGGGCAGTTTGTAACACCTTTCCCTGAAAACCCCAAACAAGGGTATTGTTTTACCATTGTACTGTGCAGACGACCACAGGACTTGGAATAGTACAGACGTGTTTTCCTGGAACCACCAAGTTGTCTGCCCTAGCACTGTGGATTCATAAGTAAGCAGCAGCTCATAAGTTACAAGAAGACTGCTTATTTACTACAGTTTTAGTGTAGGGAACAGCTAAATATACAGGCATGTGATTGCCTTTTCAAGACAGGGACTGGTTTTGTGCAAAATGACTGAAATTTGTTTTTATAACAGGGAAATATACTGCTTTTTAGGCAAAAAGAAGGGTCCCAGAAAGACCATTGGGAAGGATTTCAGACTTTAGGAGGGTAAATCACATCACTGAATATAGGGAATACCTGAAATCGGTCTTTTCAATGAATTCTTATTACACAGGAATAGAGGGAAATTGTAGGGAATATGTGAAAAAAAAGCCTGATCGGGGGTGATTTTGCGGCTGATGAATCAAATGCTGGTCACACTTCATAAGACGGTGGAAACAGACGCTCAGTTCTCGCACTAAGGCAAGCTTACCACAGCAAATTTGTGAATTTTAAGCAGTTGTTGACTTGGTGATCTGCCGTTGATCGGGTTATTTCACTATAAATGTACGTAACGTGCTCAAAGGGTTCGCGTGTATGCCATATAATTATCAGCTTCCCCAGTGCCACCGTCAAGTCTCATGGACGCAGCCATGATAAAAAGACCCGGATGAAAATAAAATTTTGCCACCATGTGGCGTTCTGAATGTCTTGTTTCCTGAGAGTTTTGTATGACATTGACAAGCAGAAAAGTGCTTGTGCGAGAGAGAGAGAGTTGTAAATTGTCGTGTATAACATAAATTTCAATTAACAGTATACATACACACACACACACACACACACACACACACACACACACACACACACACACACACACATATATATATATATATATATATATATATATATATATATATATATATATATATATATATATATATATATAGTATTTGTGTCTTTTTGCCCAGAACCACTTCCTAGTAGTCAATATCCTATTCCGCAGTTCGAACTCTTTACTCTCCATAAGCTAACCTGTCCCTGTATACATATGGAATTACTATTGTCTTTTTTGCACACGTTCCTCTGTAAAATTTTGACATAGGCTGTATCAGCCCAAATAAATTAAAGGGTCTTCAGCGGGTAACGACTCAACATGTTTCGGAGCCTTTATATATATATATATATATATATATATATATATATATATATATATATATATATATATATATATATATATATATATATATATATATATATATATATATATATATATATATATATATATATATATATATATATATATATATATATATATATATATATATATATATATATATATAAATGATATATAGCTTAGATTTGATTTCAATAAGTGAGGGAGATATCCAGGGAATGGAGAAAGTACAGAATGAGATGGGGAAATGGATACTGGGAGCACCACCATGTGCAGCAACAGAAGCAGTCCTAGGAGAGTTAGGATGGAATAAAATCACAGACAGAATTGCCGAAGCAAAGCTTAAGTAAGGGGGGGGGGGTATTTACAATCAGTACATGAAGACGGGTGGTGCAGGAAGGTTTACAATGAAGTAGTCAAGGAACAAACAAGATGGGTCAAAGATATAAATAAGTTGGCAGAGAAATACGAATTGAGAGTATATGATAAGGTTGAAAACTGGAAAGTCTATATAGGTAGGACTGTTACAGAGGGCTGGAAGGAAGACTGGAAAAGAGGGGTCAGGGAAAAGAGTACATTAAAAGCGTACAACGTACCAGAAAAAACAAAAAAAAGTGTGTGTTGGGATGGAGGGAAGGGATCCAGGCTTCTTTTTCAAAGTAGGGCAGGAGTGATCAATCTAGAAAAGAAAACAGAAGTGGACAACAGGTAGTAATGGTAAATGTAAGGTATGTAGACAAGAGGCAGATGAGATGGTGGATCACTGGCTGTTGTGGTGTGATGCATTTAGAGAGATAAGAGAAGAATATTTCAGAAAGTGGCACAGGGAAGACTATAATAACAAGGGTCCAGAAGAGGTTCAGTGTTTAGAGGAAGGGGAACGTGTAGCATGGGTTTTAGGTTTGAAGGGTGGCTTTCTGGGAGGCAGGAAAGGCACTAAAAGTGTACAGGACTACCTTATAGGGTGCTGGGAGAAAAGAAATGAATTGATAGGGCTTGATAGCAACAGGGTGAATTAGAATCTTAGAATGCAGGGAGGAGAGGGAATGGTGGTAGCCCTTATAAGGGCTCCTATGGAATCCCCCATGGGAAATGCCTGAGCCTTAGAGGTGGGGATAGGGTGTATGAGGGAAGGTTTTTCTGTCTTTTTATGGAGGGGGGGGGGACTACAAGCGATGAGTGTTGGGGGATATATCCAGGGCCAGGGGCCCACGACAGCTGTGAGAGAGTGTGTGGTGGACTCTTTGCCTCTGCTGTGATCCTGGTAAACATGGCAGCATGAGCTGATTAGGATAACCATGGTTTCCTCCATCTCATCTTTTTTTTCCCTATTTTTCCTAGGCCACCTGTGTCACACAGGACCGCGGCATAAGCGGAGAGCCACAGTAATATTATATATATATATATATATATATATATATATATATATATATATATAGAGAGAGAGAGAGAGAGAGAGAGAGAGAGAGAAACAAAAGACCCCCATTTGAGTACAATAAGTTGCAACTTTTGCAAAAAAAACCCCAACAACATTGATATGTGATATATGTAAATAGAAACTGCTTTGCTGAAAGAAAGAGACGTTTCAGAAGTCTTTTGACTTGTTTCCACTTTTTCACAACTTGACTTAATTGACTGTAATGCCTGTGACCATTTATCAGGTCCTAGGTATTAAGTTCCATGTATATTATACTCCACAGACCGCTGAGCAAATTTAGTGGTTTACATTCTCCACTCCACAGGCTATCCAACAGCTTTGATGCATTTTCCACGAAACAGCCAAAGTGACATTTATTTTCCATAGCACACATTAGGCCTGGATCTCTGACCAGGACTGTACCTGGAGGCCATAATATCATCATTTAGTTTGCAATTCAACAGCAGTATTTCTAAGTATCATTAAACACACATCGATGTTGGTTTTGTATAATATTAAATACACTCAAAACCCGTGTTAATTTATTTGAAACTTTTGTGCCGTCAACTAACCTAACAATTTAAATGTTAAGGCAAAATTCAAGTCGCAATCATTCCCATGATTACATACCACATGGTGACATCCCTTTTGTCGCTATACCAGGCAGGCAAAATGTCTGTGCATATCCTTGACAATTTGACATATTGAGTCTGCAATCTATATCGTATGAAGGAATGATAGCAAGACTTTCTTGGTGGCGTATTTTTATGCGTGCACGTTGGGACGAAGTCGAATGCTCTCTCTCTCTCTCTCTCTCTCTCTCTCTCTCTCTCTGTGTCTCTGTCTCTCTTGCTCTGTGTGTGTGTGTATGTCTGTGTGTGTGCGTGATGATTTAATATTGTTTAATTTGTTCATCAATTCGTTCTTCGAAGCAGATGTTTTTCTATTGCTTCTGAATTGCATATGTTTGCCGGGGTCACATGATTACTTTGCAAACTATCATCACACACACAAATAGACAAAATTATTTCTACGAAAAAAAAATACTTTCACTAAATAACCTGAACACTCAGCTTATACGATAGTTAGACAAACCGTATATGTGAGCCATTCTCTGAAAAAAAAAGTAATATTGGGCGGTTTATGTCTGGAAAAAACGAAAGTGTACATTAACTTTACTACCTAATATTTTGTCAATGCTATACATTCCAAGATTGCTAAAAACGCACTGGGCAATGCAAGGTATCCAGCATGAAGATTAATACTGGCAACATAAGGGGGGGGGGTGTCTCTATTCTCATGTCAACACCGTAACACAATTTAGCAATATTATAGTAACATATAGGATTCGTAGCAATTTTCATTTTATTGCATTCTTTTGTAAAATTACGTCTGTACGTTTACAAAAAATCCTATAAATTATCTCATGTTTCCGGCGTGGATGTTTCTCACTCCCAAACATCTGGAGATCATTCAGGATTTTGTTCATAGAAAATGTCACTTTTTGCTTATTTGTTGAATATTTTCGAAATTATTGTTGCAAATATACAACAATGAGTGTATTGATAATCTTTGTGGTCCTTTGCTAGCGAAAATACTTTTTGGATATATAATAGAAATAAATGAAAAACAAACTGCAAAATATTCAATTAAAATAGTGGTGCGGTGTTGACAGTAGAAATTCAGGTCTTTATATATTTCAAAAACTTAAATGGCGTTCATCAAAATAAGTGTCTTGTTAATTTACTGGGTGTCTGTGAGTAACAATAAGAGTAAAAAAAAAGGGGGAATCTATGTGTATGCATACGAACAAATAACTATTTAGAACAAATAGGCAATACTGAAGTGACGGTGTTGACAGTTACGGTGTTGACAAATCTTTTGTTTCTATGAAAGTGTGCATAAAAAATCTCCCAGTTAATATTCATAAATGCAAATGAAAGAGGAGTTACACTGAGCATTTATTGTACAAAGATCCTCTACCAGGGCCCACAGCATATCAGGCCTGTTATGGCGTTGACAGCTAACAGGTATATCCTGTCCTATACAAGAATTTGATGAAACATAGAAAAAATATAATATCGCAAATGTAAAAAATATGGTTGATCATATATGTGCATGGGCAAAAAATCCTTTCAGTCTGCACGCACTTGCTCTATTACAGACAAGATAGTTGCAGATCTAAGATGCCAAAGTGTCATAGTGTTGAAATATAGTGAGGGACAATTTGTTTAAGTTCCGAATAGTAGTGTTTCACCATTTACTTTATTCCTGGTGTGGTTTTTAATTCTGCATGCTTGTACTGGAATTAGGGACCACGGTAAGGGATACTGTAGTTTAATTCAATTATGTATTTAATATGAAAAAAGTAAAACAAACAAACAAACCAACAAACAAAAAAACAGACAAACAAACAAACAAAAACAACAACAACAAAAAATTTCCAAAAAAACTAGAAAAGACGATTTACTTCACAGCAAATCTGTCTGGGTGCTTTGAAAATGAGAACAGTTTGAAATGCTACAATTTGTCATTGTTCAACATAATCTAAATTTCGTGTATTAGCCTAATTTTTATAAAGTAAAATGGTACAACTTTGGTTCTTGGTTCATTGAATGTGGCCATGTCACCAACTTATAAATTAAATTCGAATGAAACTACAATCTATAATAGTTTTAAAGCTTTTCAACATTTGACTTGTGTATTTGCCCAATTTGCATAAATTGAAAGCCTGCAACTTTGGTTTATTTTTCATGGGATGGGGCTTTGCCACAAACTCATAAATTGGAGTAGGAATGGCACCTCTATCTATAATAGTTTTGAAGCTATTCAAGATTTACATTTTGCATATTCACCTAATTTGCATAAATTAAAATCCTACAACTTTGGATCATGGTTCATTGGATGCGGCTTTGCCACAAACTTATAAATAGAAGTTGGAATGGTATGTCCATGTATAATAGCTTTGGAGATATTCAACTTTGAATTTTTTCAAAGCCCCTTATTAACATAATTTAAAATTCTACAACTTATATTGTCCATTATGTTGGCAGGTGTCACAAACCCATGTATGCACATTGAAATATTGAGTATCTGCAATATTTTGGAAGATATGTAGCTTTTAAGATTTTAATTGCCCTTAAATTTGCATACTTTTAAACATCATGACTATTCCAAATGAGGTGCACAATTTCACTGGTTAGGTCAGTCACCATAGCAAGTTTGGTAGTTTTCGAAAAAATAGTGCTTGAGAAAATCTCCAGACCAAGTTGGTCGTGAAGAAGAACGAAAAGAAAGAAAGTGTTTACTTATACAGTTAAACCTCTCTACAGTGGACACCATTTGGGCCAGAGAAAAGTCACCCATGGGACCCTAGAAAAGTGCCCACTCTTGAGAGTGTCAGCCCTTCTGGGCAGTATGGATGAGTATGTGTGCATGTACGTTTACATTACTCATACATGCACATATACAGGTACAGTGTATACATATTATAATTCAAAGGGAGGTGTATACGTGCAATACAAAACTGTCTTTCTTCCTTTATTACATAAATAAATTTTAACAGAAGCCGTCAAGAAACTACATGTACATGTACCTGTGAACCGAGACAAGCACTATATTGTCTATGAAGAACAGGCTTCATTTCACTGGTTACAAGAAAACAAAGACATGGAAGTGTCCACTGTGATGACACAAATTCACACACTTTTTCAAAATTAACAAAGTTGTGAAAAACAGTCATTGAGGACTGGAAGACCATACTTTGAGGATCTTGCCAAGTAGTGCATTTTTAACAGAGGGTGCACTCAGGCTTATTCTGCCTAAAAGTCCAGAGGCTGGCTGGTTCCCTTGGGACTGATAAGCTAAGCAGACTGACATAGCCTCAAGTAAAACCAGACCAGCTAGAATACCAGTCTCAGTCATGGTGCACTAACAGTTCTGTGCAGCACTGGTGGGAACTATAGCCTGCTTGGTACATATGACAGCATGGAGAAGATCTGTTTTTGCATGAACAGAAAGAGATTCTCTATATTTTATTGAGAACCTCATTACACAGTTGTTGGGAGCCCCCCCCCCCCCAATTGACTACAAGACCCAAACTTGCACACCATACACCTGCTAGCATGCATGGATAGAAAGCTGCCTATGAGACAGGTTCAAGCTAATTAATTATGGATGCAAAATGGTTGTTTAGCACCAAGGAGGTCAAGCACAGGTCAACAAGCAGTTAAAGGCCTGCATGTGTGGTTTTGTGGAGAAATTCGGTAAATTTAGCATACATTAAAATTCCCCAAGTTTTGTTTGCATGCTATTGGATTTGCTGGTTGCCTCAAACCTATATGTGTAAGTTAGATCTCTTTGTCTATATATAATATTTTTGAAGATATAGAGCTTTTACAATTTTAATTGCCCCTCATTTGCATAATTTTAATCATCATGACTATTCCACACCAAAATTTCAATGGTAGGTCAGTCACCATGGCAAGTTTACTGGTTTTGGGAATAATAGTGTCTGAGAAAAACTGGACAAATTTGGGTGCCATGGATACGAGGAAAGACAATATGTCTGGGTTGGCAACCAGACACAAAAAACAACAACAACAAAAACAAAATAAAACAAAAACAAAAACAACAAAAAAGAAAAAAAACACAAAAAAAAACACAAAAAACCCACAAAACCACCCCCCAAAACAAACAAACAAAAAAAAAACAAACAAAAACAACAAAACCCCCCAAAAAAGCATAAAAAACAAAAACAAAAAAACAGAACCCCAAAAAACCAACAAAAAAAAAAAAAAAAACAAAAAGAAAAAAGAAAAACAAAAACAAAAACAAAAAACCCAAGAAAACTAAAATAAAAAAACAACCAAAAAACAAAAAAAAAACATCCTCCCCCCCCCACAACCCCCCCCCCCAAAAAAAAACAACCAACAACCCCTGAAAATAACATTTCGGACCCGACGTAGTGTTGACAATTTGGATATTCCAACAGTGTGTATGACTGGTTGCCTCCAAAGCTTACCAAAGCTGCGTATTTTGTCTACTCTGCTGGGGTCTGCCTTTCTTGGACAAGGTCACTGTTTTAGCATTGGAAAAGTGACTTAGTTTCTAATTGGCTGAGTACAGATACCATGGTAACAGGCTTCAGCACACTATGGACCAGAGGTTACTGCTGGTCTAAGCGATAATGATTAGCTTCCTGATTGGTGTCTCAGTCTAGGGGGAGGGTCAAAGTATAGTTTTGTTTCCTGACTATAAATAAAATCCTGTCAAAGAAGGGCAGACCAAGTGTAGAAACACGGAACTTGGTCTGCTTTGCAGGCAATATGACTGGTTGCTTTCTCTTAAAAGCTCTGCTAATCTTGATACTAGGGGAGGTTATAGATATACACAAATTAGGTAAATGAAATTTGTCACTTGAAAGATTTTAACATCAGGACATTGTTTTTCACACTTTCCAGAGAATGACGTCATTCGCATGCAAGAGCTACATGTGCAAGTATTTATAATGCATGGTACAAAGCTACTATTTTTATCTGTTGCGGTTCATGTTAAAAAAAATACACGTATCATACTAACAATTTACCTGTTTCAGTTCACCTGGTGTCTGTTTATGCTCGGCAGCACCCAGACAAACACTGTAGCCAGCTTAGTATGTTGACTTGCCGATAGAGAGCGCAATGATCAAACAGACATTGTGATGTGAAAAGTCCATTTAGCAATAAACTTTATTTCTTTAATGAGGATTGGGCAATAGCCATTGGCTAATACAAGAACTTTCCTCAACTACATACAATGCAATTTTATACAATAAAATATACAGTAACGTGAATGGTACATTTGATACATTTAAAGTGCGGCGATATACTAGAGGTTGCATCATGCACACCATCAGCGTCCCGTACAAATACACGATAGTTCGGTACGAGTTTTCATGAATTCAATACATACGTACATCCTTTTTCTGGCTACATTGTCATGAACATGCACATTTCTTTTACATGGAACATGCTTACTGCCAGTAGCGTATTACAGAAGACTCCACCAGTACACTCATAGATGCACGAAATCACACCGATCCCACAAGTTTAATCGGAGACCAAGGCTTCTGAAATTATCTTCTTTAAATTCCTGTATGCATGTCTGCGGAGAGCTTGCCCATCTGAAAAGTCTGGATAAGACATATGATTGAGCAGAGTGATCATCCATGCTTTTGAATAGATCCTTGGATTCACCAGCGTCAATGCCGATTTGCACCATCCTCGTTTCTTTCCAAACTAATAGGCCTACCACATTGGAAAAGTAAAAGTGTTCCAATTAACCTTAGTTTGTTTTTTGTCTAATCCTCCTACAACTACAGCAACAAACAAATGACAACATAGCGGACAAATAAATAACGGTGCCGTATAGTTTGCGGATATGTAAACATAGTTGTATTTTGCACATACAGGTGTTTGTAAACATTGTAGTAGTTTTGCACGTGTGCACTACAGCAGCAGCTGGTGCAGAAGACGTAGATCACGGGAGTAACATGTCAGTGGGAGGCTGACCAGTAGGCGTACTAGACACGGCAGATACAACCTCCGCTTCTATCATTTCTGGAAGACACGCCCCCCTGTGGAGTACATAGTATTTGTTTCAGCACCCAGGTGGCGTGACCAGGTATTCCAAGAAACAGTCTCGCTCAGTGTGTGAATGAAATAAATGACTTTGTCAGGTAATGATTATTCGTTACATAATATGAATGTATTCGTGATGTAATGTGGATGTATAATGGATACATAATGGATCAATGTCCATGAAACTTGAAAAGACGTGCATTAGCCAGTGTGTAAATGTCCCTAACATTTGGACCACTTTGGTATGCCGATTAATTTTGATTAAAAAGCTTTTAGGCCTGAATGTTGCAAATGAGACCATCTGCGAAGAACAATTTTGACATGAAATTCCTGTCAGAGCCTTATAGTGTACAAAGTGCGTCCTTTGTCGACACCGCTTCCAATGTACTAACATTTTTTGAATTATTTTCACAGTCCTTGCAGGTGGGATTCGGCAGATGTCCTCAGCTCATCATCTGAATAATCCACGTAATGCAGGTGTGAATCTCAGCTGCACAATGCGGCATTTCTTTGATAATATTCAGATACACGGTTAATATATTGTGATAATTGTTTTGTCCACTTCAAAGAAAACCTCACCTTTAGCAAAACATTTGTCACGCCCGAGGCATCATGTTGCACCAAAACACCGTGACGCGACAGACTGTGGAATAGGATCGTTTTAGATCTAGCCATCGCAGATGTTCCAGTCTCTGTAATTGATAGCTACAACTCTTATCCGATCAAAATCACCCGTGTCCAAATCCAAGGCCTTGCGCTGTCCACTCAAACAATACCAAAAGGACATAATATCAAGCCTCATCAATGCTGGATTACAATACACGTAATGAAAAGAAATACCTCAACAGCAGATGCTTGCGGTCTCAGTTGTGATAAGAACGACAGTGTGTTTTTCGACTTTTGATCAAAGCAAGCGATAGATAGATCTTGTTAAGACCAATGTCTTCCATGTTATTTGCTGCCATTTGCACTAATTAAGCAGATAAATGGCTCTTTGCAGATCTGTCCCTGCCGAGGCATATGTTTTACATACGTATGTTTAGCCTTTCCTTTGGCATAACAGAGGGTCATTGTATGTAAACAGATGTTCAGATCGCAGTTGTTTTTACTATGATCTTTCATGTTGTTTTATCACCACAGAGTAATTACTTCGTTATTGGATTGCAATGGTTCCTCCTAAGCTGTGTGGTTTTTCCTGTCACTCTGCTTTGGTATGGATTGAAGTTCAAATGGGACTCATTTTGTTCAGCAGAAAAATTTCACCGTGTGTGATGTAGGCCAATGTACCACTTCAACAATACCAGAAAACTTGCACTCCTTGAAGAAACAAAGCTTGATGGACAAGTCCCAACACCGGCAGTTTATTTTGCACACATATTGGTTAAAAGATTTATTGTGTGCATCTGTCATGGGGGTGTGGGGGTGAGAGGGGGTCCCAGTACGCTGGTGTAGGTTATAATTTTGTCTCAGTACAAAGTACGAAAAATATATTTCCAGCACGCAAGGATGGTAAATAAAATGTCGAGCAAACCAATGCGGAAGACCCCCTTAGCCCCCCCCCCCCAAAAAAAGCTGTTATCCATGGTCAACGTGTTACTGTTGCCAACTTAGCTTCCGACAAGTATCACTTATGAAGTTCTTTTCTAGGGCAGTTAATTTTAAGCCGAAGAATTAGTGGTTCTGAGTATAGACCTATGTATTAAACAGCATCTGTATAATACCTCTCTTGTAACTTTGCACAATCAATAAACGTGGCTTCGTGATTTATTTTTCAATGTGCAGTTTCACATACTAGTGATTATAAGCGGAACGATGAGGCTTTAATATTAAATGTTTTTCACATCATTTAACCAGTCAATCAGAATATTTTCCAACCGCATGTCTACAAAGGGACAGCATAACAATGCATCCTTCACATAGCGATCCCTCATGATCCCTGAAAACCATCAGATTTTGTGATCAGAATAACAATACATATCCCAAAGGTCTCTCAACTTTTCGGGCGCAAGCTGTTTCACATTAGTAACTGTAAACTTTCTGATAAAACTAACGGAGAGAAAACTTAAAATACACACGCACAAAAATGCAATTAGTATCCAGTTCCAATGTAAATTCCCATGTAAACAAGAGCACATGGGTTGTAGCGACCGGCACCATTCATGCGCGTAAGCTCAGTTTTCATGGGAAAACACCTGTCGTGTGAGCTGAACCGCGTTACATGAAAGAACACCGCCATGTTCACCTTGGCCCAACAATTTAAATCTTTCTAAATCGCTTCACTTCGTGTCCAGATACGCTTGTTTTGGAACGAAAACTTGTAGATGCATAACGCTATATTCTTACCCAGTCCTGATCGGAATTTTGGCCTTTCTTATATGTTTAATTATGAAAATACGTAGCCCCAAGAGAGTTGAAGGTGGTGAACTTATCTTGAAGCCGCTTGCCCGTAATGCAGATCAAACTCCGTATCATCTGCAGTACATGTGGAGTGGAGAAAAAAGACTGGTTCGCTTACCAGGCAATAATGGATACCCTCATGGACCCAGCAAACCCTGGCAGCAAACAAAAGGCATGGAGGATGCACAGCGGCAACGCGAAATAATATGGCATTGTGATAGCTATGAAAAATACCTCCAAATAGGGCTTTGTATCAAGTAAAGGATTCTGTAAAAGTCTCTTGTAGGGTCCCTGTTTTAGCGTACAAATCTGTTCAATGTCTGTCTGACTTTTTCCCTTCGCACAGGGTGTGTGTGTGTGTGTGTGCAGAGCTCCTACGTATATAGATTTGTTTCCCAAGCTACGTACTTGAATGAGTTTTTTAAATGATTGACTGATATGTTCAAAAAAACTTCATGCTGAGTCCGCTGCAAAAAAATTTCCAGGCATTACAAGCAGCTGAGCAGGCAAGATATGTATGTTCTGCACGGAAAAACTAAAAGCTGGACAAATGGACTAACACACCAGGGAACTGAAGGAAAGAATGTTGAAAAATATTCGGTGACAAATTTAAAGGGATTTAAACGCCACCCCAACGTTAATTCCCTGTCACTTTTTAAAAATTGTTGCAATACATCAGGGTGAAATACACCAAACTATCTGTGTGCGCAGGCATGGCTCATATATATATATTTTTTTTTTCACAATCAACACCACTGTTGCCTGCTTATCCACACCTCTTTGCAGAACGAGTGGACAGGTGCCTCCTTTCAAGGACCTGCAAATCGGGCTGCAAATTGAACAGCTAATGTAGGGAGTCAGCTGATGATGCAATGGACAACGCCAATTAACAGGTTTGCGGGCCTCACAGATATCTTGTGACGGACAATTTTATCGTATACCATTTTATTGTCCATGAATAAATTAATGTACACCTCGTGTAAGATAAAATTCACGAGAAATTCACTTAATCAGAACAGGCCACATCATCTTAACTTGAAATTGTACGACTTTCGTTCGCTTGCTAATGGCAATATCTCAGAGGACCGCAGGTGTTCGTGAGGCAGCAGCTTCATTTAAATTTTGATGAAACAACAAGGTGCGATTTTAAGAGTGTGCCAGGTCCCGTTAAAGTCCGAACGATCTCGCCTCGCGGCAAGGAAATGCCGTCGTGATCTGGTGACGGCACAACAAGGCTCTGCTTGGTCTAGACGTGTAATCAGGAATTTACTAGGATTAGTAAATATATTCTTAATCATATGATAAATCACACTTCTACCTACGCAACTTTCTTTAACTTGGTGTAAAGGTGAAAAGCAAGAGCAGCTAGGCACGTTTTTATACGTCCTGGTGATAGATTAAATTACCGAGCGATAGATGTTATATAACTTTTTTCAAAAAAGAAAGTAACATGTAGTTAACTGCCTTCCCAGAAATATTGGCACCATATCGACATGTTTTCCAATGATCGAACTGTATAGGAACTTTAATTTATGTTTGACATTGCTGAACCAAGGTGTTGTCGAATGATAAATCATTTGGATGGTCAAAGGGGCCAGTTGGATAGACACCTCCCCCCCCCCTTACAATATCTCGTCTTGGTCTTTCACGTCTTAATTGAATATTTAAATGAAACATTATTCAGCAATGATGATGATGACAATGATGATTACATTCCTCAGTACATTCTGGGCAATTCAAACCATGCGACACACAACTCTTCTTGTGCATGTCCACTCATTGATTGAGGATAGACAACCAGGTCTACAAGTTAATGGATCGATGGACGGACTGACAGATAGAAAACTATGTAAACAAACAAACAAACAAACAAACAAACAAACAAACAAACAAACAAACAAACAAACAAAAATATCTTCAGTTAAAAGAACGTTAACTTTTAAACTGACAAGAACAGGTAAATTAAATTGTGAAATTTGAAGCATTTAGCATCTCACAATTGTTATTCTTCACTTAATCTTTGGTTCTATCGGACTTTCTTTAGGGGCCAAACAAGCAAGATGGACAATATACACAAAGTGAGTCACATGTCGTGTTCTTCCTACACACACACTGACCTTGGAGTCGGCATATATTCGGATCAAACATTTCTTATTCCCAGAAATGTTAGTGACACCATTGGTTTCCCATCTGGGTACCTGTATTATGGCAACAGATTGTCACCGTTGCCTAGCGACAGGATAAGATGCTTTCGCGAGAGATTAATATGGAAGTCCCGCAACACATATATTACGTGGCATAGATGTACGTACGCTGTTGCAGGGACAGGTTAATATAGGTACCAGCGTTGTAAAAATTGGTGGAAACTCAATGCCAAGAATGGGGCATTCGTGTGCGGCTCTTCACACTAATATGCATGTGCAATGTGCGTGGGTATGGTTTATCGCGGCTGCACCAAAGGGTCGACCATGCAGCAATTTATCGTCAGGGTCGGACAACCTTATACAGTTGTATTTTACCCGATACTTGCATATATGTTAGAAATCTAGTCTGTGCGGTATCTGCCACAGAAAGTAAATTTTGCCCATAGACAGCTGGAAAATTTCTGAATGGTACCAGAAGGTCAGGCACTTACACTTTGTTACTTTTTCATCCTTAGAAATTGAACTGTGCATGCAACAAACGGAAAGGGAAGCGAGGACTTCGCATGTTTTTGCTCTCCCCGCCAGAAGCCATCATGTGGTTGTGTGGTTCTCATTCCTTAAGATGATTCAACTAAAATCAGGATCGAGTCCCACCAATATATATATATATATATATATATATATATATATATATATATATATATATATATATATATATATATATAAACATGAAGCACGAACATGGACAGAAAGTCAGCTACCCTTTAATTAAAACATCATAATTTATAAAGATAAATAGAAAATGCAACATAATAATTTTGATTGTGTTCAATATCTTGAACATGTTATGCCCATATAACTTTCGAACCGTTCATATGAACAAACAGCCAATATATAATTAAAGTGACGTTTTCATTTAATGTGTATCCTTAGATTGTCAAAATTTGTAAATATAAGACTTCGGTAACATCTCCAAATACAGCTGCAGGTGTTCGCTGTTGGTATAGGGGCATGGTCCTCCGTTATAACCTGGGGTCACAAATTTGTTTATTCATTGTTATTAAGAGACGATTCGAGTGGTACGCACTGTCCCAGCCGCTACAATGAGGGACATCTCCTGCGCCATCAATGTCTCGTTCTTCGGCCGTTTAATATGCATTTACTTGCGGGCAATCTGGTGTAGCGATGTATAGTTTGATATGTGAAAAGACATAAGGAATACGCATTAAGTATGCAGCGCGTTCTCTGTGTTTGTTGCGTACCTGAAGCTACCTTGCACAATCACGGGCTTTCATCTTGGGCAAGCCTTGGTACTGTGGCAAAATTGCTGATTGTCAAAATTATTATTGATGGACTGGTCACGATGCAGATTGTTTATGGACACTAAGTTTGTGCTTTCTTTTTGTTTACACAGACAAAACCTATACCTTTATTATGTAGCTGAAAGGAAATACTCAAACATCCATTTGGTTGTGATTTTTTTTTGGTTACAATATGCGCAAACAAATGAATATAGAACCAGGGAAATGTGGAATATACTCAAAGCATGCAAGTGGCATGTTGACATGTCACTGTCGTTGGTCTTTTCAAGACATATCTCAAAGCAAACCATATTTACTTGTCACTGTCATATACATGAAATAAGCAAGTTTTTGGTTTTCAGGAATTTTCTCATGACAAAACTTGGAACTCTTCGCAGTCTCAGCAAAAACACACCTGAACACTCACCCACCCTCACCCTCACCCCTCCCCACGCCACACAAACACACCGCGCCCGGAGCAACGCATTGATACACTTGGGGATAAGAGCTAAAGAGGTACATTCTGAGCAGTATCATTATATATGAGCCTCATGTACTAACAAACAATAGATTGGTGCCGAATCTATATGACCATTACGTAAATGAGCGCAAGCGGAACGTAGAATTATATAATATCTTCTTTTCACATCTGTCCAGCCATCATTGTATATGTGAGAATGCACCTTCTGTAGATCCGTTTGTGGTTCCTGTGCCCTTGTACACAGATGACTTGGTTCAGGTTTTGAAGTTTCTTCCCAAGTTAGTCAATACTGACATATATAATAAGCGATTTTTTTGTGTTCTCTGTGTGTTAATGCCACCATGGAACTCATGGAGACAAATATGACATTCACGCTACTTATTTTCAAGTTAAATGTCGGTATTCCTTCCAATATATTGTTTGAAATCTATCTATCTATTTATCTATCTATCTATCTATCTATCTATCTATCTATCTATCTATCTATCTATCTATCTATCTATCTATCTATCTATCTATCTATCTATCTGTCTGTCTGTCTGTCTGTCTGTCTGTCTGTCTGTCTGTCTGTCTGTCTGTCTATCTATCTATCTATTGGTCTGTCTGTCTTCTGTCTGTCTATCTATCTATCTATCTATCTATCTATCTATCTATCTATCTATCTATGTGTGTGTATGGTAGAATCTCCAATACCACCTCCATAAAGAGACCATTTCTATATTAAGACCACCATTTTAGAGACCCGTTTTCGTTTATCCTTAATTAAATTATATCCCCATTAAGCCACTCCCTATTAAGTAATTGTTTTGTTTATTTTGTTGATTTGTTTGCTTTGGTGGGGTGGTGGTTTTGGTATAAAAATGTAAATACACCCTTCATCAAATACAAACATACCCTTCATCGTATAAAAGTACACATCTGGATATGATTGATGGACCAAAATGGCCAATAGATGGCGCAACCAGCAACATTCACCACACGAACTCAGCTGCAGGAGTGCCAGCGAAGGAACATGGCCCTTTTCTTCTGTACAACAAAAGTATCAGTGCATATTAGATCATGTACCAACTGTGATGACTTATGCTTTCAGTATACGATATGAGCATTCATTTTTCGCGTGGTATGGTGGTTTAGAAAAATAGCACGCGTGCATTGCATATAAATCTTTTAAAAGTACAGGATCTGCTGCAACTCAAGGCACTCAAGTTTTACTATAAGTATTCTAAGAACGAACTTCCCGGTTATTTTGAAAGTGTTTATCAAAGCCCTCTACCAAATCATAAATATTTTACCCGCAATAGAGAGAACCATCCTATCCAATTACCTAATAGGACCAGATCCAGAAATTGTATAAGATACTATGTCCCGTTTTAGCTTCAAAGCATTCCTTCCTGTCTTACCTAAAAGTGTAAATAAAGTCGCATAATAACTTTAAAGAGGAAATTAAACATTGCAAAAGCACACAAAAAATTCACAATGGAAAGGAAGAGAGAGAAAGGAAAAGCACACAGGACTATCAAAGAGTCCCAGGAACTGGGGACAAAAAGCATTTTGCTCATTTTCTTGCATAACTGACGATTTTGTGAGACAGTTTCGATAGACTATGAATAATGGAGACAGGACAACCACGTACCTGAGAGTGGAATGGGCGAGTCCAGATTAACTGTATAATCAAACTTTTCGATTAGTATCCTCGTACAGCTTTTTACCTACTCATGGAAAAATTGGTTGTTTTCTTTTGTCTTCTTTTGTTTAATGTTTTATTTTATTTTATTTATTTTTTTGCGGGGTGTGTGTGTGTGTGTGTGTGTGTGTGTTTAGTTTTACAAACATCGGTCAAGATATCATCAAATTAATCAATATAAGGAAGAGTTATTTTGTGTGTATTTTGTTAGTCCAGTGAGTGGGTCCATTTTCAAAATTCCAAAGCAGCGACGTATTATTGTAACACCACCACATTCTGAGTAAGCCATTTCACATAAAGCTCGACACACTTGCCATAATAACAGCATTTTTGAACTGAAATTGTTACACGTAACTGCAAAACCATGCAATATGTGACACAGGCTTGTTTTCTATCATTCCAGCTCCTTTGACAGATGTAATATCAACAGTAAGCATTACAAGCACCTCTATATGAAATATTTGCTCCCATTACACAGTCTACAAAACAGTCTTCTGCAAAAATGTGCATTGGATGTGTAGGCAACCATTTAGTGGCTGTGTTGTTCCTTGTACTGCTGAGTATTGCTAATGTTAATTTTATGCATATACGAGGCTTCCAGGGCATTAGGACCACCAAGGCAAAAAGAGTTGATTGTGAAGGTTCACTAGGCCGATATGTGCAAATTGAAATGTGAAATAGCCACGTTAATCGCGTAACAAAGTTGGACCTACAAGACCAGCGAAATTTAGCTCAGGAACTTTTTCTACTGTTTTCGCAAGGCGGTTACACCGCGGCCTAACATTGGTTTCAGTTTGGGCTACGGTCATGCGCAATGCTGATCTACTATGCTCTGCACAAAATACTTCTCTGCAGTTTGAACAAAATAATCACGTTATGACCCTATTCCAAGCGTAAAAAGAGTTTGTTTCTTGAACATCTCATAATTTCTTTCTATTTTCGTTCTTCAAGCAGCTGGTCTATTGCTTAAATGTAAGTTTTAATCAGACGCATCATTACCAATCAAAACCGCGTTACCTGATGTGAGTTTTGGGCAGACATGCGCAATATTTGCCCTAGCCCTCCCCATCTCCGAATGAGCACAGACAGAGCTTATACGGTCATGCGCAATACTGATCTACAGCACCCTGCACAAAGCAGAACAATATAGTTTGACACACATATAGAACAAAATAATCACGCTACAGTGCTATTCCAAGCATATTCAGAGTTTGTTTCTATGGCATCATAAATCTTCAGGCAGCTGGTGTATTCCTTAGATATAAGTATTTATAAGGTGCATCGTTTATACCAATCAAAACAGGGCTACCTGGTGTGGGCTTTTGGGCAGACATGCGCAATAATGGAGTCCACCCATGAATGCACGTAGACGCATCATTCACGCGGGAGCACGGACAAGGAAGGATCAACTGGACATAGTAAACATGTTACACTCTTTAAACACAGAGCCCTGCTTTTCTTTCAATTACTGTCTGTTCCAACCACGCCCAACTCATTTTTAAAGGAAACTATGTTGTCGTAGTATTGAGCAAACTATAGCCAAAATGACTATTTAGAAAACCGCGTTGATCGGCATTTAAAAAAGTTCCACGGTACTTTGCTTCAGACTGAAGAAAAAATCCAATAAATTGCTATTATACACCAACACCACTTGACAAATTATGCTACCAACCAGCAGCTCTGCATGGTAACTGTATGGAAATTCCCATTTATTGATGTAACATTGATGATCGACTGAACCCATCATACCCATCACCCCAGAAAAAACCTACGTACATAGTCCCATTTCCTGTCGATTAATTCATACACTTTTCCCCAACATATACGCACATATTTTAATTCGTAGTTGGTGTTGTGATATTCATAAAAAGCAACCTGCAATACATTACAATCATACATATTTTATTCCATTTTCTTGCTCAGAATATCAGCGTTCAAGCACATACGACAGGAAAACTTTAACGCAATGCATTTTCTGCTAATGATACTCAACAACCAGATGTGTTGCATGTCTAATAACAAATAAGTGAAATAGAAATAAATAAGTGTGTCATGTTGTATATTGAGCAAGAAGAAAATCATGGCAATCGCGGTCCTGGCATAGTCTCTGTAAAGTCCTGATTCTTCCTTATAGGTGCAAGTAACCGCAGAAGAGAATGCTCATTATACGGAGGCTGCTGTAAAAAGCTATAGTCGTCATTATTAAAGGGACTAGTACACTTTGTGACTTTCATGTAGAAATATGTGATTATTTCATTCGTTTCTCATGTCAGACTATCAAAAGTCTATATTTTCTGAAAGAAAATATTTGTCTGAAAGTAAATTTACTATTAAATTTCAGATTTAGCCATTTCAATCTTTTCAATTTAATTCTAATTAAAATGTGAAAAATATACATGAAATGAAAAAATAGCATGTTAAAAAATTAACATACAAGTTAGCTTGTAATATCAAATTAAAACTAGCACCTATGTCAAAAATACTGTATCCCAAATTTCTTAAAAAGGACATCGGTATTTTTTTAATAGATCATTGAAATTTTAAAAAATAATAAAATCTAAAAAGCTTAAAACTTTGTACTAAACCATTCATGAAAAATTTGAGATGCGTTTTGTAGCCAACAGTACACTCTGTCTATTGTGATCAAAACGAAACGTTTTTCTGGGAATGTGTTTGAGCCAATTTGTTTATCCTTAAAATATTACAAATGAAATTGTAATTTAAAAACTATTTACCATTTAATGACTGAACAGTTACAAAAGATCTGCTGCTGGTTTTACATTTATCATAATGTCTTCTCTCATAAGATAGGTTGAGGGTGGGGCTGTTTTTTTAGTTACTGTGACGCATGCTCAGAGGCATTTAACTATGGTCTTATGGAAACAACTTGACATGTAACATGTCCAGTCTACACTGACTAAGCCGGTGGACAATAGAGCTATATAGCTTTTAAAGCTTTCTCTCTTCTGTAAATTAAAAAAAACCAAACTAGTTCTACAAATAAAAGGAGGGGACAAAATTTTTCGACATCATTATGAGTTATATTATAATCTTCGGCCCCCGTGACACTGACGGTCTGGTTGACACCCCTGCAAGAACAATTTAATTGCTCTCTGGTGCGGTCACCTTGGGCGTACACCATGTTTCTCCAACAGAATTAACATATAAGGACTATATTTATGTCTGGGTGCCAACCCAGACATACTGTTCTTGACTACATCAAGCACAGATTTATATCAGTTCTACCATCAGGATCTGCATACATGTGCACACACACAAAGTATAAACTTTATGGATATAAGTTATTTTGTATTTTCAAAACAAACCCATTTGAAGAAAATGCGGTTACGTTTGTTTAGGCATGCACATAATTATATGTAAAGTGTGTGTGTCAACACACAATTTTCTGTTTTTCCGGAAATTTTTTCTTTCTTTCTTTCTTTCTTTCTTTCTTTCTTTCTTTCTTTCTTTCTTTCTTTCTTTCTTTCTTTCTTTCTTTCTTTCTTTCTTTCTTTCTTTCCATCCTTCCTTCCTTCCTTCCTTCCTTCCTTCCTTCCTTCCTTCTTTCTTTCTTTCTTTCTTTCTTTCTTTCTTTCTTTCTTTCTTTCTTTCTTTCTTTCTTTCTTTCTTTCTTCTTCTTCTTCCGCCAAATTTGTCCGGAGCTTTTCTCTGACACCGTGCAAGCTGCACTGATTCAACTTCGCATGGTAATACACCTAGTAGGGAAGTTGTCTCTCTGATTTGGAATACTCATGATGTTCAAAATTATGCTAATTAGGGGCAATTAAAATTTTAAAAGCTTCATATCTTCAAAACTATGATAGATAGATACAAAATTCAAAGTTCAGCACATAGGTTTGTGACATCTGCCAATCTAATGGACGGTAAACAAAAGTTGTAAAATTTTAAATTATGCTAATTAAGGCACTTTGAAAATTTAAATCTTGAATATCTTCAAAACTATAACAGGTATAGATGCCATTCCAAATTCAATATATAGGTTTGTGATAGAGGTGCATCCAATGAACGATGAACCAAACTTGTAGGATTTGAATTTATGCAAATTAGATGATTATCTAAAGTTTAAATCTTGGTTATCTTCAAAAATATTATAAATAGAGATGCGATTTTAACTTCCGCAGATAGGTTTCTGCTATAGGTGCATCCAATGAAGCATGAACCAAAATTGTAGGATTCGAATTTATTCAAATTAGATGAATACACAAAATTTAAATCTTGAATATCTTCAAAATTATTATAGATAGAGATGCCACTCCAACTTCAATACATAGGTTTGTGCTATAGGGAGCAGAATTTCAATCTTGAATATTTTCAAAACTATTAACAAAATTTCAGTCTTGGATATTTTCAACACTATTAGAGACAGAGATGCCATTTTAACTTCAATAGATAGGACTGTCCCATAGGTGCAGGCACCCAGACTGATTTGCTAACAAGCAAATCAAATTTTCTAGTATCTTCATTTTCCTATCATTAAGACGTAATGGTTAAGCCCCAAAAGATTATGTGTGACTATAAAATATCAAAATTACGACGCATGCACCAGGTACTGGTGGTGTAACAAGAAAAATTGCCACTTCAGAGCACAGATCATAACTGTTTTTTTTCTTTTTTGCATACGATAATCAAGTTGCGTGCAAAAGAGCAGGTTGACAGCTCAAGGGTTAATGACTTTAGCTTGAATCATTTGACCACTATCATGATTACACAGGACAGAGAGGGCTTAGTCCCTTACACGACCTACACGAGTGGGCTCAATAAAATGTTACTGTCGGCTGAAGGTCTTGGAAATCTGTAACTGCAGTACAGCACCAGTTCTGTGCTGATATTACCCCCGGAGGCCATCAAGGGCTTTCTCTCTGTGTGTATAATTATTGGGTCACTGTCTTTAAGAGGACTGTTTGAGTGGTCCCCGGTGTGTTCTGTAAAATGCAACAGGAGTTATCTGTTTACTCATGCCTTACTCCACATTAAAGTGTCAGTCCTTTTTTGTCAAAAGTGCTTTTCGAAATGTTGACCAAATAGGAAAGTTCCATTGGAGACATGGCCAGCAGCTGGCGGTGGGATGGTGTGTGTGTGAAGAATGATAATTTTATGCGCTCTTATGGTGTTGGTTATTTTCATTTCACCCTTTCGGGGATGTTCTGAATTATCTGATCGACAGTTCTTTATTCTTTATGAAAGCTTCCGGTCTGTACATACATTCATGAAAATATCCGACAAGCTTTATCACCTTGATTCATATGGGGGATCTCACTAATGTAAACACATTTATAATCGCTGGGGCCTACCGTTACGAATTTGCAATACAACTTTTTTCCTCGGTTATTAAATCCAGGTGCCAGGGCTGGCTAAAATGTGCTAAGCCTAAGGAGTATATCTCAATCGGATTGAAACAAACTTTTGCCACCAACAAGTACGGTCATTTAATGAATCATAGACATAAGAACTGCAACTGTTCTGTGATTCGTGTCTTTGTATCAGACCATCTTGTGAACCTGCTCATTGAAATCACCAAAAATGGACAAAACTGGCCATAGGGCAGTCATCAAGTATACCTGCAACTGAAAGGGCTAGCTCCAACACAGATACATGCCAACGTGGTCTCCACTTTAGGGATGATGCTCCTTCCTTTTCCACTGTTAAGAAGTGGGCTGCGGAATTCAAGCATGGCAGAGAGAGAGAGAGAGAGAGAGAGAGAGGTAGAGAGAGAGAGAGAGAGAGAGAGAGAGAGAGAGAGAGAGAGAGAGAGAGAGAGAGAGAGAGAGAGAGAGAGAGAGAGAGAGAGAGAGAGAGAGAGAGAGAGGAACAACAACCATGCCCGTAAACGTTACCTTCACTATATTTTTTTTTGTGTGTGTTTTTTTTACTAGTCAGTAGGTAGTAGCTTTTTTCTTTAATATACAAATCTTACCAGTCAGTAGTATTTTACTAGTCAGTAGGTAGCAGTTAGCATTATTTGATTTGATTGATCTGTAGCACTTAGCACTATTTGATTTGATTGGTCTGCAGGTCTTGACGCCACTTTTGTAATTCCATACATATTATGTCTGATATGATGTTTAGTGCAAACACTAAAGATTGTATTTATTGTACGACTCATGGGTCAGAACTGACCCCCTTTATGTCAATAAAATATTTACTTACTTACTTACTTACATAGGTAGCATGACATGGTGATGGCTGATCGACGATTGACCACTCGACGTACTGCCAGTGTTGTGGGCATCTCTCATGAGAGGTTTCAGCACATTATCACCAAGCAGTTGGGAATGACAAAAGTTTCTGCAAGATGGGTGCCAAAGTTCTTGACAGCGGATCAGAAACGTGTCAGATTCTTGGCGTCCCGTGAAAACTTATGCTGTTTTGAAGCAGACCCCGATGATTTTTAGGCCCGATTTGTAACTATGGATGAGTCCTGGATTCATCACTTTGAACCAGAAAACAAATTTCAGTCTAAGCAATGGAATCATCCGGGATCACACCCGCAAAAAAAAAAAAAAAAAAAAAAAAAAAAAAATCGGTTCCTGGTGATGGCAGTCTTTTGGGATTCCAAGGGTATACTGCTGATTGACTATCTTGAAAAAGGCCAGACTATCAATGGAAGATACTATGCTGGCCTCCTGCTGAGACAGTTGCGTGAAGCTATCAAAGCTAAGCAACGGGGAATACTCACCAAAGGACGGTCCTGTTCCACTAAGACAATGCTGGTGTTCAGAAATCGGTGGTTGCCATGTCAGCGATCCTTGATTGTGGCTTCGAACTCATTAAACTCATTAACCACCCCCTTTATTCACCCGATTTAACCCCATCATACTTCCACCAAATTTCTTCTTGACCGGCATCCAGGCCTTGCAGCATCGCTGGCAAAAATGTGTAAACCTAGAAGGGGACTATGTAAAGAAATAAACGAAAACCATCGACACTGTACGGGTCTTTCACAGCTAGGCTTAGAACTTTTCAGCCAGCCCTCGGCTGGGGTTTCTCGAAATACATTTTTTTTTTCGTTTTTTTTTCTGCCCGCTGCTGCTTTGTATCTCAGAAATAGCTGTTTGTATAAATTTCTGGATGTTGATCAACCCTGATAAAAACAGGGACAGAAAATGTTTACATGGTTAAATACACCTTTCCCCAAATTTAATATTGTATTCATGAATGAGCACCTATTTCTTTCTTAGGTACGTAATTTCATCACATTAGTTTGCATATAACCTCAGTCTAACCTCTGCATTGCAGGTTAAGATCATTTGCCCATCTGAGGGTATTGATGGCTGACAAAGTGATTTGGTTACTTAATTTTATAAGGGGCATGTGGCACCACCCAATGAGTTTACCCCAACCGTTTTGTTTACCGGGTAAACAACTTTATCGCCTTTTTAACTTGATGCAGCTTTTGTTCATTAAAATACATAATGGGTCAAGTTCTGGGTCATATACATGCTACCTTAAGGCTTGACCAAAACATGTGAAAATTGTACATATAGCTTTGCAAACAATTGTTTTTCTGAGAAGATCCTTCTTCATACAGACTTTCGATCATTTGCATATGAACCACGGAGAGTCCAGGCCAATGCCATTCAGTCATCCGAAATTATTTTACACTCCTGCGAAACAAAAGGTTTTGTCCATAACTCGTTTCGTTTGCATTAATTTGCACCATTGGTTTGGTTTTATTTTAGTATGCCACTAACATTTTTCGCTAATTTGTAAGCGACATTATAGTTGGTCAAGTGTTTGGCCCTTTATCAAATGGCGATACGAATACCATCCTTCCCCGAACTCAAGACAAGAGATAATAATTTCCGCCATGAATAATATTATAACAACATTGCATCTGATAATTTATGGGTGATCTTGACCTATACTTATAGATAGTGAGTGCCCTATGTCATTGCAAACATTCTGAGTGCCAAACCGTTCTTAAAAATGACAATTACACAAGACAAACAAAGGATGTTCAATTTGTCCTTTTCTTATTAGTTAATGCAATAATCACTCAAAAATTTTACAACTTTATTCTGGTGTCCTAGTCGTTAGTTCAACATAACTTAACGTATCATTTGGCGGGACTCCCATTCCTTGCCTGAATGGTTGAATACAAACATTTGAATAATTATCAAAATAAAAAAGCTTTGAAATTGCAATGAATGTCCAAACTGACAGTTTCCTAACAATGGCTGCATATCTACCCATATTTATGATAATCAAATATTTTCGTATAATAAATTCAGGGCTTAATTATGCAAAACATCGCTTAATTGATCGTGCGCTGAAATGGTTGTGCATAAAATATCAGTTTTTTATAAGTTCGATACGGTCAGCGGGCCAAACATTTTCGCGAAAGTGACAACTAAGCATATTCATAGATCATAAATGGACAGAATACCTGACATTTAAGGTTTTAGTAAGGTACGCTTTTAGAGATCAATTGTAGCATATGGAATCGCTGATTCCCATGGGAATAAGATTAAATCCTATAGTCAGCACGCGCCAGCTTGGATTCCAGCCGAGTGCTTCGTTCCCTCAATAGATGTGAAAATAAGCCAATGTATGCATTACAGATCTTCAACTTCCAATATATTTTACCGACTGGCTATTGAGATGTGGTGTTGCTGGGATTGACAATATATTGCACACGTTTGGATTCAATTCTCATCAAAATCGCGAGCAGACAAAGACCATTTGAGTTTCCTGGAGAAGGGAATGTGTGAAATCATAACTTGGAAACTGCCTTAGGCACGGAGGTTGAACCTCTTGCTTCAATTGCTGTCTATAACGTCGTTTCTTTGCAGAAATATGTAGGCCCAGTGCGAGGAGAGACTATTAGAACCAAGGGCTCATGTACACTGCCGTCTGATCTGTTGTTATTGGATACAATTGTACATACTCATTTAGGCAAATTTGCAAAATCAAGACAAATAACGACACGCTCCCACTCAAAATAATTGGCATTCAATACCAAGTCATTAATTGAAATTTATGAGCCAAGCAAAAAGCGTTTCTTTGTCATTGAAATCGACTGTGTGGGAAACACTGACTTTGGAGTCGACCAGAGAACTAGGTGTACTCCCATTGAACCCTCGCCCTTCAAAGAAGTGGATAATTTTCACAAGAAGCTGCACCGCTTCATACATATCTTTCGTCAAGAAGAATGTATTTGGTAGCTATATTTGGCATTGAGTCTTGTGGCTTCATTAAATAACACACAGCAGAGACACTTCATGTACAAATGAATGGCATGTCTGGCAAAATGTCTTTAATGCTGACTTTTCAAGACAGACGAAAAACACGCACAATTGTTGCTTTTCTTAATTCCTTCAAGACGTACACTTGGATCGTCATTATTTTACAAATGTTATCAGGAAGAGCATGTTTGATTTACAGAATTGCTCAAACCCTTCATGATGGACAATGATCTATGTGTACATATTTATCTGAAGCCGCATTCTTTTGATCAGACTTAGACATCGATCCAAAACCTTAAAATGTATGATCTCATCTCATACCATGCTAATATTTACGTGTAAAAATTGCAAACTGAAATAAAGCAGCTAACGTTTATCGTAAGAAGACATAAATTTAAAATATTTGCGTGCCGAGTTTTTGCAAGCCAGTGGTTTTGCAATGCAAGCTGGGGCAAGACTTCCTCGACAATGCAAACGCCACCACGCAGCTGGAATAGCGTAATCCAGGGACGATTGTGATTGGCATTTGATAGCAAACTTCGGCCGATATTGGTATAAAAGCTACACAACTTGCGTTATTTCCTGTGCATCAACGGAAGTTAAATATAAATTTAAAAAGAACACATGGATAACATACTTGGTACGTTTTGCATTGACTCTTGCAGATTTAGTTCCCAGAATTTCGTAAAAAAAGAAGATATGTAAATAACTGTCATAGATATACTGTGCTTCTATGGTTTCATTGTTTGTGGGGTTTTGTGTCAATCTGAAATTCCTCGAAGTATAGCGTTTATTTGTTTTACACGTTTCAACACAGTAATGTATGAAATGTGAGGTTCGGGTGTTCGTCCTTTATCGATTTCAAAATAAAAACGATTACCTCCATGAATTGAAGATTGCATTTTTTTTTGTGGCTGTAACCCGCGTACAAAAAAGCCCGCTTTTAGGTATTCAGGGCTTTAATCAATAAGAATTGTCTGCATGGGAAAATCAAATCACACATTTGTTACGTATGCATTTTCTGGATGCAAATATATTCTAAATCAATATACAGTGACAATCCAAGCAAAATAATATATGCATGATGGCATCTCTTGATGGCCACTTCTCTAAAACTCAGTCAGCTGTAAGATAACATTGACGCACCACAGTGGCTAATCTCCCCTCAAGAGAATAAGATATAAGCAATTCTTGCCAGTAATTCTTGCACACAGGAATAAAAAATCTTAAAGCAAACTGTTGCTTACACTGTTAAAATATTATCCCACAGAAGTTAATTATGCCATTTTTTCTCTCATTCGTGGGCGTAGAGATAAGGAAGGAAACGCAAACTCTTGCATACATTCGAAAAAGGCTGTAGAAGTTACGGAAAATATACAACACTTTCTTGGTAATCATTAAGTAAATTTATCGTGTTTTAATGCGTTAGTTAAAAAAACAAACAAAACAGAAAAACAACAAATCAAAAAGCAAAGGCCACAAAACACACAAAACGTACCCCCCCCCCCGAGAAATAAACCAAACCAAACAAAAACAAACAAAACAGTAGGTTATTTTGAAAATTATTGAGTTGCAACGATAACAGAATGTGCGGTAAAGTGCTTTTACTGGCAGCACAATAACTGTTAATAGTGTCTAACTTTGATGATTGCCGGGTAGTCTCTTCCAAATTTAAATGTCATAGTACTCGATTCAGTAGGGCGTATTACCAATGCTTGACCAAGCACGTATATTTACCAATTCAAAGTAAGGCATGCGAGTATGCTATGCGTTCAACATGGAAATGGTCGTGCCCAAAATATGCGAAAACAGCGCAAAATTCGAAACCGTACTTAACCGTTTTAGTTAATCCACTTTGGGAGCTGGATCAAAAGTGTTTTCATGTAGCGGTTTCTTTGAAATGTAATTCGCCACTACACACAGTTGTGGAGTGAACGGAACACAGCGGGTACTCGGGGTACTCGGAAATGACAATACCCGAAACTCTGGAACTCGGGCATTGAATATCTCTTAAACTAGCAATGCTAAACGGCCATTTCTAAGGATATGAACACACACACACACACACACACACACACACACACACACACACACACACACACACACACACACATATATATATATATATATATGACATTTTACTCTGATACGTGCAGTGGGAGAAAACTATTAGACGTCAGCTCTTGCTGAAAAACTGCCTATGCCAATCATGATGAAAAACAATAATTATCATGTGTCGCATGTGTGTCATTAAAACATCTACCATGAAGTGTAAATGCAACCTTTTGAGGCAGATTTTTTCTAATTAATATTTTGTAGCTTCATCGCTGTAGGTGTTTTGAACTAGTAACCAATTATGCTATATTACATAGAATGTGATTCGGTGCACATTAATGGTCTCACATGAAACCTGATCCTTATAGGTAAGTTTCATAATTACAGATAACAATTACCCTGAAAAACTATGTGAATTATACATAAGAGAAGCTTTTGACCTTATTGTAAAAACCACATCACAAAACGATGTATATTTTGATATTTTTTCTAAATATAAAATAAAATAGCGTCTGGATACGAGACAAAAGGAAGCCTCTGAAACGATGTAATACAAAGCGGACAATGCTCTAAAAGAGAACAATAATACCCTCAGTCTTGTGGTGTGTATTTATTTATACATGATTAACGCAAGTCAACAAGCAACGTTGTCTGCCAAGCTGCTTAGTGCTACACAACTAGTAACATAAATAAACAAGAACATTAGGGTCTGTTTCGTAGGCAACAAGAAACAATACAAACGACAAAAATGTCATAAAATAACAGAATCTATGGTGTTCAGCAATAATATAAGTGCATAGTAAACCTCAGCATATTACACTTTTGAAATGACTGTGCAAGCGAATATGATACAAATAGACTAAAACAAAATGGACAAACGTTGTATCATGTAATTATCATATCATGCGCATTTTCACGTCCTTGTCAAAGGAAAACAATGATGCATAAACACAGTATGTTATTGGAACGCTGTATGTGAGTCTATATCCCGATCGTGTTGGCTTTCAGTTATTTACCCCTTGGGTATAATATGTTCATAGAGACAGTGGTTGGACGGGGCATGAATCAATGCTGATGGATGTCTGAAAACATGTTCATGTGGGTTGAGTGTTTTTAGAATGATTACTAGATCACCTGTAGGGCCTATACATACATACATACATACATACATACATACATACATACATACATACATATATACATACATACATACATACATACATACATACTTACGTGTATAGGTACGCAGGTACGTAGGTATGTATGTTAACCCAAACGTTTTTAAAAATTTTGATCGGTAAACTCACAAATAAAGAAAATATCAATGAGTGGATGCCTTTTTGATTGCACAGCACAATTGTGCCTTTTCATGGGCATTTTTTTTATTGTTTTGTGTGTTTGTTTTAAAGTTTAACGAACTTACTTCTTGATAAACATGTGCTTCTCAATGGATGCACGCGAGCAATGATTCTTGTGTGGCTTATTTGCGTGGTCGGTAAGCCTCGATGGAACATACATATAGCTTCTTTTTTTTTTTTTGCTCATATTTGTTTCGGTGAACTTTTTGTTGCATAGTTTACATAAGTACATGAAAAGGGCATTGTAAGTATAAATTAAAATTTGTTTCGAAGGCGAGTGAGGAGAGGCACAAATCCTACGTGATTTCCCGCCCTA
The DNA here is from genome assembly GCA_964020975.1 of Hermodice carunculata. Lineage (NCBI taxonomy): Eukaryota > Metazoa > Annelida > Polychaeta > Eunicida > Amphinomidae > Hermodice > Hermodice carunculata. Next base: position 11,341,352 of record OZ026630.1, read on the forward strand.
TTACTGTTCAACACACGCACACACACACTCACACACGCATGCATGTATGCATGCATGCATACATACATACATACATACATATATATATAGATATGTATATACATATATATATATATATGCATACATGCATACATACATACATACATACATACATACATACATACATACATACATACATACACGTCATTCAAAAGTAATCTGTGTCAATATTTTTGCAATCCTGTTCATGTCCAAAAGGCCTTTTCTGTTAAGAAGTTTAATATCATGTCACTTCAACTATTAACATGCCAAATGTTTGCAAGCCACGTATGCAGACGTACATTGAATTCATCATGAACTAGAGAATTAATTATATTCATTGTGGTGACATGTCAAAGCAACATCCATAATTTTACAGAGGGCAGTTGTTCATGCTGCCTGTTAGTGTGCATAAGATGGATGCAGTGATTATCTCTGTCCATGATGACTGTGATAGCCTCGTCAATGTCATCTCCTTACACATAATAGTCCAAAAACTGCATGTTACATTCACCATGATAATCGGCCGCAGTGTTCATATCAATTTCCATATATGATACATCGATTTGAGGATATTCAAATGAGTGATATATATAGTGATTATACAAAGAAAATACATATCCGACCTTACCTGCTCTACGACAATGAGGGCCTTTTTGAAAATAGTGCGTCTTTGAAAATCAATCACATATACAGTTTATCTTAGTTTTGATGACAGCTGGTATGAATTTAAAATTTGAAAATGAAAGTTCGCTTTAAGAAGAGACTTCCGGATTGAGTTGAATTTTGCTTTGAGGGATAGCAGTTGCATTTCGGAATCTTAAGAGAGAAGTATGTATTTACAATGAAATCTCCATTAATCTTTTCCTAAGCTCATAAAATAACAGTTGTATCATACTGTACGATGTGTCTAAGAGAGGCAACAACACAACGGCTCTTTAGTTTGCCTGGCTCTTGCTAACGTACAAGCCAAGTACATGTACAAGATATACCATGGTACATTTTGCTTTCAGGTAAAAAAGCATACGTGGAGCCGTACAAAGTTGCCTCCGTGTATTATGTCTGTTCCACTGGGCAAGTGTCGCAGAGATAACTCGGAGGTTGGTCTGCTTTGGAGGCAACGAAAGAAGCCAAGTATTCAGTTCGCAAAACTATGATTAAAGTAATCGAAACTATTGGACCCAGGGTAAAGAAGTTATCCGAAAAGCTGAGTTTAAACCGACATCTCGGGGGTGGGTCTTGCACGTGAACGTATTTAGCAGCACGTGCTGGACACTGGCCGGGGGTAACATCACAAAGCGTTGGCTCAATGTCTAGAGGGTACGGAAAATACTGGCCGAAGCATGATGGGATCTAAAGTTTACGTTTTAAAAGGGTTGGTTGGTTTTTTATGCACCCGATATTTCTGTCGTTTCATTGGCGATTTAATTTCCCGTAATTACAACTCACCGTCTAGCCTACCATTGGTCGCGTGCGAGCGCACACTGCCGCCTCTCGCGCGTCGCGTGGTCTCTAACCTTCAAGAAAAAATGGTCTAAAGTTACAGGAAATATCCACGCGACAGCCACGGGAAACCACTGCACAGACATTTCACACGTATTTCATGGGAAAGTAGCGAAATATCGATCGCATATTGACAGAATCATTAGTGTATTTGGGAAAATTCAACTTCTGTTCCACGGATTGGAACGTTGATATCCGCCAGGGCATGGGAACGGAAGGCAGGGCGGTTACCATCGCAACAGTTCTCAGAAGGATGCTGGAGATTCCCGGTTTTGGAGACACACGTACCTAAAAGTCTATTGTTCTTGTAATGAACCTTTGGTAAGAGTGTCTGAGGCGCTTAATTAGAATATGCTTGGCATCAAGTTATCTGTCATATTCTACGATATAATCTTGATTTCATGTCCTTCCAGCATGCACAATCTTTGACACGATATCTATCATTTTGCGTGAAAACGTCCAGCACGGTAGAGGGATTGTTACAGGGCGTTTGAGATTTTGCCCAGCACCAGGCTAGTATGCAATTTATATCAGATGAAATGGTGATTATCTTGATGGATTTAAATACTGATTATTATGACCAAGCCGCAATAATAATGAATGCAGCGGCCTGACTCTCTTTTATTTAGGAGCTAGGAACATTTTGTAGCGAAAATAGAAAATTGAAAGCAGCGCAGACTTACATGTGCGAAGGTCGATATTTGCACGTAACCGCATTTAAGGCTCACGCATTACCTTTAGGGGTGATTGGAGCTTTGTGTGTAATGATCAAAATTAATTGGCAAATGGACTTGTAGCTACAATACTATGTCTAGAACAAAGGCCGAGATAATGGGGTGGAAAGCACATGTGCTATATACCGTGAGAATACGGCAAGACCAAAGTTACAGCTTACTTTGGGAACGAAACTGTTACATGGGAACGTCGATAGAGAAATCGATGGATTTGCGGAAAATTTTGTCAGTAAGCTGTCTTTGAAGTTGACTTTGAGACAAGCGTTGTGTGTGGGTAAACACTGGCTTCAAATTGTGTCTTTTAGGACATACGGACACAGATTGTTGTTTCTTGATTTATCATATTTTTGAAAAAAATAAATTAATCTTTTCATTTGGATGATATGAGTTCAGTTTATCAACAGTAATCTTGCTGAAAACTACATATGGGCCTAATTACAGAAGACGAGGTGGCCTACACAAGAAGTTTCTGAACAGGGCTGTTGCAAACTCTTGACAACCATCAATGTGAGGACCACGCACACACTGATTTGAAAGTCACCGAACAGTTGCTTAAACGGCATGCATGGTAAATATAACTGAAAGCGAATCACTTTATTAGTCTTTAACAAGACAGCGTTTCATGATAAATCCTACGACAGGCCATTAGGTCACTCCTGATATTAACTAAAAGGTGTTCCATCGTCATAAAATAATATTGCCTTTAATTTTGTCTCGCAATTTCAAAACACATCAAAGTTGACAAGATCTATTCTCAACAGTATTTGCTGTAAAACGTTCCAGTTGAAATGTAAGACTATAAAAAGTGTATTTTACAAGTTTTTGACGGTTTCCTCGATTTTCCTGATTATCACTGTATATATTACATTTCTTGGAAATATATTCTGCTCATCCTACATGCAGTCACAAAAGAAAACCACAATGTAACTTGAGTTCATATTGGAAATACTTTTATTTCAGCCGATTGTCTTTAACGTAGTTACTTCACCTGTGTAACAAAGATGCATTCATATTTAGCATTCGTCATAGTTTTTAAATTTTTTTCGATACATGGATATATTGATTCGATGCAGATTATTTTTGTCTCTTATCACATCAGTATCACTCATGTCCATCTTAAAAGTATTATATTTATTCTCAAACATCTGCGAATAAATCGAAACAAAAAAACTTTTACACCAGTTGTAGACCTTGCACAAAATATTTTATACATGCTTTCCTTGAATGTTCTGTGTCCATATCGCTTTTTATATTTTATATTGAAGACGGCGTGACTAAACATATCATTATCCAGACAAGCAGGGTTGCTTTTTTTATTGTTCATTTGAATCCAAGCGTGACCCTGTCAAGTATTGCTTACTGTGCATGGCCATGGTAAATACTCTACTCCAGTAAATGCATACCCCTAAAAGGAACTGCCACAATGTGGTTCTTCACTACAGTTTTTCTTTTTTTTCTGTGATTAATCAGTCATGTTCGGTCATACGTCACTCCTGGACATGTTGTTACTGAGAGCAGACACGTGGTTAAAATGCTTTTATTTTGTATTTGGTTTTTGTGTTGAAGGACTATACACTTTAAAGTTTAAGTTACTCCCACAACGTTTTTTGACAAATTGTTAAGGTGACTCCCACGTCATATTTTTCTTTCACATTATTTCATCGTATTTTTTTGAAATATACAAAAAAATACAATGAAATCTTCACGTTTTAGAAGTACTTGTTCCCAAGTAGGTCTCTTTCGTTTTAAAAATCTTGTTCAATGGTTTGATTCTATTGAAAAAAATCATGGTCTCAAAACTGGTCTTTGTCACTATAATATCCTATTGCTCGCATCTTTTAAGTAGTCTAAGTTCGTTACTGTTATGTTAATGTCTATTCAGAAAACCACTCAATATGTCTGAACAAATGGCCCGTGTCACTTTCACATTTGTTGCAAAAAGTGCTGTCTCGCCACCTCCTTTTTCGCCTCCAGTTCGGTTACTTGCTAAAGAGTCCAATCTTTGTATTTTTTTCACTCCGCTTACAAGTGTTGTAGAGATAATATGGAGCTAGGTCGGTTTTGTAGGCAACCAGGTGGGTGGTTTAACCCAAAGATTGCGTTTGGTGTAAGTTCTAAAGGGACTGCAGTTACTGAACTCTGCCAGGGCTAATCACAACAAATGTTGTTATCATGTGAAATTTTATGATCCCATATTCAAATTCCTTGTAAAAAAGACGTTTCACCAGCATGTCGATAATTCCACAGAGAAAAAAAAAATATCAGGATCAAAAAGCGCCAATTAAAGCTGTTAACTCAATCTTAAGGCAGGCATTCAAAAAAGTTTTCTTACCAAAGAACAATGTTTTGTTCAGTTTTAATTGGCACTGCAGGGTACTTTTACTTTCACCCACCAATAACACTTGCTGACTCATTCTTAATCATGACTTCAATGGGTTTATATGTTCACCATACAAGAACAATGGTTATGTATACTTATTTCTTTACATACACAAAAAATCTCTTGATATATACAGCTAATAGTAAAATGTAATCTGCAACTTAATCTTTACAACATGAAGAAACTTGACATTAAATTTTAACCGAACAAAATCTAAAAACAATAACCCTTTCAAATATAATATAAATTGACACTCAATTTTACTATTTACATGGACAACCCATAAAACACTTTTTTGTTGTATGTTGCTGTTCTTTTTCTCTTACCGGCCAGCAACAAGCTTCATTAAAACGTCACTGGTCCGGTTTTTACGCAAGTGCATCAAGTTCTCATTTTATTTTTCACTGGATGCCTCAGTTTGTTCCTAAACAATAAGTAATTTCCACACAATTATGCCTATAATTGGTATCATAATGAGTACCTGTACAAATTGCATCTAAATCCCTCTTACTGTTATCGGTCTTAATTTCTAGATGTGCAGCCAAAGGGGAAACCATGCACATAGGTTAGATGGTGGAAAATTTGAAAAGAGTTTATCTCTGCCTGTGCTCCTATGGCATGGAAGAAAATGTTTTCTGAATGGAAAAAGAGCAATTTTACCTGCTATCATTGTCATTGCTGATCTAAAGTTATACTGACAAAACTAACATAGATATTGCTTGATGCGTCACTGAAGTCAAGATGACCCAATATTCCACGCAATGTTTATTTGAAAAAAAGGAGTCTTGATCTCATTTTGAATATGTACACAAAGTGGGAAGACGTCTTGAAAAGATGTCACCTCTGGGTTTGGATTTCTTGATAGAAAACAGGTTTACTTTATATGCCATGCACCTGTGTCCATTACCCAAAATCGGCGAATTTCAATAGCAATTGTTGTGACACCTGTACAGGAAGACACCTGCTTCCAATAGTCAGGTTTCCCGGGCCTTTGCTCAGACCTTTGGACTTTAGCGTGATAAACTTTTCGGGAGAAGAATTTCTGGATTTACCTATGAATGGAGAGATAAATGTCCCATGCAACGATATGGACAGTTAGGTAATATTCATAAGAACGATTGAGTAATTGGGCCTTTCATGTTAAAACCAAAAGAGGAAGTTCAAAGTCCTAGCGGGTATACGTGGAATATGTCTATACTTGTGACTCAGAAATCACACTTGGTATCGGTCAGGTGTAATCAGCTGGTAGCGAACATAGGCCTGCTGGTAAAAGTAGTTATGTTGAATGGTCTAAATTGGAATTGAGCCAGGTGACTCAATAATTAAACCTAGGAAGCATTTAGTTAACGCACACCTGCGAGATGAATGCGACCGCTGATCATCAGGTGCCTACTATAGCGCTACGGGAACACTACACCAATAACCGAACGTTTTTATACATGCTACCCTACAACAACAGTCCATTCCATGGATATGAAAATGTATCCAACATTATGTACTTTATTCACCCTCCCCCCTCTCTGCATAGGAACATGAAAACTTCGCAAATGTCTGACAAATGTGTTGCTTTACCACTACTATCAGTTTTGATATACGTCGTATCGTATTGTCCAGTACAGGATCGTACTCTGTAACATGAATTACTCCTTCTATCGTTCTTGGTCAAATCCACTGATCCAATCCGAGTCACTTAAGGTAATTACCCTATATTAGAAAGCACAGTGCAGCAGCATTACACTGCGTTGGGGGGGGGGGGGGGGGAGGTTCGAAGTGTAAAACTAAAACCAGTATTCCTGTAAGGTAAAAAATTGAAAATATCCAGGGACATGATTTTTGCAAAAATACTTTTAAAACGTTGTTTAAATTATGCGATATTCTCCAACGAGCACGGGAAATGGCATCATTGAACAATACGTCATTCAAGACACCAATAAGTGGCAATCACTTTAAGTTATTTTCATAAAAACAGAATTCCATTGTATACATTCAGAAAAAAACATAAATCACACAACGGCATGACATCATATAAATCTTGAAACACCAGCAGCGATAGCACAAGAAAAGCCCCATGAGGAAGAACCTTTAATGTTGGCAGTCAAATGAAGTAGGCCAGGTGGTAAATGTATGAATGCATGACAAAACGTCTAGGTTTTCTGTAGATTTTTTTTTCGGTTGGACTACTGCCAGATGAATAGATTGTGCAAGCCCACATAAAGTCATATGGGCACACCTTTGTGAAGGTCCGGTATGTCATGTTGGTAGACTCAATCATATATCTCCTTTCCATAATGTGGCGAAACACTTTTACAGTCAATGAAGAGTGAATGTCTTTAGGTTGAACAACATATGATATTTTATTAAATATGAAGTGTGGACAGCTTTTATTTTATTTTTAAAAAAGTATTGGAAGTCGACTAATCGTTTTATGATTGTTCAAAGCATATATATTTTCAAATCATAAATTTAAGCTCATCCGAAAGAATTTTCCGATAGGCTTCTCATCATTATCATCCCTGTCATCGTCATCGATGATCGTTGTCATCGTCATCATCATCATCAGCCGTCGTTGTTAGAATCTTTTCATGAACAAGAGCAGATGTCAAAATATGCCTACGACAAGAATTGTAAACCTGAAGAGGACAAGATAACACTTTATAGTACAATAGCAAATACAATAAACAGATAATAATGCGATTATATTTTGTTAAGCCGTTTCTCGGGTATCGATGATTCCCCCGTTTTTGGGGGTGGGAGGGTGATAATTTGGATATCTGATGTTGGGGTTACAATACCGAGCCTTTGACAGAGCGGATTAGCTGACTGAACATACTCGATCATTGATGGTTAAAACCACTGACCCCCGCCTAATGTTTCTTGGATGGAAACCCAATATTAAGCTGAGTGAAGGACTGTTCTTCGTCCCCTTTATGTTGAAAAAGTATAAGTAGTGGAGAAACAAATTGGGAACGATTAGGCACTGGCCACCTGCATGGTATAGTCGCACACCTGTGGGCTCGAGGCGGCACAGGAATGTTGCTTGGTCCCTTGCACCGCTGTTATGGACTGAAATGCCCCCAAGCCATGCTGTCGTCCAAGAATTCATACACCCTGGGAAACCAAAATCGAAAGTCTGACCATTCCATGCAGTATTTCCGCAGTCTTGTGTAAATTCAGCTTTATCGCCCTGTGAACTGTCTAAGGATATCAGTAGAATCAGTAAGTCGTACGGAGGATGTATAAGGTTCTACTTATACAGCATTGTTGAAACACAAAACGGTGCCTTGTTTCTCAGCAAGTCGTTGGAAGGACGCGTCTCGCTTGACAAGGCTTGCTATAGGTTTGTCCTGACGTAGCTTTAGGGTGTTCTTGAAGGAAAGATGGATAGCAGTGAGTGGTCACTCCTTAGGCCAATGGCGGGCACGCAAGAAACCCTTCGATGTCAATCTGCCAGCATATCCCACTTTCATACACCAATGCACAAGAAACACAGTTTTTGAGGCTCTTTACAATGACTGGAACCGCCTGCATATTGTGCATACTGGCTGTTTTCTGCTGTTGAAACCATTAGCTTTACTGGCGCAGGTGTTTATATACCAAACCTTGCCCCGAGTCTCAGAGCGGCAAGAAAGGAATGCTGCGAAAAGCCATTCAAACAAGGTCAAAGCAAGGTCATATTTTCTCATTTATATCAGGACCCGATCTATCTAAAGGACCTCTGTATAAATGTGAATTTCCGTCAAATCTTGTCTGGCAGATTTTGAATAGATATAAACTGTTTCCCATATAGAAGACAGTAACGACTCGTTTATCGCGATCTTTCGGGCTGGTGTTTTGTCGACCTATTGTAAATGCTACCGTGGCAGAGCAAGTCAAGAAATAAACATTCTTTTTTGGCAACACCAAACTTAGGTACATAATAGGCACCTCTGAATGGACTTAGTCTCTTAACAGCACATAAAACAAGCCGTTCATTTTGGCGTGCACCTGTGGCAAACGAGCTACTACTATGTACATATATATATACACATACAAACAAACGTACACACAGCTGCAGCGAGCAGCCAATTTTCAAAAAGTGGCGTAAGTGAACAATTTATTTAGACAGGAACATTTTGTCGGTTTAGATTGATGATTATATTAATATCATTCCCCTCGCAATAATGAAGCATTTTCAACATGCATGTCATGCATTCAAAAGATTATAAAATCAACAAACACTCTTGTACGAGGAAATTAGAAACACCGTATTGGACAATACTTTCATGCTTAAAAATGTTAAATTGGATGCATTATTATGGTTTGGTTGGTGGAAACAGCTGCGATCTATATATTTAAAACGAGTCAATGATAGTTATGATATTCAGGGATGTCCATGGCTGCAAACGACGCAGGCTTTTTTTGATTGCACGTGGGGATTTCTACTTCTCATGACATACATTTTGAATCACTGGGAGCAGGTATAACATAAGCGCCTACAAACGTTTCCACGTTTGCGCTGTCATAACATGTATCTAAATCTCCGGTAAGTTGGCCGGTGCTTGTCCAAAACTATCTGATCTTATCGCAATGTGAAAACCACTATGTCGTTTATGTTTCCAGCCGTGCCGTTTATGTTGAATATCATGACGTTTATGTTTCATACCGTGACGTTTATGTTTTATGTCATGACGTTTATACCGTGACGTTTATGGTTCATGACATGAGTATCATACCATACGTGGTTTCCATTATGCTGAACAATGCAAATGATTTTTATAGAAAACATTCTCAGCTGGGGTGCAAACAGTTTAATACTGTGAATTAAGAAGTAATCTAGTTCATTTTCTGGTATAATTTTATTTTTGCTGTTAGCTCACATTTAATGCAAAAATCACATCATAAACTAAGATAAGTTACAGACATAAGATGACAAAGAAATTTGGTTACAAAATATCGCGACACCGCACTGCAATTGCTCTTTCCTTTTTCGTAATGCACATTATAACACTCAATAATTATTCTAACGTGACCCCCCCCCAAGAAAAAAAATCTACTTATTTACTCTAGGCTGCCATGCAGCTATCCAACAAAAATAAAATTAGCAAAAGTGTGATTATTTTTCGTTTCTACAAGACACGGAAAAATGGTTAAAATGCATATTTACTTATACAAGCACCAGCTGCAAGCTGCCGAAGTTACAAAAACACTAGCAACAGCAATCAATTTAAGCTGTTATTTTTGTCCGAATATTGTGTTCATTCTTTTGCTGGAAAGGGGGTTGGTGTCTTTGTTCAAAGAGAGGAAATGTTGCCAGGGCATATATGCAAGAGTCATTATTATTATGCATCAATTATTCCAGTATTGCGTTGCTTTTTTTCTGTACTTTGAGGGACCTCCAAGTGTTACGAATTATTGAAGCTAAAAAAAGTAATTTCATTTCATGAGCATATGCCGTTGCATTTATACTCATGCACTACTTTCCTCTTCTATTAACTGAACCAGCATCCGTACACATATAAAATCTAAAAAGCGATGGCAATTTAACTTAAACAATGGCAGAGACAATGTAAGTCTTCTTCAAACAGTGGAAGATATAATGTAAGTCTTCTTCAAACAGTGGAAGATATAATGTAAGTCTTCTTCAATAGTAAGTCATGCACAAGAGTTACCTAATTGTACCGGAGTGGTTTGATGCATGGGAATATGCAAGTTGCATTGTTGACACATTCCGCCTATTATCAACAAGTAATTTATCCTGCACGTTTGTCAGCGAGGCACGCCTCCAGGGAAGAGAATGTGAGATTCTGCGGAGTAGTCGTTATGAATGTCCTCCAGGTTTTCATATGTCTTATGTTTTTGCCATTTATATTCTATGTCTGGTGTAGGATTTTCTCTGGCCAGCCAAGCGGGGAGTGGCTTGGTCGCCACTGGGTTTCCTAGCGCTGCATCAGCTTGGGACGTCCTGCCAAGTTGCGTCGGTTTCCTTTGTATTGCGGACTTTAAATGCATGTGAATGTTTTTAAAGAAAACAAACTTTAGAGCTTGATAAAGTACTACTTACTGATGCAAAGACAGCTAAAGTACATATTTGTGGGTCAATATAATCATGAACTATAGATACGTGCAAAGATCAATCATTGTCATTGCCTAATTGTTAAAGAAACACATTGATAATGAAATGGTCGATGTGTATGCTGTTTTCGTTTATTTCTTCTGTGAAACAAATGATAAAACTGTAAAAATGGTTTCGTTTGATTCCTAATAATATTATTCCAAAAGTTTGCCATATTTTTTGGATATCTTGTTTAGTTCAGGATATATAGCGTTATAAAGTTGAAAAAATCGGACTGTCTTGTGTTTTTCTTTGACAAGGTAGAATTTTCAACTTTGCAGTGATGTTCCACAAACTTAACAAGGTGTCCAAAAACATGTCCACCTTTTTCGATAATATTGTTAGGAATCAAACCAAACCATTTTTACAGTTTTGCCATTTGTTTTGGAAGACAAATAAACTTAAACAGCATAAAACCCGGTCATTTCATTATCACTGTGTTTGTTTAACAACTAGGCCGGGGCAAGTGTTGATATTTGCACCAGTCTGTAATTCATGACCGTACCAACCGAAAGATATATGCGTTAGCTACCATTGCATCAATAATTAGTACCGTAAAGAGCTGTACAGTTGGTTTTCTTCAAAAGTGGACCCATGCATTTAGGGTCTTTAAGAATAGCTTTTAGGTTGCTCAATTCCAACAGAAGATACGGAGTTCTCCTGTAATACACTACAAATGTTATCCTCTGTAAGTTAATCATTTGTTTAAGCTACATCTTAACAAAATGACAAACGTAGGTACACATAAATAAATTAATATTTTACGTTTTTTTCAATACAGAACAAATTCAATATCCAATAGCTTAATGTGTTCTTGATTATAATTTGTGCATACAAACAATCAAAATTAACAATAATAAGCATGGTATATTGGGCTAGTTATTCACTATTTAAAAGAATGTGCTTCTGCTATAAAAATGGATTAATCGAAACAATACTGTAAATTCATTCTGCCGTCCATCAGCCCGAAATACAAATGGAGTTTATCTGGACTGTAGGGTACCACTGGACAAGCGGTATCAGATAACCAGTAAGATATAACAGGGAGAGTCAGGTGATCCCTTAAACTCTTTGGTTATTCTGGTCTCCTGTACTTCTTGATTTTAATTGTTAATATCATATTGCAGATCGACGTTGAGTTATGAAGTTGTTTCCGCTAAATTTATTTCAGTGTCTTCTCTCGATGTATCTAAACTTTAAGCTGAAATGCTAAGGGACAAAGCCCCACGCCTTGACAATATTCAGGCCAGACTGTTAAAGATAGCTTTCCCAACTATCCCTCACAGTATTGGCCTTCATTTTCAACCAATCATTAGCACTTGATTTCTTCCTGGGTGCGTTTTAGATGGCTTATATTCATGCAATCCATGAGAAAGGGCCCCAAACAGATACAAATAACTATTGGCCCATATCAATTTTACCAACTGTCTCTGAATTTTTGGAGCGCATAGGCCATAATCAGGTCAATGAATATTTGTCCAAACACAAAACCCTAGTCTTGAATCAATCTGGTTTTGGACTTGAACACTCAACACAGATTTCTCTTCACGATGTCACCGAATTTGCATTCCATGAGATTACGAAGGGAAACTGTGTTGGATTGGTGGCTCTTGCTTTGTGTAAAGGCTTTTACATATTTGACCAGTTCATCCTCTTAAACAAACTTAAGTACTGTGGTTTCAAAAACACAGTGTTTGAATGGTTCCAGAGCTACCTCACTAATAGACAACTAGCCTCGCGCATCAATGGTGATCTCTCTGAAGCCAAGGTCATAATCACAGGCGTCCCCCAGGGCTCAATCCTTGGGCCACTTATCTTTTTGCTTTATATGAATGACATTGGTGCTTGTTTCAAATATTTTAGGCCTGAAAACGTGTGTGGATGACACTCTTTTTATCATTCTAATCCAATATCAACACCATATTCCATGTTCTAGAGAAGACCTCTCTCTACTAACTTCATGGATCAAAACCGACAAGCTGAGTCTGCATCTGGGCAAAAGAAACAGCATGCTTTTTAGCAACAAAACGTTTTATCTTGATTTGACTTTGGATGGCGAACCAATCACCCACTGTGACTCTTGCAAATACCTTGGAGTACAAATTAAATAAATTTTAATGATCATTTTAATACGGTAATGAGCAAGGTCAAACGGGCAGTTAGAGTGTTCTCTAAGGCGGCTAAATGCATCCCGCCTAGTGCCCGCGTTACCTTATACAACACACTCATACTGCCCCATATTGACTATTGTAGCACTGTCTGGAGCAACAGCATATGAAAGCAGGACTTGATAAAATTACAGAGAATACAAAAAAGGGCTATGAGGATAATTTTAGGATGAGTTTGCTCCTGGAACTCATATTATGGCTATGCTGGACACTATCAAATGGATGAGTATCAAACAACGATCCCTCTACAATAATTGTATTTTGATGTGAAAGATCGCTAATAACAATGCCTCAAATTACCTCACCAATCTCATTACTCCCTTGTCCTTTATTCATTCTCATAATACCTGCTCAGCTAGTGTCGATAGTTTCTTCCTTGGGCATTCCCACTCCAGGTCTTTAAATGGTACTGGTTCCAAGGTTTGGAATACTTTGCTCCAGCATAACCGTGATATCAAGTCATTGTATACCTTCAACAAAAATGTGGTGAATTATATCTTTCGTACTCTTGAGCGCTTTTAGGTACTGTGACACGACCATGTCCGCTGCACGGCCATGCCCCGGCGCTTGGAGGTGCTACTAGATTCCTTGTACCTGGATAGCTTATTGTTCATATTGTAGTATTTTAATCTTCAAATACCATACGGGGAACAGGGGATCATTTCTGTACTTGTACCATTCTTTTATTGTTTTTACTTAATTATAATTATTCTTACAGATATTTATCACTTGATTTTACATGTTATCAGCCTCCATGCTTCAACACAATGTATTTTCTGACCATGGATTGCTTGTAGAACTTGTAAGCTTGTAGACGATAATGTGGAATGGTGCAAAGTCATTTAAGATATTTGTCCACCGTGTAACATTATGCCGCACACATAATCTAACATCACACGAGATGTTACGAGGGAGACGAGACGAGGGAAGACAAAAGAACATGACATACCCACGCACTGGTATCTCTATTGCCACAGTGACGTGCACATTTTACACTTCATGTCAGATTGAGCTGTCTGCGAAAATTTTACACCTTGCAGTTGTTGAACACAAAGATCAGAAACTAAAATCAGGTGTCTGGGGCTTTGGTGATCACAGGTTTAAGGTCATGGTGTGTATTTGCCATACACTTTTGTTCAATTGGTTTTGTGAAGAAAAGGCCTGTCCATGTTTTGTTTTCGTTTTTGCATATTGAATTTGCATTGCGTTAGAGGTATAATTCTAATTGTGGGCTCGCAAGGTTTCAAATTTGTGCTGAGACAGAGTGCCAAGAATCACTTTCTGTGCTGATAAAAATATCAATAATAATAACATTGACTGTAACAATGCAATATGAAAATGACAAGATGTATCCGATTGACGGCGATCGCAAACAGAAAGCCGCCAGAATACCCCACTTCCATTCTTGACCCATTCTCTCATTACTGGAAAGACCAATTACACAGGCTTTGAAATGAGCAATAATATGGCAACATTTGTAACAAATGGGTGCTGCAGTGAGTGAGGAGGACTAGTGTGTGCTTCCTCCCCCCCCCCCCCCCATATAGCCTTAACTTGCAACAAAATTAGTATACAGCTTAAAGTTGGAAACTGTGTCCCTTGCAACCATAAATATCAATTTTGTTAAAATCTTAATACTCTTCGATATATGAGGAAACCCTTTTTTACTGTAAGTGGGTCGTAAGAGACAAAAGTAATGTAACGAGACTTTCCAAAATAGGCATCTCCAATTCGCAGCAAAAAGAAGCCATCTTATACGGCAAAACCATGCCCAATGTAAAGGATTGGGAACATGGCCTCAGCTATGAGCTATTCATAGAACACAATTAATGCAGTGTGGACCATGAGTATTCGAAAATATGTTTTCAAATCAGTAGGTCAGGTGTAAAAAGCAGGTCACAGTCGCGTGGCAGTGCTCTTGAACTGCCATGTGACCTTGATCTGCAACGTTTATAGGGCAAATTTTACATCAATTTTTTTTTAGTAATGTGCAAATCACCGAAAATCCCAAATCTTTAAATTTCGATTTCGATTAGTGTTCATATTGTAAGAAGTAAAAAAAAAACAAAACTGTTTTTGTATGGAAACGTTATGGAGCAAAAACTAGGTCAAGATCATATGACAAACATTGATTTAGGCCTACAAAATTTCAGTACAAGCCAATTGTTCTGGCAAAAGTTCGCCACTGTCCAAGCAGTCTCCTAGATTTCGCATTTGTAAATTGGTAACACACTAAAAATGGGTAGAGAAAAAGGGACAAAGTGAAGAGGGACAACAATTCCGGTAGTATATTTGTGGCGGGCAAGGGGGGTGGGGAAACTCGAACCAACTGAAAAAAGAAATCAAAGTAGGGGCAGCCAATTGTAAAGAGACGCCCCGTGAATCCAATATAGTCTGCACAGGTATTATATCTTGTATGCTAATATATTTCTTGCATAAATTGTGTTTGACTGAGCTTTCAATGGAAATTTTGTCCGATTTATATATAAAATGCTTTTCTTCATTCCTGACGTGACTTTACTTTCCTCAGGAGCGCTCTCATGAGAGACGCCGGTGTTTTAAAGGGGCTGCTATTCTTGTAATATTGACTGTCTTCAAATATTCTCTATTTCGTTGAATAGATTTTTTTTGTCGGTGATCATGGCCCTATATCTGATACAAGGCCAGTGTCTGCCAACGACCCCGAAAAATCGCAAAGCTATCTGAAATCCTTGACAACAGAATTTGTGTTTAATTTCAACTTCCGTGAAAGCAAACTGTAGTTTTGAATAGTTGCACTAGAGGCCACGGTCCAATCACACCTGGGTGGTTAAAATCAGTTTAATTTTTGTGGGGCACAGAAAGAATATTTCATTTTCCTCATATGCCTCCTTAACAAATGTTGTAAGTTGATTCTTTTCTTGAAGATAGCCCAAGTAGGGGATATATTTCGTCAATACAAGGAAATCATATGAGAATATGAGTACCCTCAAACACGATTAATACTTCATTTTGTCATTCACATGTCTGCCAGTAGACAGCTGTCAGTGATTTTATTTGCTGCCGGGTTAGTTTCAGGCAGACTAAAGCAAAGCATAACATTTCCTGCTTCCCTGTCTCTCAGCTTATGCGGAAATTGTTTTGTGTTTTTGTTTTCTTTTTAAACCTTTTTCTTTGCAAGTTGTGTATTTTTGAGGGATAAGTTCTGATGTCAGCGGGGTGACTCCACTTTATTCAGACCCAGGGATACCTAGGGCTAGATGGCCTAGAGGGTATGGGCTGTCTGTTAACGTGTTAAACTTGGAGAGTGTGAGAGATTGCGTTCATTGTTTGCGGGCACTCTTTACATGCAGGTGGGGTTGATGAGACAACCTGTGCCAAGCCGTATCATGACGTCATGTGTTACCCTGAGGGTATGCAATCTATCAGCTGCCCTTCACACAGGTGGAAAACCGCAAGGGCTAGGGTTGTGGAGGGTTGGGAGATGGATGGAGACAGTCAGAATGAGAGAGGAAGAAAGAGGGAGAGGCAGATCGATACATAGACAGATACAGACAGACAGATAGTTAATTGGGCGAGAGGTTGTCGTCACTCATTATGTTTTGGCCTCACAATGTTGGAGAATGTACGTAACATCTTACACGCATCAATTCAGGAACACGCTCCAGCATCCATGAGAGCATTTTTGGTTACTCGGGTATTTTGGTTTTCTCTTGTGTTCGGTTCAAAATTCTAATACCCTTTACACACACACACACACACACACACACACACACACACACACACACACACACACACACACAAATATATATATATATATATATATATATATATATATATATATATATATATATATATATATGTATATATATATATATATATGTATATATATATATATATGTATATATATGTGGGTGTGTGTGCGTGTGTGTTAGTAGTATGTATTGCGATGGGTGTTTTCGTAAAATTGATAAAAACCACAGACCCATATCGATCAAACCTGATACCATCCCGTGCAGGTGACTTTTAAAAGCTTTAAATGCACGTATGTTACTTAACGGGTAAAAAAATTGATTGTTGCGGTGCTTTGAAGATATTTGAAAATTGCGACAACAGGGAAATCTTTTTCGTCACCGTTAAAAACATTGTCGCATTGTTAACCCCCAGGAAAAAAAGAACACTAGAAAAACTTCATTTTCCGGATCGAAATATCAGTCACTTAGCCAGACAAAGTTAAACACTGTATTTAAACAACACATTGCACTCATTCATTGAAAGGTGAAATGTGTATTTTCTGTCTATTTTTAAAGTCATCATACATAGGTAACGTCATGAATTAATGCTGATCTATGTAGCGTAAGGAGAACAATATCCAGCCATCCACTTCTTGAACAAACCGGAATTCAAACATCCT
>OZ026630.1:11363638-11501138 GCA_964020975.1 Hermodice carunculata
CTATTGTTATAAGTTTGAAATTTTATGAAAGGTTTCATTAATAGTTAAGAGGTCATTTTTCTTCCATACTTAAACTTGTTCAGCTGAGATATTCATGTTATTTTAACATGTAAACCTTTGCTCTGTGGCAAGTGCCTATGTTAAAGCTATACAATCAAGTTGTCTTACCTGGGCAAAGGGGTTTTCTTTAGGCATTGGAGGTGAGAAAGTCACTGGGCACAGTGGTCCACCTATGGGGGAAAGTCCTGAATTGAAATTATTAAACAGATGGAAAGTGTGAATGTACAAAATACAGGTATAAATGCATTCAATAAATCAAAAACAGACGAAAAATATCATTTATTACAACTGTGGAAGCAAACACTCTCTAAAACAAGGGGAAATTGCCCAGCATACAAAACGGTATGCAAAGCAGCTTAACCACTACGCGAAATGTGCTGGTCTAGCAAAGGGAAAGGCACAGGCCAATGTAGGTCACAGTCTAAGTTTTATGGACATCAGAAAAGACAAGCTGAAGGAAGACCAGGTCTGAACACAAGAGTGCACATGATAGACCAGGATGATGATAATAATAATAATAATAATAATAATAATAATAATAATAATAATAATAATAATAATAATAATAATAATAATAATAATAATAATAATAATAATAATAATAATAATAATAGAGAGATTACCCAAGAACAGTTTAGTCATGTTACCATAGGCCAAATTACTATTTCAACTATTAGTAACACAAACAAGGACTTCAGAGATGAAGTTTTTACTTACATAAATGCTTGCTAAACTAGAAAAGTATAATACCAGATTTGAAAGTAAGTTGACAAAGGTGCTCAAGGCAATACATTGCCAATTAGGATGTATCGCCAAATATATCCAGAGAGACTGAGCAGAGAAGGATACTCAAAAGCCAGAGCAACCCTCAATAGAAAGACGATGCTATCTGCTTATGAAATAGCCACTATACTGCCTTATGACACTGTTACATTGCCATTGTAGTTTCTGCTAAAGTAGTGGACACAAACTGAATTTAACATTGTAGATTCAGAAGGACCTGCCATACTAGGACTTCTTAGTTTACGAAGTCTTAAGCTAGTGACTTTACATTTTGCTATCAATAGGGAATCATGTCAATAAGCTGTACCTATCAATTCAACAAAAGATCTGCAGCAACCCTATCCAAAACCAGTATGCCCATATTGGTAACTTCCCTGGAACTAGCCATATAGTGGTACAACTGTCAACACAACCAGTCATAGATGCACCTTGGAAGTTTTCCATACACCCAAAAGACCAGCTTAAGGCAGAGCTGGAAGGAATGGAGAAGCAAGGTGTGATACATCGTGTAATAGAACCGAAAGACTGGATAACCAGCATGGCTGTGTCATGCAAAGAAAATGGAAAATTGCGGATCTGACTAGACCCTAAGGATCTAAACAGGACTATCAAACATTGTCATCACAAGATTCCAATACTAGAGGAAATAACACATAAGCCCAATGGTGCAAATTATTTTAGTGAACTTGATGTCAAGAATGGATATTGCAGCATCAAACCAGATGAGTAAAGCTCACTATTAACCACTTTTAACACTCTTTGGATGATATTGTTATAAAAGGCTTCCCTTTGGCCTTGTTATATCACAAGACCTGTTCCAGGCTAAAATGAACCAGATATTAGAACAATGCCCAGGGACAACTGGAATCACAGATGTCGTTGCTGTGTTCGGACACACAGAGCAGGAAGATGATGTGAACTTGTGTAATCTCTTGAAGGTAGTTAGCCAACATGAATGTGCTGATCAACAGTGACAAGTCTGCCATAAAACAGCCACAGATCAAGTTTTTTGCTACATAGTATATGGCAAGTTTGGAGCACATCCAGATCCTCTGAGAATGAAGCTGACATAAAGTCTTTTCCTGATCCCTGTGGTAAAATTCAGCTTCAGGAATTTTTGGGAATGGTCACTTACATGTTGCTGTTTATTCCACATCTGTCAGATCATACTGTTCCATTACATGATCTTCTTAAGAATGATGTGGAATTTGTTTGGACTCCTTCACATAAGAAAGCCTTCCCGGAAGTCAATGACCTAATTTGCAAAGACACTACACTAGCTTATTTTGACTAAAAGTAAGCCAGCAGTTATTCGGGTAGATACATCCATCCGCAGTTTGGGGTCAGCCTTGACCCAAAATGGAGTTCCCATAGCTTTTGTATCAAAAGTATTAACTGACACTGAACAGCAATATTCCAATATTGAATGTGAATTATATAGCCCTAGTCGTCAGATGTCAGCACTTCCACACGTTATGTAAATGACAAGCACTTTACAGTAGAAAGCAATCACAAGCCCCGTGAAATGATCCAACTCAAGAACCTCACAGCCACTCCACAGAGGCTATAGCGAATGTTACTCTGTCTAGAGAATTACGATGTAACCATCGAATACAAACAGGGTCCAGAAATGTTGTTTGCAGATGGATTGTTGCGACTACCATCTACACACAAATAGCCTATTGACTTCGACCTCCAGATCAATTTTGAGCACTTCAGTACAGATCAAATGCAAGAACTGCAGCTCAAAAGCAAATAGGATCCTGTGTTAACTGTCTGCACTGGCAGAAACTATAATAGAAGGATCGCCCTACAAAGTGAAAAACCTAACGGTAGAAGCAGTGCGATCATACTGGTCGTTCCCTGGTGAGCTATCTGTTGAAAATAGTCTATTACTGAAAGGAGCACATGTGGGATCCCACAGTCAATACAGAAATTCATACTTGAAAATGTTCGGTGGACTCCAGCAACCATATCACAAAAATGTCCTGAACCACGTTCATACATTGTGGAAAAATCAAGTGGATCCATGTTTAGAAGGAACAGGAAACACATACAAGATGTTTACCCAACAGTCAAAAACCAATCAAGTAATGATTTGACTCAGGATCAGCAGCACCAGAGATCTGATAGAGACGATGTATCTCTCCGTATTTCCAATGATCCGAAACCTTCACATAAAACTGAGGCACATATACAGGAGAACCAGAACACCAACACTACAAACAGTCAGGAGAAGTGTGATGGACAATATTATACAGGACGTTTAATAAATAAACTAATAGAGATCGACTTGTAAATCATTAAATATCAATACTTCCAGTTCCCGGAAGCAGTAATCAAATATAGATGAGTTGAGACAATTATATTATTTCAATTATAGTATTTACACGCACAAAGAATACTCTGCTTACATGTGCAACATTCATAATCTTAGAGACACATCCCATGTGTAAAACAGCCATTTCTACAGATGGAAAGACTGAAAACTACATGTTGCAAAGTTAATTTTACATAGACTATCTTAGATGAAATCTCACATAACCTTCATCACTCATTGTAGTAACGCAGTGTATACTTACACTTGTGAACATTCTTTTTTTTTCATTGTTCGAGAGAGAGAGAGAGAGAGTGAGAGAGAGAGAGAGAGAGAGAGAGAGAGAGAGGAGGGCGGGAGGTGGTGGTGGTGTAACATATCCACCTAAATATTGTATAACCCTCACTAGGTGGCACCAATTACAATTCATTAAGATTATACTCTAGTTACAAATTCTGCCACTAGGCGGTCTAGAAACAATAGGCCCTGTCAACACGGTATTGTGCATTGTTCAGGCATTAAACATATTACAGTAGAAACATACACACCGGTCTCAATCATGATAAGAACATAACAAGCATATAGTCAAAGGCTCATCGTGTAAAGTCAATAAAAATGATAATACATGGGAAGTTTACCAAAGAAAGAAAAACAAATCGGAAAATGAAAGATTCGCTGCTCGGGAGGCTTATCTTACAAGACCTGACGGATTATTTGTCCACGATTTTCCCGATCTTGTTTTTAAGTCAAAGTGGTGAAGCTAAACCCCCAGGTTGCTTTTGTATGCAACTTTGCATAAATCTGATACACTTTATACACTTGTATCAAAGATATCAAGAATATATTATAATTGTTATATCGAACATGCAATTTCACGAAAAAGAGTGTTATAATAATAATTACCAGCATTGATTCCATGGTAACGTATTCAGCAATAGCACTGTCAATATCACTGATTGGCTCCTTGGTCGAATGGCTAATTGTTAGATCTGCTGGATAATTGTTAAATTGCCTTATTGCTTCCTCTTTAATCAATAATACATTTTTAATGTCTTAACAAAATAGAACTAAATATAGACGCAGTCTTCCATTGTATATGGGTTCATAGAACTTGCAGCGCTGTATAAGCTCGAAAAAAATATCCACGCAATACTTGTCTTGATAAGACCATAAATATTTGATCTGATGTTTTAACCATGACATCAATGGGTAGGTTTTCCCTTCATTTAATTTTCGTCGCACCTAAAAGGAGGGACGGTAATGCAAGTAACGCAAAACATTTAACAGTACCAGTTGATATTATTACATGACTAACTGGAACCAGTGCAGCGTCAAAACATTCCTAAATATATGGTCTTCATATTTTATAATCGCCAAAGACCTACCACGTACTGGACCGCCGTCTGGTGGTCGGAGTGAATACAAGTGGTTCACATTGTTGTAGTGAAAATTAAAACATCTGAAGATTACAAAATACATATTAGTTTAGTTCAGTTCCACCCCCCATGAAAGAGCTTGTATTGCCCTGTCTCCATTGACTATTTGCTCCTCATCAAAAGATACCAGCACATTTGTTTAACACAATGCTACGGTAACAATCAGGTTATTGATTGAAACGCATGCATATTTTCATGTGGGAATTTAAGATGTGTGCAATGTGTAAATACCATCGAATTTGTGTCAACAGGCTCTGGTTCAAAACACCAAGCTAATTTAACAAATATTTTCTGGAACTTGTGATTGGTTGTAAACTTCAGTCTGTTGTGATTTTATACAAAAATGGATATATGGTATGGTGTAAATATCACAATTGTTCTTGATGCAACATCGAAATCTCTCAATGATCCATACATGATTGTATGAAAATAATGCATTGTTTCCGCATGGTTTTCATGGACAATTCTTATCACAGTGTACCCGTGTTTGTCTCAGTAATATATGACGCACGATGCGTGAAGTGTATACAGGTGTCAGCTAATTAAAGGTCAAGTTATCGCTGCTTGGCCCTCAAGTTATAAGCCGTGTCCATTCTACTGCCGTTTGATGTACCAGGTGCAAGAGAGACAGCATTTATTGGGATTCAGAAAATTTAAGCGATTTCCAAAAAAACTCTAAGCAACATGTGGCTCATTAATCAATTTTCCCAAAATAAAAAAAGGTGAAAATAGATCATTTTCCTTTAAAGCCAATAGTTGAGCAAATACAATGATATTTTGTGACGAAAACAGTTTGAAAACAGACGGCTATGAAAACATCCTTTTGCTCAGCTGACCACGCACACATGCATGTACAGCAGCATCGGTACAGTAACCATGCTACCCGGTACTCTTAACCATTAGGGATATTGTTTAATCTTGAAAAAAAAATAGCAGTGCCACCCAGTGAACAAATATTCCAGCATTGTGAAGAGTATCCACCCAAAAGTAATTCAGACGAAGTCTTTAATTATTAAAGGCCTAAACATTTATGAAACAGTGGAAAAATCCTAGCACCATCACAATCTTGAGTATCTTCACAACTAGAGTAGATAAAGATGCCATTCCAACTTCAATCTGCATGTTATGAAAGGCGTGTAGACAAATCTGTGCTCGTCTCTGGCGTTATTAACAAAAGTGCATCTAATTAATCTCAACGAAAGTTTTGCTTTGGTACTTCAAAATTGGAATATTTATTATTTTCAAAACTGTAATGGATAGAGTTCCCGTTCAAACTGCCGGTCATATTTCACTAACCATTTCACATGGTACATGGAACAAACGCTATTTCTAATGATATTAATTACAAGCATAAAAAATTTCAAATCTTGAACGCCTTCAAACCCATAATAGCTATAAATGCCATTCCAACTCCCACATATATTCCTTACCATTTCCATCAGTGAATGTGCAGTAGCAGTAATAGTTAAATCATGCTATTTGGGGGGTAAAAAAATTACCAGTATAATACATAGATGCTTTTCTAACTTAATTCTCGCATGTTATCGGCCATTGCTTATCTGATATATTGTTATCGGACTGAAAAATGTTTCGTTTTAGATTAGGCTTGTTAGAGGTATTTTGAATTGTTATATCGTTATATCGTATAATAATAATAATACGGTGGCTCTCCGCTTGTCTGCCGCGGTCCTGTGTCACTCTGTGACACAGGTGGCCTAGGAGAAAAAAAAAAAAAAGAAAGAAAAAAAAAATCCATCCCTCTCACACCCTATCCCCGCCTCTAAGGCTCAGGCTTTTCCCATGGGAGCCCCCATGGGAGCCCTTATAAGGGCTACCACCATTCCCATTCCTTCCCCTCCCTGTACTCTGGAATTCTAATTTAACCTGTTTCCTTCTAACTATTATTTCATTCCTTTTCTCCCAGCATCCTACCAGGTAGTCCTGTACATTTTTATTACCTTTCCTGCCTCCCAGAAAGCCACCTTTCATACCTAAAATCCATGCTATATATGTATATATACATATATATATATGTATATATATATATATATATATATATGTATATATATATATATATATATATATATGTATATATATATATATATATATATATATATATATATATATATATATATATATATATATATATATATATATATATATACATATATATATATATAAATTTGACAATTAATGTGTTCTTATAATGCAAATTGAATTTTAAATTTTGAATATCCTAACATGTGTTACAGATACAGAATACCCATTCCAACCTGAACCAAGTTTCTACTTTCAAGACATACAGACCGATACGCTGCTAAGCAAATTTGCCTTTCCAGTCGTGTCTGTTTTGATCAACTGTCTGCAAAATTGTTCATTCGCATGTTGTTTTTCCATCTGCCATGATTAACTTAACATCGCCCCCTCTACCCCATCTAGATATACTCTTACATATTGATATTGTTGTGTGAGAATCGCAAATGTAGTACACACGTGCGCAAGCAATAGCCGCAGGTTGTATCCTCAAGGGTGAAAATGGTGAAGTGCATATCTTAATCAGCTAAGTATGTATTGTATCAAGTACATATGCAGGTGGTCATAGTCATCCAAAACAACGTAATGTACAACTTGCACGTGGGAGAATCCGGGACGACGGTCCAGCTGGCCACTCCGCAGAAAAATCTGGTATGTATGCGTAAATACAACGGTACAACTGTCATAGATCACAGAAGTATATTCTGCACTATATGCACTGCATCCTTATAGATATTCACGCCGTGTGTGCATATTATCAGCACATGTTATTCTTGCTTGTTGTTTATCCAACAATCTAGATGGGGCTTTGAAAACTGAATTTGATAAATAAAAAATATAATAAAAGCGAAATTTCCTGCATTTAAGTGAACAAAAATCACCCTCCCGTTGGATAACTTTGGTTTGTCTAAATAAATCAATGCTAAAGGCATGCTGTTTTGGCAAATGTTGTCAAACAAAAATTAGGATTATTGCATGCTAGATGTTTGGGCCACTTGTATTTATGAGTACAAAGAGATAAATGTAATATCGGTGGATTTCTTTTAAAAGGAATAATTACAGTCAATGTAAATCAACCATACATTTACATCGTAAACAAACAGTTTCACCTCATAACATGCATTCCATCAGATACATGTAAAAAAGCACAAGAATTCATGATAAATAATGAATATAGACCTCTTAGAGAAAAAGAAAATTCTGAGAGGGCTTCACGTCTGAACGATAGCCTTGCATGTGTAAGGTGCAAATCGAGCCAAAGAATAATTACATAATACGGACCCGTTCAGAACAAAGTAAAGCGAAACGATTCTCACAGACGTGAAACTTAACCTGTCGACCTTCGCTATATGCAGACAAATCTTATGCCGTCACTTCTAAACTTTAAATTACTACACCAGGGCTCTAAATTGAAACTCTTTCATGCGCCATCCCATTTGTAGTTATCAATTTAAGCAGCATGCAGTCAGCATCGATAAATTATAATGAGTTACGTTTGGCCTTTGACCAAAGAAGCTGGGGCGCATGTAATGCAACAATCAAAAGTGTTGCTAGGTCAGAGACCGGTCAATGGTTGACCACTGCGATATTCACAATGGTGACAAAACCTTCACTCCACAGATGGCCACACCTGTCCAGACATGTGGCCAAATACGATACAGAAAACTGAAGAGGCAGGTCTATTGGCTGGAGCACGCACACATTACTAAGGTGCGTGAGTTGGGGCGTAAGGTTCTAAGTTTTAGGATCCTTTATCTATAGTAGCACGTGTTACTCGATATGACCTACCGGGGATGCAGGTGCAGGGTCCCATTATTCAAACTCGACGATAGACCTAATCGTACAGGTGCAGCAAATCCCGTAACACGTGTTGACATATAGCGGGTGGGGCGGTCTGCAGCATTGAACGGTGTTGATGCATTATTCACTTGAAGATCAGGCTTTCATTGGTAGTGAGATGATCACAATGAAAAAAAATCACGAATCGTGAGATGTAGATAAATACGTGATAGCTTGGAGGAATTAACTAACAATTCCTTCAAGGTGATAGATTGGCAAATGTTATATGTTCCTCTCAATAAATTCCCATGATTGGTCCTTATTATATTAGATAATGCCAACATTTTGTCACTTGTGACTGTGTCTCCGGCCACACAGCGACAATCTGACTTTCTCATGGTTCTCATCTTCTCCAAAATCATTGGACCTGATCACTCTTATTATCCGCTAACAAGCCGTGAGGGCGTTTATTCATGTGACCATCGCCAAACCTATTAATTACAATTAAGAGTTAATTGAAACCACCCATTTGGCTAGGTACGCAAACAATGCCCAATTAGTTACTGCAAGTTTCTGGTGATGGGAACGGAATTCATTCCTGGAGGAGTAGGGTGTTTCCATAACTACCCAAACAGACACCGCATAGTAACAACGTAGCTTTCTATCACTTTAAGATTTATACACATGTTTTAACCTTGGGTAAACATTTAAAAAATATTTACGTCCTTTCAGGGTCCTTGACTCCCTTGTCTCTGTCTTGACCACACGAAGAGGAACTACCGAACCTTTATTTTTCTGTCCATCTACACGTGGGACAGTAAATGAATAATTATGTTCAACTCCTCCTTTTTTCACACGACCTGGTGCGCCGATCTTACGGAGCAATTGCAACGGAGTAGACAATAGATCTCCATTAGTGATTGCAGTGTAGATATTGCGGGAGCATGTGGACGCCACAACATGTAAGGGACTGGATGCAGACTATTATTATCTTCTCAAGGTTTCTTTTCTGGTTTCTGAAAAGTGAATAAAGAAGATCTCAGTGCACATGACGCCAGCCAAACTTAGGGTGGTCGCTTTCTACTGTTTGAAAATAATTCACTGCTATTCCCCTATTCAGTTCTCTCCCACACGACCCCAAATTTATCTATGTCTGAGTCTCCAACATTCCGTAATTTCTTTTTACTGAACTTTGTCACCAACGAGTTTCAATTTTCAATTTTAAGTTGGAAAAGATACACCATAAGTAAAGATCATAACCTTTGGTTACCAACTTTCCTTTATATTTTACGTAGATGCAGCCAAATTTCATGAAGCTTGAACACACGCTATCTATCATCACCTCGCTACAAACTTGATAAATGCAAAAGTGATGTTGAGGAGAAAGCAAAGTTATTCTGGTATAAAGGAAAGCAAAGCGTATCTTACAACAAACAATATTATGTATTCAGTATAGTGAAAATAAAGTGTCTTTACTTTGGACATTACGTGGATGTAACAACATCCTTCTATAACAAAATATCAATTACAGAGCTGCTAGAAAAAGACCCTCCAGTTTTGATACCAGATCTCTCAGGAATAATTATTGAATCATATCGTGATAAACAACCATGCACATGCTGCATGAAGAAGGCAACTTATGCTTTGTCTTATTAAATCAAACCAACTTCGAGGACCAACAGAGTTGCGCACACTGTTGATTGATAATGCATCTATACACATCCATAATCAGATCAGTAATGTACACTGTGTCGAGGTCCGCACATAGGATATACAATTATCAACAGATCAGTCATCTGCAATTTAAAAGTTTCAATGTTTTAATATCTTAAAGTTCCACTTAGAGGCTGGCAACCGGTGCAGGACAAACTGAGTAGGTGTGAATCTTGATTTTTTTTTATACAAATGTGCTAATGAATGTATTGCATTTAAAAATATCCCTGTAAGAGCACAGCTTTTGACAAAAAACGTCGATGTCAGTAATTTGCTGTCAGTTTATATGTTGCAGTTCAATGTGTAGCTATTAAGACACACCAGGTTTGAACTCTACATTTTTGAATGAGTACTTAGGTTATACGGGGCAAGGGTATATGAGCCTGTGTCTCCTTAATGATTATACTGTTTTCAGGCAAATCATTAGTTTCTAGGTCCTTATTTGATAGTATTAGGGGACAATGAAATTTAGTCCTCTAAATACCAATTAAAAATAACAAAAATGTTATATAAACAATATTGTATTCTAGAATACACAAAAATCTTGTTTTCCGTGTAATGTTTCAATGTTTATTTCTTAGATCCAACTGTTAGGAATTACGACGGACTGACCAATGTCTTGGACTTGAAAATATGTTCGGGTATGTGTATGTGAGATATGCCATGTATAAGTAACTATAACAAATGGTTTTGCAGAGGCCCATAAAAATATATATATATTCCTCGAAGGTGTTCAGCTTGGGACTACCTTCAAGAGTCATTAATTCAGAGACTGAACTGTCATTTTTTGTTCATTTACTTTTTAAGTTATCACATAATTTACAGGAAAGTATGTCTTTTTTTGACCAACGAAGAATACATAATTGCGATTCTTCAGCAAAAATCAAGTGTGCATGTGGTAAATGCGGCAACTACTGATGCCTATAGCAGCAACTAGAAGACAAACCCGGAATACTGATATTGTCCTCCCATGACCAATCAGGTATGAGACGAGGTTCCATGTGAGTCCTCTTGCTCTATGGCGTCTTCTAGTGTCAGAAGCCCAGGCTTATCCCATCAGACAGGTCAGGCATTGTTTTGTATTGTGTTACATATTACACATCAATTAACTTCATAAACTTGTGTTTCCCTATGATTGCCTCAGCTGGCACACAAAATGTGGAAGAAAATGTTTTCAAATGCGAAAAGTATTGTCGCATATACTGAAAACATGTCTGTACACAATGTTGCACAGTAATTTTTGCTTTCCAAGACAGGCGCAGAAAAAGCCTCAAGACATAAGATGCCAAAGTGCCTTTCCTGTTTACTTCATGAGCATTTCACATATAAGCATATATTGGACATACATGAAACTAAGGGTGAGTCTTTTAAGGAAACATAATGTGATCATGATATGAAGGTGCGATACTGAACCCTTCCAAAACATCAAACAAAATAACAGAAAAAAAGGCAAACAAAACAAAACAAAACAAAACAAAAAAACAAAACAAAACAAAACAAAACAAAACAAGAACGGGCGCTAGGTGACCATCACATAAAGACATTATGTTAAAGCCTTCTGATGCACTATGTACCTATGATATAAAAATGTGATATATATATATATATATATATAAACTATGACGCTAAAGTCTTCTACAAAGGCCCTCAAAAGAAAAAATAACAATGTAACCATGATATAAATAAAAAGACATGATGCCTTCTGGGAAAACCCCGGGGAAAACATAGTTTGACCGTGACATGGGGAAATAATGCCGAAATACACGGTCGCACAAAGACATGATACCGAGGCCTTCAACGTATAATCATAGCTTGAATATGATATAAAATCATAATGTTGAAGCCTTGAAATGCATTCAAATCAGTTCACTACAGTATGGAATTCATTTAAAAGTCAGTATTATGATAGTAAAGTGGATTATAAAACTGAATACACGCACTTTGTACAGTTTGCCAAGAACCACTCATTCAATCAAGCTGCAGGCTGCACTACTACCGTGTGCAACTCTTTATGTTTTGGTGAAATAAGCATAGAGCCAGAGCTTCGCATCTTGCATAAGGACTCAACATTGAATAATCAGAGTGTCTAGTAAAACCTAATTTAAATAAAATACTTTTTCGTGAATAGCCTAACGAGTGTCATATAAAGTCTTTGCCGCTTCACAGTTGTCCACTTCGCTGATTTTTAGGCCTCTTACGCTGGTGGCCTTTGCAGTCAAAGTTTAAAATTTATTCCTCTGGCTGGTTTTTGACTTTTGACTCATGAAAAAAGGACCATGCAAAGGGTTCAAAACCACCCTCTGGCCTATACTATACAGGTGACAAGCTAAAAAAATCTGCATTCTTATTAATGTCTTAAGCACTTTTCTTCATGTTTTCTCTGCAATATGTAAATCGTGTGATATCTTATGGTGTAAAGATATGCGTCAGTCAGTCAGCTTCAGCTCCAGTGGCCCCAAGTCGTTAGCTGCAGGTAGACTGACAATAATTGCATTACCCACTACACACCCGCTACACACCCACTACACACCCGCTATCGTCCTTCAGGCTCACGTGGCCTTTTTTACTTGTCGTACATGTTTTGGCAACGAACTCCGTGTATCGATGATGTGCGGGTGTTGTGGATCATGAGACATTTTTTAGTATTAAATAAAATTACATTTTATATCGTCATGCAACACATACCAGATATTCATTAATTCGTTTATGATATATATGGTGTGCTAGTCTTGTATTTATGTCCCATCTTTTTGTGTGTTATCTTGAATAGATTGATTTCAGTCTTAGGGTTCCGTTATGTTTTCGTCCATTCTCATAAATAAAAATAGAACGTGATGACAAAGGACTGTAAAAAGAATTTGAAAAAGAATAGCAATCTTCTAGAGACCTTATAAAATAAAATAGAGACGTTATCACATGCACTTACATCGAAAGTCCAAAGTTTTGGAAAGGCATGAAAGGGAATCTTGAAGATTCAATTCCGGTTCTAAATGCCTAAATCGTAGCTTCAAATGCACATATGCCTCAAGAAGAAAGCAATTTGCCAAAGCAAAATGCAAACAGTGTGGCGATATCTGTTGGCATTTAATCAGTGTTTATTGGAATAGTTGACAATCGAAAATATTATTCCATTTGTGTACCATAAAACTAGTGAAGGTCCGCAAACTAACTTGCAGATATGAATTAATATAGATATATATACATATATATACATACATATATATATATATATATATATATATATATATATATATATATATATATATATATATATATATATATATATATATATATATATATATATATATGTATATTTGTACTTCTAGCTACAACCATTGCGGGAGCATGACGTTTGAGCACGTGAACAACGAACATTTTCACGGGACCAGCTAGCATTCTGAAATTGTTTTACAATAGAAAACGAGTTAAATAAGCGACAATTTTGCCCTCCCAAATCCACAATTGGGTGAGGTAGTATTATTCATCGCTGCCTTTAATATTGATTAGACACTAAAGCCACATTATTTTATGGCTACATCAGTTGTATTGGTGACCACCAAAGTGCGTAATGCCAATGTGCCATTCTACTGTCCTTGTACTCTGTGGCAGGGGTCTCGTACACCTGTTGTTTACGATGTCTGAATGTCATGTGTACCAATGCGATTCTGTCATTAGCTGCATACTCATGCTCACGTGTCAGGCCTGCATGCGGAATAAATATCCGAGAATCTGAGCCTATGCGTATTATGCAGAGGCAAGGTCACTTTGTAACGGAAATGTAACTTTCTTGGAAGTAGTCTGGGATAATTAGGTTGATTTAAACAGCAGTGGGGTAAGCTTGCTTATTCCCTATCATACGCTGTCGCTAATTTGGCTTATTACCTGCAAAGGGACCTATCACGCAAAGACTCCGTGGCTGTGTGGTCTTGGCAGCATGTTTTTGTCATGCGAAGCTGTAGCACGAAGATGGAAAATCTGTGGTTCTTAATGATCACATGGTTACATACAGGTCCCAGTATACCATATAGACACCTACTACAAACAAGAAATTCTATAGAAACGGGTTTGTATGAGTTTATATACCGTGTGTATCCACTGCATATAAGAATTTTTGTGGAAACGTGTTTGTAACTAGAAGAGAAGATTTGCTTCACATCAAATCTGTGCGCCTACAAAGGGGCACTGTTTACAATTTGTACCATCAGGCGAGTCAAAATTTCAATTACTTGAAGAGTATAATTAGGAAATTTTATGACTACTCTTCTTTATTCTTCAGGTCTGCGTTTATTAAAAACTCGAAAGTAAAATAGCAGGTACACCTATCATAGTTTTAAAGATATTAAAAATACAGATTTTGAAATTCACTTAAAATTGGCATAATTTTAATTGCTTGCATTAAATTTCACGTACTATTCATTGGATGCATCTACATCACAAAATTTAACGAGGAAGTGGGAATGGCATCTCTATATGTAATACTTTCAAGGCTATTAAAAACATTTAGTTTGGATTTTAACTGCAACTAGTTTGCTTGGTTATACATTCATTTTATTGCACCTATATCATAAAATTCTGGATATAATTTGAAATTGCATCTCTATCTATAATACTTTAAAGATATTCAATATATAAATGTCCACAATTAGCATGAATATTTAAAACTGTGACTCGAGTCATATATTCATTGGATGCGCCTATAGCATAAACCTGTTTATAGACGTTCATTTTTTCCACATCATTCCTAGCTATAATATTTTTAATAGAATCAACATTAAAATTTTACGTCCCTAATTGACTTAGATTTTGCATATAACTTGTAATTATTATGTACCTTGTCACTTCCAAGTGAGATGCACAATATCACCGAAAGGGCTATACCCATACCAAGTTTGAAGTTTCTAGGTATCATAGTTTGCGAGAAAATCTCCGCACAAGATTTTGTGGTAAAGAAAGAAGAAAGAATTCTCAGAGTAATAAAATTTCTGGATAGCACACATCACTGGCTGTTCTTTCTTTCTTTCTTTCTTTCTTTCTTTCTTTCTTTCTTTCTTTCTTTCTTTCTTTCTTTCTTTCTTTCTTTCTTTCTTTCTTTCTTATTGTCTTCTCCGTTGTCACCTTTAGGCCTGCTGAATTCATGGATTCGCCCTCCTTCCTATTAATTCCTTACTGGGGGATAAGGGGTAGCATAGGGCCGCAGTCAAGATGATACAAGATAGATAGATAGATAGATAGATAGATAGATAGATAGATAGATAGATAGATAGACAAACAAACAAACGAACGAACGAACAAATCAATAAACGAATGAATGAATGAATAAATGAATGAGTGAATGAATGAATAAATGAATGAGTGAATGAATGAATAAATGAATGAGTGAATGAATGAATAAATGAATGAGTGAATGAATAAATATATAATTAAACAAACAAACAAATAAATAATTTAAATAAATAAATAAATAAATAAATAAATAAATAAATAAATGTGAGACAAAACGGCTGTATTGACACACAAATAGAGTTAACTCCCAGATTTTCCCGGATCACTATACCAGCATGTTGTAAGGTTACGCTATATGCGTGCCAAAAAAAACCCCGACATTCTGTTTGTTCATGTCGCCGGAGAGCCATCGACTTGCGCAGTAAATACTCAAAACAGCCGCTCGTTAATATTGAAAACCGTAACATGTATAATATGATCCATTAAAGGTATCTCTGTGGATCTTTGCGCACATGTGCGTCTATACACAAAATATATTCTTTTCGAGACTTCCAAAATCTTATAGTAGCTCTGAATCAATATTCTCAAACATGTTTTTAATGTAGCTTTAATCTTTTCACGACATATGCCTTCATGCTGGCGCATGAGTTATATCGAGAATCAAAACTGCTGCTGACACAAGATTATTTGTCCTCCCTACAATACATCCTCAGCTCTTTAATGGAACACGTCCTTAGTTTTGCACATGACTCTGTGAAAGGACCTTTTATGCTCCAAAGTAAATGGGTTATGCGCTTGTCAAAGTTAATTTCTCTCAGCGCTCTGATACCAGCACATAATCAGATTGAGTGAAAGTATGGTGTATACACAAGTTGCGCAAGATATACGTAAGAATGAAAGCCTGCACCTGCACAAGCTATTTGCATTTACAGTCTCAGGTATGGCCAACAAGCCGACAGGTTCAACGTGGCTTCAACATTCTTTCTAGTGATCACCTGTGCATTTGAAATTTTGGCAACATAGCTATCGATCCTACATGAATGATGTCCACAGGTGACGGTACAAGGACGGTGCCGGCTCATACACGTTGCTTCACCTGTTTTGCTTGAAAAGATAGTTGGATGCTTGAGCTTCATTTCGCAACTGCCAAGTGTGTAATTGGCAGCTACACATACGCTGGCTGATGTGTCTGCTATAAGCTGTTTTCATAGAGTAATCGCTCCCTTACTGTATACAGCTGTAGTTTGAGCTATCTGTCTGATTGAAAACAATTATGCAGCTCTTTTAAGTGTCAAACCTCAGTCTTTTACACTTGAACTTGTCCACAGAAATGTTCGCATCACGAGCCGTAAACTTGTTCTATAATATTACCTCATTCACCCCAGAGACACAGGTGAAAAACAACACAAGTCATCCACTCTCTGGCGCATCAATTCTCCATATTTCAAGATACTCGCACTCAAACTTGTCAAAGAGAGACGGATAAAAATGTAGCTTTTTCGGATTAAATTCTCGCTTATTAAGCGGTCATGATAATCATAATTCATGTGGTAAATACGAGTCCTGTATTTGGACTTGTTCTGGGTGCGACATTCATTGAGTCCAGAGCAATATGTAGAGTGACAAAGAACGAACAGCTGTGAGCAAGCACGGAACCGGCACAAACATTGCAACAAGAAAACTTCGAACCCACCGTGAACACTAAAAATACCGACGTTTTTAGCCAAACGCCGCATAGTCTGCATCATTTTTGTATTAACACAAGCTTTTAGGCCTATATCAAACAATAATTTGATTAAATGCGCGTATTGTCACCGGGGATGTACTGGCATTGATGGCTCCCTTTGGTACACACTCTACTTGATTCTTCTCAACAAATTGTCAGTTATGGCGCTTGTAAATTCCATAATCTTTTCAGATATGATCAGTGAGTTACCCTAATAGTTCTATGGAGAATAAAACACGGTCACGGGTAACATTTAAAGACACGGAATGCACAAGAAGGTTTTTTTTGCGGCTGACGTCATCATTGGGGCATCCATCTCTGCCATTTAACTCCATGCGCGATTGAGCATCCCCCCTATATATCTGCGGCAAACACATTTCTGTAGATGGACATGCTAATAATATTATACAGTTCAAATTACACAACATTTTGTTTCGATGATACGATAAAATTGTTTTTTTTTTTTTGTTTTGTTTTTTGTTTTTTTTTTTTTTTGATACAAAAAATGCCAGGCTATTGGCAGATGTTACAAGCTCAACAAAATTATGAAGTTTTTGCACAAATTTGATATTGACATCTGTGACTACATCAAAGACAGATTTATATCAGTTCTCCCATCAGGATCTGCATACATGTGCACACACACAAAGTATAAACTTTATGGATATAAGTTATTTTGTATTTTCAAAACAAACCCATTTAAAGAAAAATGCGGTCACGTTTAGGCATGCTCATAATTATATTTATAACACATTTTCGCTTGAAGTTTGTGCAAATTTGGTGAAATCTATACAGATCTGTGAGCAGTATTTACGCCATAAGAAAAGCGATTTTCTTTGCATTTTTCTCGAATTATATATGTTTTTATGTTTATTTTGGAATGAGTAAATTATTTTCAGATTTGCTACCTACATTCACATACCTGTAATGTCCTCGAAAAAAATTGTATTTTTCAATCTGAATTCTAAATGGATAATGATCCTAGAAACACCTGTTCATGAGACTTGGAAAATCAAACCTACCCAGTGCCTAACACAAAGTGGCGGAGAACGATAACGACACTCTCATAAAGTACCAGCACAGGAAGAGGATTTGGTGTTATTTCGACAGTGACATTAAATTCGAAAAGCATGCACCGGAAACAAGTCTATGAACGAAATAAATCAACGGGAATTATTGAAAAAAAAAATTAGATGAAGAGATATTCGTGTTGGTGTTCAGGTCTATCTGTCTATCTATCTATCTATCTATTTATCTATTTATCTATCTATCTATCTATCTATCTATCCATCCATCCATCCATCCATCCATCCATCCATCCATCCATCCATCCATCCATCCATCCATATTGGAATCTCCCTATCAAGACCACCTAATGGACTGAATACTGTGGTCTTAATAGGGTGTAATTTGAGTAAGGATAAAGAAAAAAGGTCCTCAAAAATTGGTGGTCGTAATATAGAAATGGTATCTTTATGGTGGTGGTCTTGATTGAAGATTCTAATATATATGTATATATCGCAACTTGGGACATTCCAATCAAGTTTAGTACCCCCATTTATATATAGACGCATGCATCATCATCATCATCATCATCATCATCATCATCATCATCATCATCATCATCATCATCATCATCATCATCATCATCATCATCATCATCATCATCATCATCGTCGTCGTCATCGTCGTCGTCGTTGTCGTCATCATCATCATCATAATGATAATAATAATAAAATGATGATGATGATGATGATGATGATGATGATGATGATGATGATGATGATGATGATGATGATGATGATGATGATGATTATGTTTATTTCAAGTCGAAGTGCAGTACAATAAAACATTAGCGCCGAGGCACTATTCTTCGACTAGAATGAAAGAGTCAAAGATGAAATGATGAATACAGTGAACCAAAGATGAAACTACATACATTCAATCATTGAAAGAAAGAAAAAAAATGGCTAACGTCCATGAGCAAAGTTTATTCAGATTAGTAGATGTAAGAAAAATTTTTTAAGCCGTTTTCGTTACTTGGGAACCACACAGGAACGCAACCCGGAACTTGCGAGATTTTTTCCATAATGTATACCTTGCAATAAATATGCTATTTTCTAAGTTTATTTAGAATTGTAAATGTAAATACAACTGTTGAACGTCGCAAATTGGGAGGTTACCAATATGGACATCGGAAAGAGCTTGCGTGGCTGTCCTACATTTTTTGGCGTAATGAAATAACACTACGGCATAAGCGGAGAACGGCTATCCCTTTGTGCGGACTATAAGCTCCAAATAACAAAGTTTGTACCGTGAATGGAGCAAATGGAATTACGCTATATTAAAATCTATGTCGTTCCACTATAAAATTTCCACATTTGAAAAAGTAATGAAAAACGTCCTCATTTGCAGCACCCCAGAAATACCTGCATGGGGGAGTCAGCGAGAATCCAGGGTTCAAATTTAGCGCGTGCCCGACGTCCCGAGGCAAGTTCAAATGC
This sequence comes from Hermodice carunculata, assembly GCA_964020975.1. Classification (NCBI taxonomy): domain Eukaryota; kingdom Metazoa; phylum Annelida; class Polychaeta; order Eunicida; family Amphinomidae; genus Hermodice; species Hermodice carunculata. The sequence goes on from OZ026630.1 coordinate 11,383,214, forward strand.
GGTCGGGCACTTTCACTTTATAGCTTTGTTTACCGGCGGGCAAGTTAACAAATGTTGGTTAAAACTACTCAGTCTCAGACCATTTAAAAAATAAATCTGCTTTGGGCATACTACACTTCATACGTAAACGGGCATGTAAAACTTCTCTAGACCTCTTGTAAAATAGTGGAATAACTTTTGGCTTATTTTGATTTAATTTAATTTTGAGTTGGTCTAGAAACTCGGTGTCACAAGTGGAAGGTGGCAAATCGTTCCAGAGACGATCAGTGAAGGAAAAAAAATAGACGCATTGAATAAGCTAGTTCGTGCCTGAATTTAAGACAACAGATGCATTGAATAAGCTAGTTCGTGCCTGAATTAAAGACAAATTGTATCCAGATCTCACATTATACCTGTTCCGCTGCCTGACAAAAGTGGCAATAAATCTGTCAAATATTACATGGGGTGTATCACCCTTGCAAATTTTGTAAAACATAATTAGTTTACTTTCACTTCTTCTGTCTGAAAATTTTTCGAAAGCAGATTCCTGATAAGTTCGATTCTGATTCATTCCAGCTGCCGCTCCTGTTGCGACTCTTGCAGCTGCTAGATTGACTTTTTCTAGATCATGGCACTACTTGTACACCCATCCCACAAGATAGACCTGTACTCTAAAAACTGGCTGTACAAAGAAGAAATAAAGAGTTTCCAGGGATTTTCTGCTTAAACGATATTGTAGATGTTTCAAGATGTTTACAATCTTCATGCCATTAGTGGTTGACTTCTGAATATGATTAATCCAGCCTAAGTCAGGTGGTATCAATAATCCGAAGTACTTATGTTCTAGTTCATTCTATACAGATTTTGGCCATGAAAACCAAATCCGGATGAAGACGTGGAAGTCGTTTCCTTGATAAAATCATAAACCCTATTCAAAAGTCCCTGCCATATTTGGAACTCTACTGACCTCTGGTAGCAGAAACCAGAATGAGGCTGTGGGGTGAGACAACTTGATTTAACATAGGCACTTGTCACAGAGCAAGGTTTACATCGTAAAAAAATAACACAATAGTATCTCAGCTGAACAAGTTAAGGTATGGAAAGAGAATGGCCTCCACACTATTAACGAAACCTTTCATAAAATGTTGAACATTCGCAATATATTAAGACAATTTTAGAGCAGTAAAGCTTGCCTAATCAGTGAAGTGTCTGCCATAACTGAAACAATTGTGTTTTGCCCTTTAAACACAACACTTGTATGAATGGTTATATCCCACAGTTCCATATGCTGTGCTGCCAAAATGTACTCAGTATAAAGGTTTCACTAACTACTCTGGTGATTAACCCCACAGGTGTCAAAAACCAATTGACACATGTGCATGTGTGGTGGTCAGCACACAGATACTGGCTACTGTATGAGGGTCTCAATAATTTTGACTGTAAAAAGTTCCTGACATATTCAAATTAAAAATGCTTGGTACATTACCGATGTTAGCAGGCATACTAATCAAACGGTTTTACAATTTATGATCATGTTGCTATAATTGACCTCAAATTTACTTCGAAGATTGGTACTTTTAACATGCATTACCCTATACCCACAAGTGTCCATCCCCGCAATGCCCTCTCCAGTTAGCTGGAAGTGAGAAAAGCCTTTGCTTTGCTTGTTCTGAGGAAGCGGTCAATTCAAGTCCCCAGGAAATAGCTTTTGTCCAAATTAGCTAATACTGTGAGCTACCGCTGCAACGCAGCGATCGTACCCATGCTTTCTACTTGGCAACTGGCCTTTCTCCGTTGCTGGGTAGGTCACTCGATCCTCGGCAGTCTCACACGGTTCTGCCATCGGTTTGTTGCGCGTTGTGTTTCTGCAATAGTCCAGTTGTTATACGGAAATTACGTGGGCACTGGGTGTTCTCGTGTAGGACCTTTACCTCCAACAAAATGTCTTGAAAAAATTCTGTCAAATTTGCCTGGTGGCTCATAATCTTCTGGTCTTTTCACCATATTCAACTACTCCTGTCGTTTCTATGTTTCTTTGGAGGAAAACTGTGGAAAGCTACCCCTTGCATCCAGGGGTATTTATCCAATTTACCCAGTTTTCTTGTCTGGCTTACAGTCAGGAAGTTTGCAATTGTAGACTGTCATTGTAGCTTGTAAATACTTCCGTAGTACGTTGGGAAATAATGATCAACTTTGAGATGTCATTTCCCTGTACTTTAACTATGGTGCAATTTGGCTGCAATATTGAAACGACATAACCTGCCGCAAGGTGCACCGGGAAATGACCCTGGCGCTTTAGCGGCTACCGACGGTACTAGCTTTGGACCTGAGGTATTTAACATGGAAATGAATGGGGACTTGAATTGGTGTCCCCAACAGGCTCATAGTAATGACACTAACCATTTGTACGCCCAATTTTCTACTTCATGTAAGTCAGACTTCAATGAATTCGCTGCAACTAAAGGATCCTCGACAGTGTTAAAAAGAACTGTAACATCCGCAAATAATCGGATGTAGGAATTCACAACGTTAACAATATCATTGATATATTTCAAGAGTAAAAGGGGACCAAGTGCTGATCCCTGTAGGACGTCTGCTTTGATTCGGCTCCAAGGCGAGTTTCCCCCTTTCACAACAACACGCTGCTAACTCCCCTCCAGATATTTAGTAGTCGGCAAACCAGCTTAGTAGAGAAGCATCGATACCTGCATTGCATAACTTGAACAATAGATCTGGGTGGTGGACACGATCGAAGGACTTGGTAATTTCACAGAATACAATTCTAAATTTCTTCTGTATGTCCACAGCCACGCAAAAGTGATGGTATACAAGTGAATTGGTTGATTAACTGCACTATCCCCAGTAATAAATCCTCACCGATATTCAGACAATTAAAATTTTCCTGGGAAAAATTAAAAACATATATGAAGACTACTTTCTCAAATACTTTGCTTACAATATTGAGTAACAAAATAAGTCTGTAACTGTGACAAGAGCTCGGACAACTTAAAAAAAAAATTGGCACCATGTCTGATCTTTTCCATTCAGATGGAAATCTATGACAATCTAGCGAGAATTTAAAAAATTTAGTTAGAGATTTACAAATAACTGGGGCACCTTAATTCCTTCAACAAACGTGTGCATATTCTGTCAGGGCCATTGGCTTTGTGAACGTCAAGGCTTTTTGTACACCGTACTTCAATTTCATTAACCGAGATAGTCTATAAGAGATTGGAGTTTCTTTGCTAAAAAGGAAGGAGCAAAAAATTAGAGTCATCCACTGTAGACTGAGATACAAAAACTCGTTTAAAAGTTGTGCCTTAGCTTCATTATCCGTCACTGTTTGATTTCCGTGGCAGAGTGACCAGATATCGAAATCTTGGTGTTTATTATTCAAAAGAATTTCACAGTCTGCTACCAACTGATTTTCTTTTGCGTTGTCGAATTTACAGAATTTGAGTCGCTGGTAATATGCTTTCAGTGCCGATCTCAATCCTTCAATGTATGTATTTGATTTCCACATATTGTTATTAGAAAATAAGTGATTTGGAAAAATGTATGTATTTTGTAACAGTCTAAAATAAGACCACGGGTGTTTGTTGGTTCTCCTTGGTGAATTCGAAAAATCTGGCGTTTGAACACGAAGCGAGTTCGTAAACCAAGGTACATCGTCCGGTCTGGTAGTAACCTCCTTGTGGGGAATACTATCTTTTGCATAACTTAAACAATTCTCGCTCCATGAGTCACTAATTACATCGACATTGTCCAAATCAAAGCAGGCCTCCCTGTCTATATACCTGATAAATTTTTTCTAAATACGTCAAAATTTGAATTATGATAATTCCATACACATCTTTTGTAACACGGGGACTTCTTGCGCCTAAATAATAAATTAGCAACAACTGTGCAATGGCCAATGTTCCCAACTGAAACGGTGACATGTATGTTTAAAACATAATTTGGATATTAGTAATAATTTCATCGAGACATGAGGAAGTTGTTTCAGTTATTCCAGCTGGCTCATTGATATGAACCATTAGAGAATTACATTACAAATATCAATCATTTTCCCCCATGATTAGTGGTAGGATCTGCGTTTGCGTCTCGTTTTATTTATATCTGTGTTTCTCCATGTCACAATCCTGTACATCATCCCAAAATTTAACACTGGAATTGGGAGGTCTGTAAAAGTACTGCCAATAGAAATTTATCATCATGAAGACGAACTTCCACACAGAAGGTCAAGTTTAGCGTCACACTTCACATTGATTTTTCCACCACAGATCCCAGAATTTAAGTTTGATTGGGATGCGGTTGGTTGTTTTTCTTTAACTCTTTCATTGCTGTTAGCGACTTTATTCACACTGACTCTTATATTTGAATCACTAAAATTAAATGATATTCAAATATCTCATGCATCGCTATTTCATTCTAACACAAACACGGCTAGACTTAAGATAACAGACTTAGGACAAAGTGTAGTTCTGGGAAACAGCTATTCTTGGCGTAATCTGCAAGCATTGCGTGGGAAGTGCGCCAAGAATAGCTGTTGAATCAGGCTTAAACTTGGCATTGAAAGAGTTAAATATGGATTTACTATGAACTCTTGATGTGTAAATAGTTTGTCCTGTTTGGTTCTGTCCAGTTTAAATTGCAGGTCTGTTCGTTCCTATACATGTTCTTACATGTTTTGGCAAACTATACTTTTTATATGATGATATTTCACGAATAATGTTCATTCCATATACCGTCTTGATCCACATTCCTACTTTCTGATTGCTTCAAGGATATACTTCTGCTTAGAGTTCCACTCCAAACAATAAGCCCTTTGAAGCTAAAGTGAGATGCCAACCTTCCAACATCAATCAGTCCAAGAAACCAAACAAACCAAAATTTGCAAAAGGTGAGACCAGCTTTTTGTATTCACTCTTTATAGTTTATTTTGCCACAAGAATTTGGAAGTTTCAACGAAAAATAAAGAAGTAAAATTCATTTCAAACTGAAAAATTAGGAAAATTGTACGTTCACTTTGCGGAATTGCTCTATAAACACAAGACAAGTGACACAAATGACGATGACAAAATACAATTTTCCACTTTATGTACTTTTCAAAAATATGTACTTTGTTGGACTTCTTTTTTAGTTTGTGTTGGCCAATTTCGTGGACACCTATACCATGAAATGGACACAGGTGAAGCTATGTCACTGCAAAGAATGTACAAAAACAATGCAAGTGTCATACATGTAGAGGTGAAACTTGGTAAGTTTGTGTTCATTATAATGTACGGAAGGTGGGACACCGATGCATTAATTAATGCTCAGAGCTAACAATAACTGTGCTATTGTGACATCTGTGAACAGCCGGTCGGATTTACTACTTTATGCCATGGCTTCGTGTATTTACGTGACTTCCTGGTGGTCGTATCGTATATATACTCAGCACAATCTGCTTTACAGAATGTAGATTCAAAAATGTACATGCATGAGTCGAGAACAATACCGAATCCATCATAACTGAGATGTGATCTTCGGATCACTTTGCTTTGAGACGGGTGTCTTTATTCACATAGAATGGGAAACCACTTAATAATCAGACTTTCAGCCTTTCGCTTATCATGAGTGTGCGATGATACATTTCAAATTGTGGATCTTGTCTGAGTGGATGAATGGAGTCTTTTAAGATTCCACATTATCTCCTATGGTGTATGCACAACAGTATCCAGGGTTACCATTGCTCTCAGACTCTACGTTGAACTGGCTACTGTTGCCGTTTCAAACCGTATTGTCAAATTATAGCAAAAATTCCATCGATGTTCCACGAAGCTATACTTATTTTTAGCGGCCTTGTACACTTTTCATATAAAATAGTGCGACCAATGGACCAGGCATACCATGCACATGCAGTTGCAACTGGCAGGAACTCTTCCCAGAGACTGAGAGAGCCAGAGAGACCGGCAGATTTCTCTGGAGGACACTGCTGTGTTAAAACAATGAACAAACGCGGTCGGGGTCGAATCTAGCCGCCAAATATGCTTTTAGTCAAACGACGCAGGACTCATAATTCATTTTGAGATCCCACATTCGGAAAGAGACCACATTAATTCAGTATTTGAGATGGCGAAACGCAATTACCAAACCCGGTGGCACTCTTTGTTGTCATGGCAACATCTCATTTCCTGGGTTTCCCTAAAAACGCCAGTCGGCCCCTATTACTGCTTTTCAGCTTATTTTGCTCAGGGCTCATGGGCTATACGCTAAATATGAAGTCATAATTACAGACAAATAGTGTGGGTAAATAACATAGAAATCATGAAGCGAGGGAGCATTTTCCCAGCTAGTGAGTCTCTTTGTCTTGATGCAGGTGCATCCGTTTATTCAAATCAAGCTGGTCAGATAACAGTGATCATTACGCTAATAATAATTTTCTCCACCACCATGATTGCCACATGAGTGGGAGCTTTCAATCCCCTCCTAGTTGTATCAGAACATAATCAGCCAAGATGGCTTTCAAAATTATTCTTTCATGAAATGAGAATTCGGTGACACTATCCATGTTCCAATGATCTGGCTTCTATTGTTCCACTGGTAATTTCCTGCTGGAACCATATTGTGCGTTTAATTTCAATGTTTGGTCTCTAATGGTGCTTATTAACGTCACATCAAATAGAAATATATATCGATGAATATATGGTTGACTGTTGGCCATAAAATTCCATTTTAACGGAACAAGGCAGAGTCGCGCACAGAGCCGTGCGTTCTCAACTTGTCAATTTACAGATTATTCAATAAGACACACACCTGCATCCTGCTTCCCTGTTTCCATAGAAACCGTATCATTATTCGCTCTAGAAGTCCTCCGATTTTCCTATTGAGTGAATGATCACGGGGCTTAGGCTATGTAACTTTTATGAACTATTGTGGGATTATGGGTCATGAAGCCACAGTCAGAGAGTCATCAGCAATCTGTGCCGGGCTCTATTCCTTCATGCCTGATGAGGTCTTCAGCAATGTTCACTTTCTCATGCCGAAGTGTATAACCCATGTTTTTCTGATTTTTCCTCGATGGAGTGACTGGAGGGATCAGTTCTGGGTGCAAAAGTCAGACTCATCTTGCGTGGCAGACTTACGACCCTGATTCATGAGATCGCGTTACGTGATTGTCATTTCTGCAGTAAAGGTTCATTCTCATATGATGATGCGACATAGGACTCGACCAGTGATGACTTGAAATGTCTCATGAGAGACTTAAGATGCCCCGGGAGTCGTTTTGGGCTTTAGTTTGCGTAAAACTGTGCTAATGATCGAAATCGATGCATGAACATCAGAAATTGTAACTGTTTCCCCAGCACGCACTGACAAGGGAACGAGATTTATGGAGAGGTATAGAGTCAACTCTACATACACTGACTTGAGACCAGGTCTCAGGACCACCCAGTTATATACTCTGGTAAAAATAAAGATGCCACTGCTCAATGTTGAACACAGGGTCAGTGGCATCTTTATATTGACCAGGAGTATACATTGGACTTCGTTAAGTCCTCCCAGCATTATAGTAGCATTAAAAGACACTTAGCGTTACTGCAGTCGTCAACATCATACAAAATGAAAACTGTTGCACGAAAAAGTCCAAAAAATATTCAGTTTATCATTTTTGTGATTTGTAAGTCCGCATGAAATTCATGTAAAAGCGGTCTAATTTACAGAAATTACTTCCAATATTGGTGCTACCTGTAAACTAGACATATGCCGTTCTTTGTCAGTAATTATTGTAATTTGCTATTAAACTACTTCATTTGACAGTCAACTTACCACCAACGTCCATGCATGTTATAGTTACCCATTTTCAACAGCAAAAGTGAAGTACTGTAGATTTGACGGTAATATTACCAGGATAAACATTTCTGACCGCGCAAAGAAACCAGCCAGAAATTTGTATCACATCATACCATCGAACCATCTGTGCCTTTAATTTATAAAAACATATACTAACACCTTTGGAAATGTGAACGAAATCAGCGGAGATTTTAACAGAATAATGCTCCATTACTGAATTGGATAACGATATGGCACAGGCAGATGGTACCAGCAGATTTTGATGGAAAAGTGCTAGGAACAAATCAAAAATCTTTATTTTGGAGTGCAATTATATGAAGTAATGCCTCAAGAAGGCTTAAATGGAGCATGTGGGATAATCGCTTTACGGGTAAGCTGGCAAGCGTGACTGGGTGGCCTTCAGATTTTATAACCATGACAACAGAACCAGCACAGGTGCAGGACCATAGATGCGTGGTGTTGTCTTCATTCCAATTATATATCATCTTTTCCACGGTTTATGGTCTGCCAGTAAAGGAGGTCCCGGTGGGGTTTGCTTGGTACAGCCTGACAAATGGTCTCAATAAAGACACTGCTAGCTGCATGCACATGTTGCAATTATATCATGTTATTTGTCAGCTGAGTGGTACCTGTTCATTTTATATTGGCGCAGATGTACCGGAGACCCACTCACAAGCGTGCGTCCAGAAGGACCCTCACTTGTAGGGTATTTTGCGGGCTCGAGGAGCACGTGTATTCAATAATAACATTAACGTTTTTAATGCAAATAATGAAAACGCGCGTCACATTTTGACTCGTAGCTGCCAGATATTGAAACTGGCTGAGAAAGCTGATCGGGGGCGTCTTGGATCGACATATGGCTCTCCGTACCGTTGCCCATGAAATTACTCCCCTATCCCAACCGTGGGAAAGTCATTGAAGCGACCGTGGCAGACGGGTCGGGAGAACAACAGTGGCCCAACAGCTGTGTGTCGCAAATCTTTGTCACAATCAGGGCATTCCTTCGAGTCATCCAGTTGTATCGTCTCTTTTGTTTCCCTGAAGATAACCCATCTGGTCAGGTGTGTCTTATACCTGGCGGGTGCAGGCTGCAATCTCAGGTAATTGACGGCACCTCAAGACTGTAAAGATAAGCTTTTTTGCTTCCAGTTACATGCTGTCCATGCATGTAAGTGACAAGTGACAGGAAAACTGTGGGAGCATATTGCAGAGGTTGTGCCAACACGAATGAATGAAGGACTCGATAGGGAGTGGGGTGCCGTTGGCTCATTGCGCGTTCGCTTGCAGAGGATTGCAACAACTGCATGTTGTTTTCAATTGGTGGCCAGTTCAACTGACTAACATGTTGTGCTTTTCTGCTTGCGCCAGGGTTGTTTGTTTTCTTGCCTCGCCGTGTACTGGGCCTGACCCAGTGGGTCAGCTGGCTAATGAGACTGACAGGAACGATTATGACACCTTCTAATTGCTGTACATCTTGGTCAATGAGGACACTCCACCCCTATCTGTGGTCAGTCGTTAAAATGCCAAGTGAAGTACATGGCACCACAATACTACAGCAGTCTTCTGTCATCAAGTACAATTTCGGACCCATTATTCAAGTCATGCAACACTTAAAGGCTTTGTTTATGTTTGAAGACCCATTGTTGTTGGGGACTCTTCGATCGTCCTAAAACAGAGAAGTCATTAAAAGTCAATATGATGATTTTCTCTTAAATTCAGTCAGAATAGGATTCGTTGGTGATTGTGCCATAGCATGGACTAGCGATGCTCACAAAAGTTTTAAATTACACTGCATGATTAACTGTTTCAATATGGACAGGATAACGACTCCCTGGTTTTAAAACGCTGAAAATATATTCCTGGGCCTTTAGAAACTAAGGATTTTAGCAGATGGTTTTCATCGACCATCCACACACACATAGCATTGTATCAAGCATCATCAAGTGTGTGGTCAACATTATTGACCAAAATATGACTTTTTTTGCCTCTTGTAAAGATGAAGATGGACGAACAAGGGCGGTCAAATAGTAACACATAATTTGCATGCACGTGGGCTAACAGTTTTTACGCATACACATGGATACACTTTATTACACCTGGTACAAAAATAATAACTCTCTCCAAATCTCTATGCAAGGAAACTCAGGCCTTCCTCCGATGTATATCTGGTTTTCAATGAAGGGATTCTGGGTCATTAAGTCTTGTACTCACTTCATCTCGGGAGAGAAGATCCGGTTGTGAAGATGAACTGAATATATACATGTATATACATATAAATATATATATATATATATATATATATATATACATATACATATATATATGTATATATATATATATATATATATATATATATATATATATATATATATATATATATATATATATATATATATATATATATATATATTGGATTACACTTAGCATTAAAAAACGCTAATGAATGAGTTCTCCAGACATGGATAGACGCACGTTGAGGAAATATTTACTTTTGGTTGATAAACAATGTTTTGGTCTTCATACATTGTATAGTAACATATGCATGTTATATTATAATTTAAATCAATGATTCCACGCACTGCAAACCAACATGATTCACTGCAAAATCTGAACTTCGAAAGTTTGGTGCAAATGCATGAGTAGCATAAAGCAAAGATGTGCGACTTCTGGTCGGCATGATTGTCTTGTAATTGTTACCCTAGGCAATGTAAAGCTGCACCAAGCTTCCTCATAATGTACCAAGCAGTTCACTGTCGCATTCTCGTCATAGGACGCATTCTAGGAACATATCTTCTGGCTACGCAATTCGGTGTGTTTTCCACGTGCAGCACATGAAACTACAAGTATGTTATCCGTGCAGGCAGGAATGGAAAGCATTGCTGTACTTGACGGCATTACCTCGATATCCAAGTTCCTTCTTCCACGCTATAAGCATAACAGCATACTAATCATTCAAATGTGGGAGATGCGAGTCTGATTTTTTAACCTATGGCGCAAGTCCTTACCATGCCGAAACAAAAATACAGTCCCCAGATTCCGATAACAAAACAACAACAGCGACCTTGTCATTTGTAAAAACCCAAGGCATTAATGTCGACCAATGCAAATAAAAATTCTTAAATATGAGGGAAATGGAGATTTATCAAATGAACCTAGTCACTAGCTCTTTAATTTCCTGATCAATCATCAAACACATGAGAAATAACGGGGTAAACGACAGCATTGTAAGTTTTGGTGTTTTCAGTTCCAAATCTTGATGGACTATCACGGATGGCGCTACTTGTCCGAATGTCATCTTTTGGGAACACAGTGAGCACAGGTGTCCCGGCCTCTACCACAGTATGGACACACGTGATTACCAGACCATAAAGCATGGCCAAAATTTGCAACATGCTCAAGATTATCATCAGAGAAGAGAGGAAAAAAGCAATATATATATATATATATATATATATATATATATATATATATATATATATATATATATGTCAACAAATGGAACGAATACTGCTAGAACGATCCCAGCTGGTAGGAAAGCTTATGCTTTTCAGCCTGCTTTGTGAAATTCAATGGCTGGATCTTCCAGTGTTTTCCTCCGTGCAAATATATACATATATAAATAAATAAATAAATAAATATATATATATATATATATATATATATATATATATATATATATATATATATATATATATATATATATATATATATATATATATATATATATATATATATATATATATATATATATATATATATATATATATATATATATATATATATATATATATATACATGATGTGTGTGTGACAATACAGGCTACGCATACTGATTAAGTAGGAAAAGTTTCAACTCGAGTTACCGATAGTTAATCCGCAGTCTGTGAGAAACTTGTGCGTGCGGTCTCTTGGTTTTCAGGGGTGCTGACGAAATACAGATGTGTCGTGGTACTTTTGCCACATTAAAACACGTGCAGAAACAAGAGAGTGATCCATTTGGATCCCAGCTGGTAGAAAAGCTCATGCTTTCAGCCTGCTTTGTTAAATTCAATGGCTGGATCTTCCAGTGTTTTCCTCCGTGCAAAATAGATTCCCATTTTTAGGAAAACCAACAAAACAACATATGTTAAATCAGGAAAAGACAGGGAGCCGGACTGGTCCTCATTGTGTTACCATCACACGCTGAATGTAATTAGTGGTGAGCCTTTATCTCGAGAAATTGTCACTATTTGGCAAAACAAAGGAACATAATAGTTTGTTTACACAGGTGTGGAGTTACTGAATAGGGATCGTTCTAGCAGTATTCGTTCCATTTGTTGACTTAATTTCCAATCACGTATACCTGTACCGACAATACGGGGACAGAAGGACCGTCCTTGCCTGCCAAGAGGCAGGTGCTGGTATTGTACTGCCCCCGTCGCACCTTCACACAAGCAACGTGTAAGCCTTTGCTTTCCCAAAGTGATGACAACACCTGTCACCCTTATCCATGATTTCCTGTTCAAAATTAAGTATGTCCCACATCATGACAGCTTCCCGCCACAAACACACGGCAGATGGCACTTTTCGGGCACCTGCATCCGCCTCGTGGGTGTCACATGGTGGACCCAAGTCCGGGTTTATAGATCCTAACAAGGCATTTGTATCATTTTGTATCATAAATTACAAGAGAAAGACCAGATTTTCTGGTGGACATGCTCTATTGCTTAATCGAGAGAGGATTTTTTTTTTCAAATAAATTTTTTAAGAGATCCCTACGAGAAGATCCTATGGTAGAAAGCAGACTCGTTAATTCAAGTCAAGAGTACAAATGCTAGTAGACCTGAAGTCTGTGCAGAAGCTGGATTTGGTGTGGCATGATGGCAAATAATGATCACGAAAGGTCAAACCAAATTTTTTGCGATAGTCCAAATGTCAAAAGGCTATCTACCTTATTTTGTTGGGGCTGCAATAGCGAGTGTCTGTCACGAGACTTATCTGCTATTCATAAAGTACACGGCTTATGACAGACTGTATGATAAAGTCATTTGCTTTGATGTCAAAAGATAACCCGTCATTACTGTGCTCCCTGAACGTCCAACTATATACCTGCGCAGATTTTGTGTACATAATCTGATTTCATTGGGCCATAAACAATGAATATCAGAACAGACACTGTACAATCTGGATGAGACAGTCGAATCCAATATCATATTTTTTGGTACACAAACTAAAACTTATATGCAGTAGTTTAGCAAAAGTTGATTGTTTTACAGAATACAATTTCCAACATCATGAGTGCGAAATTTCATTTTCATAACTATTTTCACTTTTTGCAGGGATCATCTTGCACAAACATTTTATCAATATCATGTCGTTTAATACAGAAATCTTTCAGTGCCTTCAGTTATATCGGATACAGTTTGTTTACTTAATTAACAAACTGCATATAGTCATGTTCATGCGACACCTCGCTCTTTTAACGGCCGCTTTACTGCCTATGAATTAGGCCAAGCTCAGTGCTTCAACTTTGTGCTGAATACCTCATCCTTAGCGTGTTTTGAATGCAAGATCGCAGGAACGTATAGCAACTTATAGGACACACAGTCTTTCTTTATTCAAATTTGAGTACATAATTCAGGGATCCTTTTCAGTTTTTAGTTAAGGATGCTTGACAGCATTCTCCTGAAATTATCCACAGAATTCATTGGGTTAGATAAATAAAATTGAATGCGAGAAGGTTCTGGATCAAAAGGTCATTCAATGCACTGTCACTCCTCATGCACACAGATCTCGTACTATTAGCTATTCTTTTCCGGAAATAATGACAAGGCGTAGTTCCATATTTCGTATTTACAAATATATTTATATGAATGCTTTACTTGTACACATTTACACACATCGACACGTAAAAACGTCTATTCTATACACTTTTGCTCAAAAAAATTTACAAAATATACAAAGTACAAATCGCACCTTTACGATAAAAACATTTACAAAATTTTCAATATGGATATAGCTCATGGTAATCTTGCGTTTCGCAACAGTCTCATTCCATGAACTGGGATGTTTGGGGTGTGGGTTTATCTTTCAACAGCCAAGCTGATAGTTCACTTGACACATGGGCAACATGTGTTGCAGTTGTAGCCATGAAGAAAACTAACACCACGTGACACGTGATACGACGTCCCTCATTTGAAAGCATGTGGATCATCTATGAGTTCAACTTGCCCACCATCCATATTTATTGCACACAGATTAGACCCTTAATCTACATTCCACCTGTTCCTCGGGTTCACGCGAGTCAAAATAACACAGGGGAGGAGAGTTGAAGCATCCAGGTTCTATCGAGTTTTTCATACGGTATCACTCCCTGCTTGTGGCTTATCAATTTAGCACAGCACCACTTGATCTGTTCATGATGTACCCAGTCTTTCGGTCGCCCCTCGAGTGATCAGTCCTTTGGAAGATTCCGTATCGGACGGGTGGTCGCCCAGCCGGCAGGCGGCCCGTCCAGATGGGCCTCGACTGTCGCCACCACAGCGGGTTTGGTGGGTTGCATGGCAGGATCCTCGATTGATGGCCAAAGGTCCCACTTGGACCCCTTTCCCTGGTGGCACACTGGTTTTCACCTGGTCTCTGGCATTTGAACATGCTTCTGTAACAGCAAAGAAGGCAAAAATGTTTTAGGAATTTGACATGAATCTCCATCTAATTGAAAGCATATGGCCGAAAGGAGGGAAATGGATACGCTAAGAACACATACGCAAAGGTCAAACATCACTCAGGCCACTTGCGTGTCTTGTCACAACCATGCCCTTACACACACGCCTGATTAAAATACTGTCAGCGTATCACATACAGCTTTTTGTACATTTAAATCAGACACAAAAATCACCGCTGATAATAAATATAGCATACATTTAATGTGTTTAAAATATTTAGTCGTTGGGGTTTATCTCCTGGCGTGAACGTGCGTAATGAAAATGATTTGCCTTATCATTATCAGGATTCCATGTTCATACATGCTGGGCGACACTGACAGATACTGGCAAGGCCCACCCAAACTGAACACGTCAGCCATCATGTCCAACCTCACTGTCTGGGCAGTATGTAGAAAACATTTCCCCAAACATGGGTCTCAATAAAATACTATCATCATGGCACGTTATTGTGGGCACTTTATAATTTGCCAAAGCACATTAATAGTTCTAAACCGAAGAAAGTATCCAGTGAATAATTCTTTTTTTAGTATGTACAACTCATTCGGACTTCTGGCACATCGCCATTTCAGTTGACTTCTAAGCAGACTAACCTGCCTTCTTTATACGGTGAAGTAAAGTGGAAAATACACCAGAAACTGTCAGCTTAGCGGGCAAACACTTAGGTAAGTTTGCTCAATACAGACTACAGTTAACTTCGCCTATGAATGACAATTTTTCTTCTCCATAGTGTTGCTTCGTGCTATGTTCTTTGCAATATTCTTCCAATTTTATGTTACATTTATTTATCGTATTAATCTTTCTACAAAAAGTTACAGTGAGCAATTCAGCTCTGACACATACCCAGAAATTCAGCTAACAGGAAGCAGGCCTGGAATCGCAGTCTGAAACTTCCGGTTTCTCGTGATGGCTTGTCTGGAAAGGAAAACATGCCACGTTATTATAATAATGAAATATAATACCGGTACTACCATAAAGGAAACAAGAGTTGGGAGAAATGAGGTGTCATGTGCTGCATATAACAACTATCTCGCAGGTGGCCCTGGCGTATGCTGTTGGTTTACATGACAACCTATTGAAAGGCAACCTTGCATACACAAGAGGACGTTTCGACTATTTCTCTTGTGTTCCTAACGATCCATCGCCTCTACTTCAATAATGCATTTCATCAACACTGTCCCCATGGTACCCCTTAATAGTACATCTGTTCGGATTCTCAAAACTGACTGATTGGTAATAGCTGGCGACTCCACAGCATTTGCCATGCCGGCAAAATATTGAGAATATTATTTGAATACATTCTCATTCTATATGGGAACATATGGCGAACCTGCGCCCCACATGGGGGTTTGTGTGTTTTCCACTTAAAAACCAATATGTGAGGAAATTTCCAAGCCATCAGTGTTGTTTCAGTAATTCAATGGCCTCTTCTGCCTACATATTCCATATGACTATGTGTATTTCGCAAAATACACATTGACAGTCTGTTACGGGTGAGAAAATCAATGAATTATTACAATGTTTATCTGAGCACTGCGGTGCTCCAAGCCAACTCTATTATGTGCGATTTTCAACATGGCTACTGATAATATTTGCGAGACAGGGAGCGACTAGAGATTCTCGGTTATAGAAGGAATCTTCCTGTCAGGGTTTAATATGAATCATATTTTTGACCTAAATGGTTCAGCTGGCCAACTAACAACATTCAGGTGCATCCTAGCTCCAGGGCCTAATGTCAGGAGCGGCTTGATCATTGCGGGTAGCCTGGTACGAAGCGTTTGGCCCCCCGATCCTCATGAATTTTATTTCCAATAATGTAACCTTCGCTACTGGTACGAATGTCAGGCAGCGTTCGCACGAGGCTCGCTGTTTATGTAGATGGGACTTTTCTCACACTGAGTGGTGAGGCGGCCATCGCGGGCCATTGCTTGAATAACAGGCGCCTCAGAACGTCATCCTTTAGAGCCACCATGCGTGGCAATGTTTGCTTTCCTAGACACCGGCATTCACGGTGCCAGACTTGGCGGCACCAATGCAAGATTCCTCTGCGGCTAGTAGTAAAGATTACGGAAAATGGCATGCCAGAACAAGCCTGTTCAATGAAAACGTTATACCCACCGACCAAAACCGTAAAAAACACCATACAAATTTTACAATATTTTGGACAGTTCGCGTAATGTTTATCACACTTTAAAGGGACTGACATGGAGCGTCTAACTAAAAATAACTTCCAGGCAAGCACTCACCTGTAACGTATTATGTAGGAGTGTGTTGACTTCTTGAAGAGCTTGATTATGTTCTGCCAGTGGCTTTCTTTCTACTGTTGACTGCGTCTTCGTTTGTGGTGTTGTATTTATTACTGCTGGGTGGAATTCTAGCGTCGTTTCCAAATCCAAGATATAGTCGATGACATGTTGTAATAAAGCAACCTTGGATAGCCTTTTGTTCTGAGGAATCGTAGGTACAAGCTCCTTTAGCTTCATGAAACAAGCCTGCATTTCAGCATCACTAGTTTCTTTTCCAGGTTTGGAAATTTTAAAACCATCAGCTAAGAGCGCAAATTCTGCTGCCCTGGTAGAACACACTGCTGTCTGAGCCTTCATGGTGTTTGTGTAGTTGATGGTACGACTGTCCGAGTCCCACTGACAAGTCACTGTGCGAAGGTCCTCTATTTATGGCGGAGGTAGCGGAATGTACGTCCTGACTCGACTGGGTCTGGCTTTGGAATGAGGCCCCAAATAAACTCCTCAGCTGTGTCTACACTCTATTCACACACTGGGATATCCAATTCAGTACCGCCTTGTGATTAATTACAGACAAACAATTTGAGAGGCCAGATTGTAATCACTGACATTGATTACACCTCGTCGACCAATCAGATTGCAGCATTAAACGTGCCCATGTCAATCAAGGACGCCCTCAGGGCACAGTATCACAACATGTGAAAAAGTGACTTCGCCAAGTCTGAGCACTACGTGGACCTTGATTTTTTTCGTGACAGAGTGTCTAAACGTAATTTATGCGCTAAACTCCGTATATTTATTCAAAAGTTCCCACACAATTTACAGCAGATGAATTTGTTGCAAACATGTAGTGTAGCGCAGATACAGATACGAGGTAGTTCCCACCAAGTCGTATCCCCCAGGTTGTGTACTTTTCGCATGACACCCCCAATCTGATTTGACAAGTGATTAATTGCTGCGAACAAGCCACAATCAACAACGGCCGCCGCCGGCATCGCGGCGCCACAATCGTGACGTCATCCATTCACTGTATGTGTATAGGCTATCCAGTCGGCGCCAGGCTGGCGGTCGCTAACGCAACGCAGTTGTCAATCATCCTCTACATCAAATGAGCCGCCCTCTTCTGACTGATAAATTGTATTAGCATTTGTCACCTTCGGCCTGTTGATACTTCACACCCGCACACCTGCAAATTTGCATAAGGCCATGTAAGTTTCAGACAGTTTTGCTACATTAGCTGGCGCCAACCCCACACTGGGGATTAAGAAAAATAAATACAGTACGTCTGAATATACCCCACTTCCCCTTCATGTTTGGACCACTTGTGGGTATCTAGAGCCAACACTGGAATGCGGGATAACTCTTATGCGCTTTACTACATAAGTGTCTTTCTGAATTTTCAACAGCCACACATGGCATGCAATGAAAAATGTCTTTCAGCTGAAGGAGTAAGAAGCTTATCATGGGACACATGAATCGACAGTCACAGAGCACGCACAGCTGCGAACCATCGTCGGGTCCAGTCTCGCTGTCTCCAGTCCTCAATGGTCCGAAAAAACACAAACATTCCAGACGGCCAGGTCGCCCCCTTTGCCAAAACTAAGCATTGAACTGTTGCAGCATGTAAGGCCAAAGGTGGTCCGGCTAGCTCGTGTTACTACACGTCTGGCGACTGTTCACTGTCATTTGAGGACATTTGTGACAACTCCGGATTTTCAGTTGGCATCACATCAGATTTTTTTTCTTTTTTGAAAGGGGGGGGGGCTGGGATGTCGCATGAATGTTTGGATTTCATTTCACAAATTGAATTACTAAACTGAAGGGTCAGTCTATCATTCACTTTTCCCTTCTTTGTTATGAAACAAGTGTATTTCAATTCATTGAAACATTAATTTTTGGATTCAGAATGAAACAAATATGTTAAGAACAATTTATATCAAACAGTAACTTTGAAGTTTTTGCGGAGGGGAATGCAAACGTTGCTTTTCGCAAAATTTTCAATTCAAACATGAGTATATTGAGTAGAGAAAGCTATATATGAGTTTGCAAGAAACAGGGCGAGGTCCTCTGTGTGGTATTCTTTCTTGCTATTATGAAACAGGGTAGGGTTACATACAGTACATTTGCGCTTCTCTTTTTAACGTTGTACTTCGTCAGACATATCTGCAGAGTTAACTGTTCCAGCCCGTCAAGAAATAAGAGTAACAATAATTTGAAACGATAGCCTAAATACATATGCAACGTTTTGTACTGATGACCAAAGCGACTGAATCGATTATCTTCTGAAAAGTTTTTGGATTTTTTCTGAATGTATTGCAAAACTAATATTTAGAGGGACATATATGCCAAATCATAAGCATACCAAACTATAACGTGACAAGCACCCACGATCATTAATCTGACGGTCATGAAAAAGTTGCAGTTGTGAAAAATAATTTAAGTTAAGTGCCCATGACGAAGTTCCATTAAGAAAATGAACCACGTGCACACTGACAGCCGTTACACAATTTCATGGATGTGCTTTATTCGGGAGGAGCACGTTACCCCGTCCACTTGTAATTTCCTTGCAGTGGACCGTCTGTCAACATGGACTAATTGGCAATTTCCTGAAACAGGAAGTGCCTCATCGTAGCCTTCACCTGGAAGACTTGCATAAGACCAATTCTTCAGATTACGAATTTTCCTCATGACCATAATTAAAATGCGGAGTTATTTTTAGTTGTGAAACAGTTTCCCATGGAAAGACTGGCTTCCCTAACAGGTGAGCCTACTTAAAACAGAGCACATCTGCTGGCTGAAAAGAGAACAAAGAACTGTACCTTCTGAGAACACATCTGTCCTGACTTTCCCACACTGCCCAAATGGCCGTTAAAAAACAACCTTTTGTTTTGGTAATCGGTCCATCTGCGAAATATTGGCCGCATTGGTGGGTATTCCATCTTCATAGGTACCCAGGTAAAATCCGACATTGGTAGAAAATTTCCAAAGTTCTTCAGAATGAGCAGGAGTTTTGCTTTGACCAGTGTGTCTGGTTTACTGTCGCGTGGCGAAGTGTGCCGATTACAAGCGGCGCGTGCGATTTGTATAAAGTTTCCTGGGGAGGAGGGACCAAGAGGCCTAGTTCCTTTGTAGTAGGTGATAACACGATTACAGGGGATAAATGGAGTCGCGTGCCACTACAATCGATACTAGGTGGCAGCCAATAAGAACTTGCCACGTCATGCAGTCGGCAGCTGCTCAAATAGTTAATGGTTACCATGTTTGTTAAGCTTTCCACATGGTATAGTGCCCGAACAACGCAGCCAACATTTGGAGCACACTAATTAGATTAAATCGGCCACAGTTCGCACACTTTATTCATGTTTTGCTATCGACTATTGGAACTCAGTAGTTTGAATGTATATTAATACAGGAGGAAATGTAATGAGTCTGCCACATCCAAATGAGCATCATACTGTTGGGAAAGACACTGGTATCTCAGTTCAGCCTCAGCCCATCTAAATTCTGTTGGCAGCATTGAGCAAAGTATATTCAATAAAAGTATACTAAAGAAAGATTACTTCACACAAAAAATGAAGGGATCAATATTTTGATTCTTTTTGTTTTGATCTTCGCAGTATTTACCTCATTTATAAAATCAATTCAAATTTATATGATATAAAAAATCATAACCGATACCAGGCGTTTTGTGTTCCGATTGAATGTAAATTTTGCTTAAACCTTTTTGTTTTTGGTACATATGAACTATTTATTATTGATTGTATTGTCCTGTGTGTACTGTGTATATTATTGTGTGTCTCTCTATCTGGGGAGCCTGTAACTTAGTATTTTATGTACTAGTAGGTTATCCAGTTTAAATAAATACGTTTAAAATAAAAAAAATATGACTGGACCAGTTTTCAGAAAAAAAAGGAAACTAAGATTTGTTCTGAAGCAAATCTGTGTGTGAAAAGTTTATATGTATTGATAGCAATAATGGTCCTTTTAGTTTTCCACTAATATGCTTTTGGTGTCTATTCTATAGTGTTAGTCACAATACATAATCAAAGGTGATAAAATCACACATATCCCCATTCTTATGTCAAATATGAAACATCAACTTTCCAATGCTAATGGTTTGCATGTATCTGTCTTTGTTGATCATGTGCACATTTGACAGCGAGAGTAGTTTGGCATATGCTTTGTCAAATATGCAAGATCTTCGTCACACTGGAAAACGTACCCTATCTGCAGCCACTTTAAAGCTGATTGTGTAAAGTAAACAGTTCGTGAGGGCGCCATAAGGTCTTCCAAGAGGGGTATAAAGGGATATTTCTCTGCTGCATACTGGGGAATTTTATTTTCTGTATCGTTATACTGGAAATTATCTCATTCTGCTAATTTGCATAAATTAAAATTCTACAGCTTTTGTCCGTCGTTCATTGGATGCGGCTATTTCACAAACCCATAAATTGACGTTCGAATGGCATCTGTATGTCTATATAGTTTTGGAGATATTCAAGATTTTAATTGTGTGTATTTGCCTTATTTACATAAATCAAAATCCTACAACTTTGGTTCTTGGTTCATTGGATGCAACTTTGCCACAAACCTATAATTTGAAGTTAGAATGGCATCTCTATCTGTAATAGTTTCGGAGATATTCATTTTTTACATTTTTCGATGCCTCGAATTTGCGTTATTTAAAATTGTACAACTTTCATTTACTGTCCATTGTAGTGGCAGGTGTCACAAACAAGCATATACACAGTGAAATTTTGTGTCTATCTGCAAAAGTTTGGAAGATATGGAGCTTTAAAAAGATTAATTGCCCCTCATTTGCATAAATCTAAACATCATGACTATGCCAAACGACATGCACAATTTTACTGATAGGTGAGTCACCATGGCCAGTTTGGTGGTTTTCGGAATATTAATGTCTGAGAAAAAGTCCGGTCAAATTTGGTTGTAGAGAAGAAAGAAAGAACTAGAAAAGAAGATTTGCTGCACAGCAAATCTGTATGGGCGCCTTCAAAATGAGAACAGTTTGAAATGCTACAATATGCCATTGCTCAAGATAAAATAAATTTTGTATATTAGCCTAATTTGTGTAAATTAAAATGCCATATTTTTGGTTATTAGTTCAGTGGATGTGAAAATGTCACAGACTTAAAAACTGAAGTTTGAATGACACCACTATCTACAGTAGTTTTGAAGTTATCAAGATTTTAGTTTTGTGTATTTGCCCAATTTCCATAAATTAAAACCCTACAACTTTGGTACATGGTTAACTGGATGCGCCTATGTCACAAACCT
The DNA here is from genome assembly GCA_964020975.1 of Hermodice carunculata. NCBI lineage: Eukaryota > Metazoa > Annelida > Polychaeta > Eunicida > Amphinomidae > Hermodice > Hermodice carunculata. The sequence goes on from OZ026630.1 coordinate 11,405,264, forward strand.
AAAAATTAAAGTTGGAATGGAACTTCTATGTTTTATAGTTTTGAAGTTACTCAAGATTTCGATTTTGTGTATTTACCTTATTTGCATAAATTAAAATCCTGCAAGTTTGCTTCATGGTTTATACGATGCACTTTTGTCACAAACACATAGAGTGAAGTTGAAATGGCAGCTCTATCTGTGATAGTTTTGAAGCAATGCAAAGATTTTAATTTTGTGTTTTCACCTAATTTCCAAAAATCCTACAACTTTGGTTCATGGCTCTCTGGATCCAGCTATGTCACAAACCTGTAAATTGAAGTTGGAATGACACCTCTATGTATAATAGTTTTCAAGTGATTCAAAAAGATTTAAGTTTTGTGTATTCATCTTATTTGCATAAATTAAAACCCTACGACTTTGTTAATGGTTCATCGGATGCGGCTATATCACAAATCCATAAATTGAAGTTGGAATGGCACTTCTATCTTTAATAGTTTTGAAGCTTATCAAATTTCATTCAAATTTTGTTCATTCACCTCATTTCCATAAATTAAAATTAAAATTAAAATTAAAACCCAACAACTTTGGTTCATGGTTCATTGAATGCGACTTTGCCACAAACCTCTAACTTGAAGTTGGAATGGCACCTATCTTTGATAATTTTGAAGGTATTCAAGATTTCAATTTTGCGTATTGACCTAATTTTCATAAATTAAAATTATAAAACTTTGATTTATTGTTTATTGGATGCAGCGTTGCCACAAACATATAAAATGAAGTTGAAATGGCATTTTTATCTGTAAAAGTTTTGAAGATATTGAACTTTTAAAATTTGTTATACCCCTAATTAGCATAATTTGATATTCTACTACTTCCGTTTACTGCTCATTGTATTGGCAGATGTCACAAATTCACAAATGTCCATTGAAATTTTGTGTCTACTTGCAATACTTTGGAAGATATGGAGCTTTTGAAATATAAATTGCCCCTAGTTTGCATAAATTTAAAAATCATGACTATTCAAACCAGGCGCACAATTTCACTGCTAGGTTAGTGAACATGACAACTTTGATAATTTTCAGAATAAAAGTGTCTGAAAAAAAACTTCGGACAAATTTGGTCGTAAAGAAGAAAGATAGAAGGAAAGAAAAAGAATTCTTGCAAAAACAAAATGTCTGGGTTGGCACCGAGACATAACTAGAAACGAAGACTTGCATCACAGCAAATCTGTCTGGGTGCCTTCAAAATGAGAACAGTTTGAAACGCTACCCTTTTTCATCGTTTAGCATAATCTAAATTTTGCCAATTATAAGCTTATTTTGAATAAATTAAAATGCTACAACTTTGGCTCTTGGCTTATTGGGTATGACCATGTCACAAACTTATCCACTAAAGTTTGAATCACACCACTATCTATACTAGTTTTGAAGCTATTCAAGATCTTAATTTTGTGTATTTGCCTAACTTGCATAAATTAAAAGCCAACAACTCTGGTTTGTTGGATGCGGTTATGTCACAAACCTGTAAATTGAAGTTGGAATGGTACCTCTATGCATGATAGTTTTGAAGTTATTCAAGATTTAGATTTTGTGTATTTGCCTTATTTGTATATTAAAATCAAACAACTTTGGTTCATGGTTCATTGGATGCATCCATGTCACAAACCTATAAAGTAGAGTTGAAAAGGCACCTCTATCTATAATAGTATTGAAACTACTCAAGATTTAAATTTTGTTATTCAACTAATTTGCATAAAATATAAGTCTACAACTTAGCTCCATGGTTCATTAGATGCTGCTATGTCACAAAGCTATAAATTGCCATTGGAAAGACACCTCTGTGTATAATATTTTGGGGTTATTCAAGATTTAATTTTATGTATTCACATAATTTTCATCATTTTACTATTTTGGTTCATTGAATGCGGCTATGTCTTAAACTTACAAATTGAAGTGGGAATGACACCTCTATGTATTATAGTTTTGAAGTTTCAAGATTTAAATGTTGCATGTTCACCTGATTTGCATAAATTACCATCTTACAACTGTGTTTCATGGTTCATTGGATGCGGCTATGTGACAAACCCTCAGACGGAAGTTGAAATGGCACCTCTATCTATAATAGTTTTGAAGGTATTCAAGATTTAGATTTTGCATATTCGCCCAATTTGCATAAATCAAAATCCTACAATTTTGGTTCATGGTTCATTGGCTGCATTTATGTACAAAACTATTAAGTAATGTTGAAATGGCACCTCACTTTAACTATAATAATTTTGAAGGTATTCAACATTTATATTTTGCATATTCACCTAATTTGCACAAATCCAAATCCTACAGCTTTGCTTCATGGTTCATTGATGTCACAAACCTATAAAGTAGAGTTCAAATGGCGCCTCTATGTATGACAGTTTTGAAGCTGCTCAAGATTTAAAACTTGTGTATTCACTTAATTTGCAAAATAAAAATCCTACGACTTAGGTTCATGGTTCATTAGATGCGGCTATGTTACAAAGTTACAAATTGACATTGGATAGCACCTCTCTTACAATTTTAAAGTTATCCAAGATTTAAATTTTGTATATTCACCTGATTGCATAAATTTATCATTTTGGCTCATTGGATGCAGCCATGTCACAAACCTACAAATTGAATTTGGAATGACACCTCTATGTATAGTAGTTATGAAATAATTCGAGATTTAAATTTTGAATATTCACTTAATTTGCATGAATTAAAATTCTGCATTTATGGTTCATAGTTCATACGATGCGGCTATGTCACAAACCCTCAGATTGAAGTTGAAATGGCACCTTTTCTATCTATAATAGTTTTGAAGGTATTCAAGTCTAAGATTTTGCATATTCACCTAACTTGCACCAATCAAAATTCTACAACTTTGGTTTATGGTTCATTGGATGCGGCCTTGCCACAAACTTATAAATTGAAGTTGGAATGGCATCTCTATCTATAATAGTTTCGGAGATATTCAACTTTTAAATTTTTCAGTGCCTCTAATTAGCATGATTTAAAATTCTACAACTTCCATTTACTGTCCATTATATCGGCAGTGGTCACAAACCTATACATGCACATTGAAATTGTGTCTCTATCTTAAATAGTTTTTTTAAGATATGAAGCTTTTAAATTTTAAATGCCCCTCATTTGTATAAGTTTAAACATCATGACTATTCCAAACGATATGCACAATTTCACTGTCATCAACCTGGTTTTCGGAATTATAGTGTCCTAGAAAAAGTCTGGAAAAGTTTCATAAGAGGGATTAATATAGGATTTGGCCTCCTTCATAATTGTTTTATGTGAATAAAATGTGTTTAAACCAAAAAGTCCGGACAAATTTAGGTGCCATAGAAAGCAATAAACTATAAAAGAAGATTTGGGTCAATGTAAATCATTCTGGGTGCCTTCAAAACGAGAACAGTTTGAAATGCTACACTTTGCCATTGTTCAACATAATCCAAATTTCGTGTATTAGCCTAGTGTGTATAAATTAAAATGCTGCAACTTTGGTTCTTGGTTCATTGTATCTGGCCATGTCACAAACTTTTAAAGTGAATTTTGAATGGCACTAGTATCTATAGCAGTTTTGAAGCTATTCAACATTTTAATTTTGTCTATTTGTTCAATTTCCATGAATTAAAAGCCTGCGACTTTGGTTCATGGCACATTGGATGCAGCTTTGTCCCAAACCTATAAATTGAAGTTAGAATGGCACCTCTATGTGCAACAATTTTGGGGATATTCAACTTTGAAATATTTCAATGCCTCTAATTGGCATAATTTAAAATTTTACAACTTTAATTTACTGTCTAGTGTATTGGCAGGTGTCAGAAACCTACACATGCACATTGAAATTTTGTGTCTATCTGCAATAGTTTGGACGATATGGAGTTTTTAAAACTTCAATTACCCCTAATTTGCATAATTCTAAACACCATGACTATTCCAAACGATATGCGCAATTTCACTGGTAGGTGAGTGACCACGGCAAGTTTGGTGGTTTTCCGAATAATGTACGAGAAAAAGTCCCGAGAAATTTGGGTGCCATGGAAAGAAACAAAGAAAATAAAAATCTGAAGAAAAACAATATGTCTGGGTTGGCACCCTGACATAATGAAAAAATCAAGGAAAAATAAGATGTCTGGGTTGGGACCCAGACATAATTTTCGGAAAACAAAATGTCCGGGTTCTTACCCAGCGTAAATATTGGTCCCTTTGGGCTCAGAGGATGACGTAGTGTATGTGTTGTGAGAGCGCCAAACCAAATACGAGCCGCTTCATACTGAACCGATTCCAGTAATTTAGAAATATCCATCGAACAGTTATTAGATATAATACATTCATATTCTACGACAAGACGTAAAAACTTATGTTTTACACAGTCTACTCCTCACGTTACACAACCCCCCCCCCCTTTTTTTTTTTGACTGGGGTCAGTGTGATTATTAAACCGTGTCGAACTGGTCTTTCCTGGGGTTGATATCTTTGGAGTCTAGTTTACAAAATTTGGAAATGAAAGACCTTGTAGTAAAAAATATAGTCAAGGGCTATACATGGTCCCAGTGTGGTGGAATTATTAAAAATTCACAAGTTATAGACATTGTAAAATAACTGAGCGATATGCAGGAATATTTAAGCTCACATAACTTTCTTTTTTTATCAATTTTGGGGTTCAAGGCCGTCAAAGACTTCGATACCTCTGGAATTAGAGATCTCCGATATTATTTCTGATGTTCAACAAGTACTGTTTTTGTTATGCCCCCCCCCCCCCTTCGAAGAAGGTGGGGCATATAGCGTTGCACATGTCGGTCGGTCGGTCGGTCGGTAGACTGTGGTTTCCGCACAATAACTCAAGAAGTTTTTAAGCTAGGACTTTGATACTGTATGGATGTATAATTCTAGTCAAAAGCTAGGCGAAGTTTGAAAATGGGTGACCTTGACCTAATTTCCAAGGTCACAGTGGTACCTGAGTTAACTTTAATTTCCCACAATAACTGAAGAGGTTTTTAAGCTAGGACTTTTATGTTGCACAGGATTATAGTCCATATTTGGAGCTAGACGAAGTTTGAAGATGGATGACCTTGACCTCATTTTAAAGGTCACAGAGCCACTTTACTGAATATGGTTTCATGCTTTCTGCATGATAACTTATACCTTGGAGCTAGAACTTTTATATTGCACAGCTTTTTGGTTCTCTGTAAGGGCTAAGTTGATTTTGAAGATGGGTGACCTTGACCCAGTTTTCAGGGTCACTGAGAGATTGTAGTTAGACTGTGGTTTCCGCACAATAACTCAAGAAGTTTTTAAGCTAGGACTTTGATACTGTACAGGTGTATCATTCTAATCAAAAGCTAGGTAAAGTTTGAAGATGGGTGACCTTGATTTAATTTCCAAGGTCATAGTGGTACCTGAGTTAACTTTGGTTTCCGTACAATAACTGAAGAGGTTTTTAAGCTAGGACTTTTATATTGCACATGATAATAGTCCATATTTGGGGCTAGGCGAAGTACGAACATGGATGACCTTGACCTCATTTTAAAGGTCACAGAGCCACTTTACTGAATATGGGTTGGTACCTGAGTGAACTTTGGTTTCCACATGATAACTGAAGAGATTTTTAAACTAGGACTTTTATATTCCACTGGATAATTGTCCGTATTCAGGTCTTGGTCAAGTTTGAAGATGGGTGACCTTGACCTAATTTCAAAGGTCACAGAGCCATTTGGTTGAATACTGTTTCTGCATGATATCTTGCATTTTAGAGGTAGCACTTGTATATTGCACAGCTTTCTTGTGGCCTATAAGGGCTAGTTTGAGTTTGTAGATGGGTGACCTTGACCCAGTTTTGAGGGTCACACACAGACAGCAGACTTTTTTTGCACAATAACTGAAGGTCAAGTGAAAATGAGTGACCTTGCCATAATTTCCAAGGTCATAAAGCCACTTTGCTGAATATGGTTTCTAAATGATGACTGATTTTTCAGCTATAACTATTATATTGCCCAGGTTTTTAGTGATTTTTAAGGGCTAGGTTAAAGTATAAAGATATGTGACATTGATGTATGATCAACCTTCACTAATTTTGTAAGGTCACGAGTGCCCCATCTACCACTATCAATAGGGTAGCGACGGCAAGGGTAATGAGGGAGGGGGGCATCTATGTTTTACAAACATATCTTGTTTGTTTCTGTTCAAAACCACTTCCTGGTGGTCATTATCCTATTCCACAGTCCGAACTCTTTACTCTCCATAAGCTAACCTGTCACTGTCTAACCTATATACATGTGGAAGTTCTATTGTCCATATTGCACATGTTTTTCTGTAGAATTTTGACATAGGCTGTATTAGCCCAAATAAATTAAAAGGTCTTCAGCAGGTAAGTACTCAGAACGGGTTTCGGAGCCTGTACCAGTGCATGTCTCTCTGAGTGGCGGCTCCTTGTCTAAGCTAAATATTCAGCAAAGAAAACACACAATACTAGGAAAGATGATTTGCTGCATAGCAAATCAGTGTGTGTGTCTTCAAAGCATATTGGTATGGCAATGTACCACTATTCCATAACACAAGAGTAGAAGTTGGAGTGGCATCTCTATTTATTATTGCTTTGAAGTTATTCAAGATTTAAAATTTCTAATGGTCTTATTTAGCATAATTTAAATTGTTAAAACTTTTATTTTTAATTCATTAGGTGCGCAATGGTCAACAACCCCCTAGTAGAAGTTGGAATGACATCTCTATCTATTATAGTTTTGAAGATATTCAAGATTGAAAATTTTAAATGCTGCTAATTAGCATAATTTGAATTGCTATAACTTTTGTTGTACATTCATTACATGCACAATGATAAACAACCCCGTAGTATAAGTTGAAATGGCATCTCTATCTATAATAGTTTTGAAGATATTCAAGTTTTAACATTTTAAATGCTGCTAATAAGCATAATTTAAATTGCTACAACTTTTGCTTTAGATTCATTACATGGGCAATGGTCAATAACCCCCTAGTAGAAGTTAAAATGATGTCTTTATCTATAATAGTTTTGAAGATATTCAAAGTTTTAAAATTTCAAATGCTGCTAATCAGCATAATTTAAATTGCAACAACTTTTGTTTTAAATTGATTTGATGCACAATGGTCAATAACCCCCTAGTAGAAGTTGAAATGACATCTGTATCTATTATACTTTTGAAGATATTAAAGATTTAAAATTTCAAATGCCTCTAATTTGCATAATTTTAAACATCTTCATTGCTTTGTATAAAGCGGTCAAACTCCTTGTATGGAGGTACAATCATGCCAAGTTGGAAGTTTCTATGTATAACAATGCTCGAGAAAAGTGTCGGACAAATTTGCTGGTAAAGAAGAAAGAAAGAAAGAAAGAAAGAATTTCAGGAAAAACAGAAAAGTGTGTGTTGACACACACACTTTAATAATGAATAAATATGAACGTCGCAAATGATGAATTAGCTAAATACGCGAAGTTTTGCTTATAAATGCAGAGCTTCATTATGAAAGAAGAAAACATCATCATCATCATCATCATCATCAAAATCGGTAATTTGGAAATTTGTATCGATGGAATTAAGAGCAAGTTTTGTCACACGTTTTTTTGTAGTGATTATAACAATCAGAAGCAAATTTGGCCACAACATTGGCCATCAAATAACCCAGATTCACGATAACCTTTAATTTCATGTATTCTGATTGATGTGTTCAGTTCGACTATTTCTCATATTTTACAGTAAAATCCATTCCGCAGGTTATAATAAAAATTCCAGTGAAGTAACAGATATTTCAACGCGGTGAAGGACAAGCTATTAAAGCATGTAATAAAAGTCGAAATTCTGCATGTTGATTTACACAACAGCAACAAAACACAAGAAACAAAAACAAATTGCACGGAAAACTCCATAAAGAGACACAGACACAGACACAGACACAGACACACACATGTTCATACACACACACACACACACACACACACACACACACATATACACACACACACCACACACACAGACACAGACACACACACACAGACACACACACGTACAGAGGACAAGCCAAGAAACAATCAAAATCACAAAAAGCAAAAAAAAAAAAAACAACCCCCCCCAAAAAAAACTACCCCCCAACCCCCCCCCCCAACCCTCCAAAAATAACCCCAACCAGCAACGCATTTCACAAAGGTTTACCGTGTAATTTTAAGATTTTTTTGGTCAAACCTTCGGTATTAAAATGTTGCCTGTCACATTTTTTTGCATGTGCTTTTGTTAAGTTATTTTAATAAGCGCCTGTCGTTGATATGTTTCACGTGCTAAAATGTCTGTTTTCATCACTTCAGGACGAGCAAACGAGGATGTTTACCCAGTCTAATCAACGGTTGACAGGGTTTTGGGGCTTTTTTTTCGAAATTGATGAGATCAGAAGCAAAATTGCATCAAAGGATAATGTTAATTATATACATGTACATATGTATTTAAAGTAATGAATGGAAACATCTTTCTGTGTTCAGACTCAGACATATACAAGAGCACTGTACAATGGCCCTAAAGTTATCATTGAGTAAATAATCATGCCCCCAAGGTCCACAAACAATACAGATCTGGCAACCTAGACTTCAAATGAGCACCATTACACATATACCTAGTAATTGCTTTATATCCCTTGGGTTCTTTTTATTGATTCAATGGTAGTCCCAACAGACATCGACAAGTTCGGAACAAAAGTTCGGAACTAACAGAGCAACAGCAAAAGCACTGTAAAATGCATTGTTCCAGTAATGGGCGGCACCTTTGATCTTCAACAAATGCGTATAGTATTTTTGCTACCTTATTACCCCTTTCTGTATGTTGCCCGCAGTAAGATTATCCGCTATACCGTAGCAGTTAGTCGTATTTACATATCCTAATCACAAGTTCAACCAGGGATGGTTCTACATTTTCATCATTTTTGACAGAGTACAAAGAACAAGCTTTTTTGTCGGCAAAGCGCTGCGTCTCCCAAAAAGAGTACTTTCCAACATGTAAATATGACCACTTCACAGTTCAATCAACAATGGGAGAGTAGACACTTTTATTAGTAACCTAACCTACTTTAGGTTTTTTATTTCAAACGGAAATGCATCATCAACAATTTTGGGCTCCAAACAGTGGGGATTTCTTGTCATGCAAAAATTGTTTATACTTATACTTGATCTCCGGGACCTAATCGTCACTTTATTGCTTTGTTCAAAACGTCTCTCCCCCCCCCCCCCCAACCCCCCTCAAAAAAAGCGCAAAATGTGTATACTTGTGAAAATAAGATGATGAATCATCCATCGTCAGGGCAAGGTAAAACAAGAAGAAGCGAAGCCAGGTGTGGCAAGAGAGTCTCCCACGTTGATAATTTGGTCCACTATCTGTGATACTGTCAGCGTTCGTTGTGTTTCTGCTTCCATCTTATCTCTAGGTGTAAAGTCAAAATGGTTTCTGTCTGCACAAGTGTCTAGTTCCCTTGCGAAAGGTCAATAATTTACTGCTTTTATCTTAAGCGCTTGTGAGCCGCAAGGTAAAAAGCCCTTGATGTATTCATAAACCTCTTGATTTACCGATGAGGTATTGATGAACCGATTGCAAAGTTATTTCGACAAGTAAATTGGATCTTTGGTATGTGTTTTCTTTCATTTCAAGTTACGAGGGGCATTATTGTTTTTCATCTGCTTGCCCATTTGTGTGTTAATAATTTATCTTGCTGTCAGAACATGATGTCCTGTTTTCAAAATCAATTTATTCCATCTTGATTATTTCATTTAATCCAACTGCCTACATGTTATCATTATGTTGAAATAAAAAAGGCACGACCTATTGACCAGATTCTCGTGTCAATCAAACGTTAACTTCTTTGCCCTTAATATTCTTGCAGTAATATATGTGCTTACATTTATTTTTTGAAAGTACCGAAACTTCAGTCTAATCACGTGACAATGTATTCATCCATTGTTATACTACGTGAAACAATTATGCACATAATATGTATACTGAAAAATAGTATTTAACCAAATACTTGACATAAAAGAAACGGGCGTGTAGAATGTACACGTAGCTGCAATTAAAACAATCGATCATCCTTTATATCATCAATTGTTGGGTTGCAGCAAGGAGGGAAGAGTATCTATCCTCACTGGTTGCAGTAAGTCGAGTAACATAATCGTTCAAATTTTCGTGGTCAGTAGTTTGGTCTAAAATTGTCTCATTTAGCTGTAAATTTCAAAACAAGGAATAAGGAGAGAATAATATATACATATATATATATATATATATATATATATATATATATATATATATATATATGTATATATATATGTATATATATATACATATATATACATTTATAACACATTTTGTTGAATCGCCTGGGTCACTGTAAACAGAAGCATGATACCGCGGTATGAACTCTGCAAGGAACATATTATTTTTTGTTAAAACTTGGAACAAAGTTGCCAAAAATATAAAATAGAATGTGGGATGGCAAAATGCAGAATGGCACTCTCATTGATACTTGGTGCAGAAAAATGTTACTGCCACTACTACTACTACTACTACTACTACTACTACTACTACTACTACTACTACTACTACTACTACTACTACTACTACTACTACTACTACTACTACTACTACTACTACTGCTGCTGCTGCTGCTACTACTACTACTACTACTACTACTACTACTACTACTACTACTACTACTTCTATTACTACAAGTCGGATGCCTAAAGTTCAATATAGTACTTTCATTGACACTTGGTCCAGAAAAACATAAGAATAAAATGTGGGATGGCTAAAGTGGAGTGCAACACTTTCCTTGACACTTCGTCCAGAAAAGAACATAAAAACAAAATGTGGGATGCTATAAGTGCAATATTGACACTTGATTCTGAAAATTACAGAAAAAGAATATCTGTATTGCAACATGTTCGAAATGTTTTGATCATAATGAATAAATTAGATACTTATAATCTCTTAAAACACATATAACAACTTTTGCAATTCGACTTCCTGAGAATTTATTATACAATTAGTTAAATTATGTTACAATAACTGTTGGCAAGCCAAAGATTGTGCACAGATATGTCTACAGATGGGTGTGGAAAAGCTAAAAGTAACTTGAAAAAGCTGATACGTTAATTTTACTCACATTTTATATCAGCAACAAAGCCGTGTGGAAATTTTACAATTTTGAGGAGTATGCAATTTTTTCTACATTCTTCTTTTTAAGATAACAAACCTACATGTATATTATATGTCATGTATTGTGTCATGTAGTGTAGTGTCATATCATATAGCGTCAGCTATCAGATCATATCGACCATATCATACCATACCATATAATATCATGTATAGCATGTCATTTCATTTCATTTCATGTCATATCATGTCGTTGTTTTTATTTTAAACATATTCATACATTCTGGCTCATTCTATTGTTCTCGTACCATAAATACCAATAAATGGGTTGTATCATATATCATACTGTATCATATCATATCATATCATATCATATCATATCGTATCGTATCGTATCGTATCGTATCGTGTCGTATCGTATCATATCATATCATGAAGCCCTAGGCCTGCTTCATAAGTTGTGAGCTCTTTTGTCTTGTTTTGTATATATTTCGTAACGCTAAAGGCACTCAAGTCAGAAATGTGGTCAATGAACTGCACGTAAATAAAATGAAATATCTCAAATGACGCAATAAAAGCGTGTTTAAATGAGCTTTTTTAAACAAATAACTTGATTAACATCAATCTTATAAACAGCCAGGAGGGGTCACAATTACCAATTCCACGAGTATTCGGCTGAATACACGACCCAATACAGAAGATTCCTGTGGGTTATATTCCCGTTGGATTGTGGAGGTGTAAAGGCCTCAATGATTGAAGCAACCTTAAATAACCTGGTTACTTTTGCAGCTAATGATGTTTCCCGAATTACGTGGGTTGTACACAGAGATTTACCATATTTCTTCTGCCTAGGTTTTTTTTAAGTTATTAAAATGCAACTTACAATGGGGACGCACTCAGAATACACAACTGTACATAGCCCTCCTGACTGAAGTACCCTCCACAGAGTCCTAACACGGATGCAGGAACCTTACATGCTTGCTCTTTCCCAGCTATTACCTAAGCTCAGTGTTTAAAGCAGAGAAGTTGATTTTCATGAATTGCGAATATATATACATATATATATATATATATATATATATATATATATATATATATATATATATATATATATATATATATATATATATATATATATATGTATATATATATATATATATATATGCAGAAAGCATGTACGGAGTTGCCGTTTCGGTTGACAGGTTACTTGATGTCACCGTAAGATGATCAAAGCCCCTTCATTGCGCGCATGGGGTGAGCGGCCAAACCCGTGATTAGCATCGCACCTGCACCTCAACCTGACTACCGTACAGGTATTTGTGCCTCGCTATCTGGGAAATCTAAAGTAACAAGTCATCGAGCAGCGCAGTGAGCGGTCCTTCCCACCCCTCATAATCACACCTGCATCGAAGGATCTGCTTGCCCGAGACATCTTGGCTCCACAAGGCCCTTTGGGTATTTAAACCCAGTCTCAGGTGTGTTTGGATGATATAAGAGACAGAAAAGGAAGGGGTGCATCCAAGCTATAAATTACATACATGCTTGACTTCATTAGAAGTAATATGCTCAAACCACCCTAACTCCACCTGATGGGAGATCCTTAATGGTGTAGATACCCCCGTCCCAGGTGCGTGGTGGGGACACACACTAGGTTTGAGAGCATTAACAACTGGAGAAAATAAATTTTACACATGCTTGAACCCATTGCGTGGAACTATCCATGTTGCTGTATCCTATCAATACATTTCTTATTATCGTCAGTGCACGTGTTTCTGCGAAAGAGTTTACTATGCTCGTATGTTCAAAGTTAAATTAAGAACAATAGTAGCACTAACCGCTACCACCCAAGGTTGCCACCACTTCAAAAGTTCTTATTACGGAAAGTTGCTGCGGGGAGTACGAGTTGGATATAATAATAATTATTTTTTTCAGTTGTGTGGTTTTGCGACAGTGCAGACCTTGACCCAATTATAACATGATGGTTGAACTACCCGCCGAGTAGCTGCTGCTCACGGCTGCAGATATTTTACAGTGAATATTAAAAAATAGAGAGGTTGCATCAGGGGCGTCCCTGGTTGAATAGATTCCGCTTAAGAGACCTATGCTCACAGAACTTCAACGGGTGAATTTGTATCTGAAGTTCCAACCAATATATCATTACGATATTATGTTTTCAGAATGGATTAACTAACTTGAAGAGACCACGGAGTCTGCACGAGGGGCCGGTTCAGCAACATCTGTTTGAACTTGAACAATTTTGAAGAAAATACTACTTGTTCCAAGTCACAGGGTAGAATTCAATAATCGGGCTATGGCCACACTTTTCTTTCTTTCTTTCTTTCTTTCTTTCTTTCTTTCTTTCTTTCTTTCTTTCTTTCTTTCTTTCTTTCTTTCTTTCTCTCTCTCTCTCTCTCTCTCTTTTTTTTTCTTATTGCTGTAACGGTCTCCAAAATGTTCCAGACAAAGTCTCGGTGGAAAGAAAGAAATAATTCACAAAACATTAAAATTATATTCTAAAATAAAATGTCCACACACGAGCTTAGCTGGCACTTTACCATGAATAACAGAGGAGCAAACTCCCCCCCCCCCAACACACACACTTGGTTATATTTGCCATGTAATAATTTTCAAAGAACATTTGTTTGGAGACAATCTATCATTGCCAATTCTGTCTTTTCTTTAGTCAAGTCCATACCGTTTGTGGCAAGCTTCACGTTTGAGACAGTTTGAGAATGCTATTGAAAACTGAATTTCAGCGGTTACTTTTTAAAGGGTCGGGGTCACATCTAACAATCGAATTGGTTACATCTGAAAATGTCAGTGGTTACATTTACCATAGAGTAAGCATAGTCCGGAACTAAGCATAGTCCTGCGCTTACCCTATGCATCTTTCAGTAGAGAGATAAGTATGTGCGGGTCGTTAGATTTTTCTCATGATTATTTACCAGTAACACAAGGACACAAGTAACAGGCGCCTTTCACATTTTAAATTTAGGGTTCCTTGTCATAATCAGTTGTTGTGGCACGCAAACGTTTTGTCACAAGTAAAATGTATGTATGCAGTGTGCATATGTTTGATGACACCGGGGACATGCAACACAGCACGGCCCTGATTACACGCATGTTCCTTTTGGCTCTGTGTTGGGTAAGAGCCCGTACATTTCTTATCTTCGTGGTGTTTGTAAGAAACTGAAAAAAACTTCCCAACAGAAGAATTTTATGAATATCAAGTATCAGTATTTCAAGAAATTTTGAGTTAAACAGAGCTTTTCATTTATCTATTATTGTTATCATTTTTGTTTCAATGCAATCAAATATCAGGAGTTTCTTTGCAGGTGGAGGTATGTAGAAGGTTCAACCTGTGAGGATTAACTTTTTAGGCGGCCAGGTGTGGCTGGGTAGCTCAGCCGGCGGTCAAATAAACCAGCAGTTCTGTTCATGTAAAAGTCATTACGGGTAAACAGTGGCTTAAAAGTGTCACCAAATAGTAGAGATTTGCGATACAATCCTGTCATCTAGTTTAGCCGTGGGGCCACTTCAGTGCGCAACAGGTACCTTAAAAATTCTCACGTGCTCCTAATTTGGCGCAGCAAACTTGGCTGTCAAACTTTTGGTAATTTTCATGGGAGTCGAGCAAAAAAGAAACACAGTGGGAGCTTAGCCCACTGGCATTCTGACTTCAGCGTGAAGTACGTGGCTATCAGTAATAAAAACATGAAGCGACCAATATTGATGGTCAATTGTTATTGTGTACATAAAAGCACCGTAGAAAAGCACATAATGCGCTGGAATCTATAGAGGCCCTTGTTTACACATGATTTCTTGTGCAAATGTACTGTCGCCACCAAGTCTGCGCAACACCTGGGCTGGCGGGCCAGTGTTATCAATACTATTTTTGCATGCATTCTTTAACTTGAAACGCTTTCAGGCAAGAGCTCAGCCCGGCAATTTGTGAAAGGGTGATTTTACTGTGGGCTGATTAGAGAGAATATAACAGGTCTACACGACGACTAAATTCCCATGCCCATAGCATCACTTAGACAGCCGGCTGACCCCAACTTAAGCGCATATACAGGTTGAAGTTTGGGTAATTGTTGTGGTTCTCTTGCACCTGCAGTCGGCTCTTGCCAACTTTGTCTTGCTTTTTTTTATGATCTGAGAGTAGTTTATTAAAATAATGATAATAATAATTGAGCTGAAGAATTTTGCTGTTTGAGGACAATATTTTGCGGACTGACTTCTTTCGACGGTTCCGTTGCGCTTTTAAGAAATCTCAAGTGGTCGGTCATTGCACGTGTTCCGTACCGCACTGGCTTTCCAATTATTTCAAGTGTATGAGGTAATATTTAAAAGGTGATTATTTGAACATTTTGAAGTATATGCACTTTGTGCTCTGAAGAATGAAGTGAAGTTAATGTGCTGTAAAATAATGTGCTTTGTCAGAACTTAAACGATAGACGTTTGCAGGTGGACCATTGACTTTAAAAAGTTAGAACGTTACAATGAAGTAAGTAAATATATGTTAGATAAACTGGTAAAATACGAAAAGGGAGAGAAACAACTGATGGGAACTGGCAGATGCAAAAAACAAACGAAAAACAAAACAAACCAACAAATTAAAAAAAAACCCACACACATACACAACCCCACCCACCCACCCACCCCCCCCAAAAAAAAACAAAAACAAAACAAAGCAAACTTCTTACAAAGATCATAACCCGCAAAATATTACAATTATTTTGAGGGCAGACGGGTATCTTACGCGGGCGTAGTGCCATTAATGTCATTGCAGCCAGCCTTAGCAGAATAAGCTCTGCCAATACAGGGAGTTAAAATACAAGGAACGCTTGACTGTTAACCCTTTTAATGCCAACTTTTGATTTGGTCAACAACCTTCCTTGCTGCGCTTTGGGTGCAATGTGTCCAAAGTGCAGAGGAAAGTTGTTGACATGGACCGTTCTAATAGCGTCTGCAGCTATAGGTATGCTGGTACTGGAGTAAAAGACATGGACCGTCCTAACAGTCCCTGCAGCTATAGGTATGCTGGTGAAGTATAGGTATGCTGGTACTGGAGTAAAAGACATGGACCATTCTAATAGTGTCTGCAGCTATAGGTATGCTGGTGAAGTATAGGTATGCTGGTACTGGAGTAAAAGACATGGACCATTCTAATAGTGTCTGAAGCTATAGGTATGCTGGTACTGGAGTAAAAGACATGGACCGTCCTACCAGTCCCTGCAGCTATAGGTATGCTGGTGAAGTATAGGTATGCTGGTACTGGAGTAAAAGGCATGGACCATTCTAATAGTGTCTGCAGCTATAGGTATGCTGGTGAAGTATAGGTATGCTGGTACTGGAGTAAAAGACATGGACCATTCTAATAGTTCCTGCAGCTCTAGGCATGCTGGCACTTGAGTAAAAGGCAAGTTTACACAGAATATGAATCGCAAATCATCATGTTAATTCGACTTCGGTCGATATTGGTGATAAAAAGTTGATTAAGCTTTATGGCGAAACAAATACTAATGCCTTTGTGACCGCCCTTCTTTCAAATGTTGCTGTCAGACTGAAAAAGTGCTAATTCAAGACAAGCCAATTTCACCGTTTGTTTTGCGTCAGTTACTTTTTATCGTCGTCGTGTTTAACCATTTGTTGTCAAAAGAAATGTGCATCTGTCCACCTTCAACGCCCTTGAAAAAGTTCAAATGGCTCAGAACCCACGACATCACACCTATTTTTTCAACTTTCTGGGAGCTCTCCTGGACCCCAGGATCCTCTCTCTAAGCAAAACAATTCATTATCATGGCCTTTTGACCTCCTTTCAAATTCCTGGATCCACCTCTGGTATACATACACTACATCTATTTTAAAAGGAACCACGAATGGCCATGCAGTGAACTGCATATAAAATAAGATATCGTGAATATCCAGTGATGAGTCTTTATATTCCATGATCGGTGTGTACAAATTTCTTCATGCTGAAATGCATATCATCGACACTATGCCTAATAAACTAAAAACGGTCATGAAACAGGACCTCACTCGAACGAATTCCTGCGGTGGAGAGGAAAGATAACAAACACAAGGACAAGACAGACGGGGTTGGGATCGAGGTGGAAGCAGGAGTGAAAATAGCCATTAAATCAGAAGAACAAAGATGTTGAGTACAATGCAACCCGCAGTATACAATATACAGTATATAACGGGGAGAAATAACAGTGGTTATCACGATGTAAATTAATAAATATCTGTTGGTTTAAACCCTACACTACTTTGAATGAAACCACGAACTGCTGAAAATGGCTGAACATTTTCAATTTAGAACCATGTAACAATGTTTCCAGAGTGCATGGAGTGTACTTGGAAACATCGATGAGCAGTTTTGATCGCAGAACAATGTACAAAGGGCAGACAAAGAAGTAGTGCTCTGTATCTGCAGGCAATTTAGTAGGTCGCACAACTGATTACTTTGACTTATGTACTGCTATCAATTTGAACTTCTGATGTCTTAAGGTAACCTATTCCATAGCCAAACCGATATATATATATATATATATATATATATATATATATATATATATATATATATATATATATATATATATATATATATATATATATGGGGGAGGGTGAACGTTTCTTAAAATGTGAAGGGGCCTTGAAGTCTTGAACTGTTGCTAAGATTAGGGCTTTTTTTTAGGCTTTTCTCAACCACTCAGTTCCCCACCCAATCCCCGTCACGGACATGTATTCTGATTGGTACCACAGCAATTTTTGTATGCAAATTGATGTGCGCAGGGATCAAGCAGACAGAAGTCCTTTGCGCGTATTATTAAGGGGACCGACAATTTGATATCAAAGAGTGGGTATGGATTTTTGTGACTAAGAAAATCCCGTTCTATAAATTGGTGACCCACATATTCGGATGCATCATTAAGTGGGCAAATATCCTGCAAAATATTGTTTAAAAACATCTACTGCTACATCTATTCACAAATTATTAAATGGGATAGTCTATATTATGTTTGGATAAAAATATATTATTGATACCGTAACTTTTTAAAATTTTGAAGAGAGGGATACCATATACACATTTCACTCCTTTCGCTTTCTGAAAACTATTTTATATATATATATATATATATATATATATATATATATATATATATATATATATATATATATATATATATATATATATATACATATATATGCACATAGCCATTTGATCTGGTCATACATGTATGTATGTATCTGTATTTTAGAAAACAAACAAACGAACAAACTGCGGAATGCTTTGTGCATGCAACTTTATCTTTTTTTTTCAGAATTGAACAATAGCAAACCCAGGACATTGCATGCGACGTTTGTAAGTAATAACGACAGAATACCACTCCAATAGCAATACTCTCTCTATTGCACATGAACTGTCATAACATCAATGTGGTACAGCAAAATAAAAGCATTTGATTTCTCATGTATTAACAAAATCACCATGTTAGCATGACACAGCAACTGAACATTGAAAAATAAAAAAAAGACAAAAAAAAAATGCTACAATGTGTCAACCATACAGCCTACAGGTGGCACATTTTGTGGGATACTTTAATGTTTCCCAAAACTGAACATCAGTTGATGTGATCATTATACACTGGTAAAATTGGTCATACATTCCCAACCACAATTCTTTTTCATATTTTTGAGGATGACCATTGCGCATTTCTATGTTAAGAAGTTGTAAAATGGAACCATTGACCCAGAAATAAAACACACTCTGGGACCATGCTCATGCTTTGGCTTATTATTGTCGAGCAGAGTAGAGTACAGTACAGTAGAGTGCAGTTCAGGTGCGTGGAGTGGAGTGGAGGAAGAGAGAGCTGGTGAGAGCGAGGGATAGAGAGCTTCTTTGTACATTTCTATGTTAAGAAAAGATAAAGTTGCATCTAGCAACCTGTGAAACAGACACACAAATGTCAGGAGCATGCTCAGCTAAGATTCTAATTTAGTTGAGTGGATTAGAGTGGAGAGGAGTGGAGTGGGGAGAGAGAGAGAGAGAGAGAGAGAGAGAGAGAGAGAGAGAGAGAGAGAGAGAGAGAGAGAGAGAGAGAGAGAGAGAGAGAGAGAGAGAGAGAGAGAGGAGAGAGAGAGAGAGAGAGAGAGAGAGAGAGAGAGGTTCTGTTGTCGTCTTGTCAGTGCACTCTCGTGTCGTTCTGGCTTTGCTTTTATTCCCACCAAAGCATGACTTCACTTCATATTTGGTTTGTTTTACTTTGTATTGAAGTTTTCTCTGCAGCTCTTCATTGCACACGTGGACACAAGTGAAACTGTCCGCTCTTTACCAAATACTAAAAGCTCAAATGTAAGATTGCCAGGCAGGCAAGTATGATAATACGATGGCACAACAAAACAAGAACAATATGAATCTGCTCACCAGGAATACAAAACCAGGACGTCACAAAGTGGGCAGCTGTTAAACTGCTTCATTTGACTGGTTTGTTACGTATATTAATTGGAATCGTTGGTTGTATGATACACTGCCACTGAACATGTTTCAATTTCAAGAATTTTATGTGCTAATTGCAATTGAGAGCTCCTATATACACAAAATATCTGCAATTTTGCTGTCCAGAAGAAACGTGCCCGTACATGTCTGTCAATGATGCAGACAGCGGAAGCATTTCACCTGACGCCGCAGTGATTGCAGTTGAGTGTGTGTCTGTGAAGTTCCCGCCCGATTCATGAGAGCTTCTCTGGGGGTCCAGGTGGACGAGGGTTACCGGCGGTAGTCACAGGTTGAGTTCTGACATGATCAACCACTTGATACCCACTTGTGGCTGTCACATAATACTCAACGTCATTTTACGTCCGTGATTTAAAAACATGTATATGACACTGCTCAAGCAAAAACTGCTAAAGGTTGACACGTCATATTTCACTGTGGTGCAGGATTTCCGAGTTCTTATTTCTAAGGAAAAGCCCCGGCAGTTGAGAAATTTCTTCGGCTTGCTTTGAAATGTCACTTCACCATATTTTAGTATCGTTGTATACTTTTCAACTAATTTCATAAACCTATTAAAGTATCTATCTATCTATCTATCTATCTATCTATCTATCTATCTATCTATCTATCTATCTATCTATCTATCTATCTATCTATCTATCTATCTATCTGTCTGTCTGTCTGTCTGTCTGTCTGTCTGTCTGTCTGTCTGTCTGTCTGTCTGTCTGTCTGTCTGTATATCATGAGAAAATAAGTAAAAAGGAAGTATAGAATTAGTGATATCATGGAGCTACTATAGTAGCTCCATGGTGATATAAAGAATAACAGAAGCATACATAACAAGAAGACTGTATAATGCTTAGATATGCTCAAATTTTGCTGATTCAAACACGAGACGAATCTACACGATTGCTGCACACAAAATGAATGAATTTGTTAGAAAAACGAAAAGTTTCACGAGATCATTTCTGTGTTGCCAAGAGTATGTTTTAAACACCATTTTATTCTTAGAAAGAGTTCAGACTTCAGTTGACAGTAATTCTAAGGATGCGATTTAAAAAAAAAAAACAAGTAAAAACATGGTAGTTTCAATATAAGAACAGTATTATGTGGTATTAAGGGTGCAGGAAATATAAAGAAGCAAAATGAGCAAATTTTTGAAGCAGTCCATAAATTTATTAAGGAGTCAAATAGGTTCAAAATATAATACCAAAAATGTGTTACGCCTACTGTATTCTGAAAAATTTTTTTTTCCAGCTCACACACCAATCCATTTATATTCCCACCTATCTTTATCTTCTTGTGGTCCTGTATGTTTAACTATCTGTGTACCGGTGTTCGCAATTTCATTGTTGTATCGTCATATATGTACAAGAGGCCCTAATATAGGCTGGTGAGCCTGTTGGCCGATTGTTTTTTGAATAAAATACGTTTAACCCCCCCCAAAAAAAAAATGAAAAAAAAAAACCAAAACAAACCAAAAACAAAAAAAAACCAAAAAGACCCCAAAAAAGCAAAAAAAACAAAACAAAACAAAACAAAACAAAACCAAAAAAAAAAAAAAAACAAAAAACAAAAAACAAAAAAACAAACAAAAAACCCGCAAAAACAAAACAAAACAAAAAACCCCCAACAACACCCAACCCCAAACCACCCCCACCCTCCAAAAAATACACAAGAGATCGATACGTCAATTCTTTGTTGTTGATTTTACACTGATTTGTCATTGCCTGATTTCGATTTCTCGTGTCGTGTTTTTGTAATTGCCACAGGAATATTGTCGTGTGTCCTCACATTCTTTCACATTAATATGTATTTTACCAAATTTCAAACGTGTGACCCGCAAACTAGCAAAGGGGAGTCATTATAAAGTGAATTTATTTATTTACTTACTAACTTACACATTATTAATTAATTAATTCATTCATTCATTTTGACATTTAGCTGAGACTTGCCTGCTTGACTTGCTTGTCCTTTTGCCTGTGCATATTCAAATCAAAGCACTTTCAGGTCCTTTTGCATGCCTCTAAAATACTCGTCCGCAGTCCACTTTTCATCGATTAAAACTTGGGAGGTTGGCTTCGAGTTCCCGCCTCCCATTTTTATCTTTTTCTTTTTTCCTTTTGTTTCTATCTTTGTCGTGGTGACAACCTGTACAGGCCTAACATAAAACAAAAGCCACTCCACTATGCAGGATGGTGAAAGAAGGCATGTTCACACATCTTGTCACAAATTAAAAATGTGAAGATTTTACACCAAGAGAGGTATTTGC
Organism: Hermodice carunculata; assembly: GCA_964020975.1. Lineage (NCBI taxonomy): Eukaryota > Metazoa > Annelida > Polychaeta > Eunicida > Amphinomidae > Hermodice > Hermodice carunculata. The sequence continues at coordinate 11,427,203 of OZ026630.1, forward strand.
AACGGGCCATATTGGGAGTACCTTAAAGTTGAAACTTGAGTACTTGTGGTTTTGTGGTTAATTTCAGAAGATCATGACCACAGAAGGTCCTGATGTCTGGCCCATGGAAGACATTCTTTGCAGTAACCTGCCGAATAAGCTAGAATGAAAAGCCTATATTTTTCAACCATTAAATTAGTTTTCCGACTTTATGAAAAAAAAGCCGGTTGACATCCATCTCATTCAGGCCGTTTGGAAATTAATATGCAAGACACGCCAAGGCAGAGCGGAGCAAATAGCTATAGAGACTGCATATGGCACAAAAGCACATCAAGCGTCCCACACCCACTCACACCTGTGTATACAACAGCTACGGCTCACCTGTGCTGCAGTTCAACTTACATTGTTCATTGTACACATGACCAGTTTTCCTATGGCTCAACATGCAAGTTCTCTGGAGAATCGTCAAGTTCCTTGTTTAAACCCAATTTGTGTGGACGTCAATGCCATGTAGGCGCCACATGCGTTCTCATTGAGAAAGCTTTGGTGAAAACATATCGCATGATATCTGTACATGTGTACTTTTACGACTTCCATATTCGTTTCAGCAAATGATACAAATTGTACATTGTGATCTGTTGCATGGTTATACATACACGATTTAGAATATCTTACACGGTGTCCAAACTATAAATTGCATAAAATGATCCCCAAGCATGCACCATGGGTCAGCAGGCATCGCATGAAAGTACAGAATTATATAAAAAAAATCCAACAAATGCAAATTCCGGTCGGGGTAGTAAAAATGTTTAACGTGACACCTGAAGTGATCCCCCCCACCAAGTATATATAATGTATGTATGTATGTATGTATGTATGTATGTATGTATGTATGTATGTATGTATGTATGCATGCATGTATGTATGTACGTACGCACGTACGTACGTACTTTGTAAAAACTCGTTATAATGACACCATCTGTTCCCTAAAAAGTGTCAGAAAACTGAATATGTCAGATAAATGAATCAATTGACAAAGAAAATGAACTTTTCCCATGAAAATTTGTGTCATTTTATTGAATATGTCGGATATGTGAGTGTCGTTGTAAAGAGGCTTCACTGTATGTATGTATGTATGTATGTATGTATGTATGTATGTATGTATGTATGTATGTATGTATGTGTATGTATGCATTAATTTTATTTAACACTTTCGATCAATACTGCTAGTTTACGATGCACCAGTTATTTAGTGATGATAATCGTGTTTACTACTCACTTAATAATGCCGGACATGGTATATATATAAATATAATCAAATCTTTTTCTTTTAATTGACTGTACAGAAACTGTTACATGGATTATGGATTTACAATTTGATTCCTGACTTATGCATGAAGTGTATGTTCGTTTCAGTTATTTGTTATTACCATCATTCGATTATCATGGTCGTCGTCATTGTCATCATCTTTTTTTTGGGGGGGGGGGCGGGACAAAAATGAAAATCCAGTTCGTTGATAAGACAGAATTCACCATGGATACGGTAACAAAAACATCACTCCATAACCTGTATGCCATCCTCAAGCTGGCCACTCCATAACCAGTATGCCACCCTCAAGCTGGCCACTCCATAACCTGTATGCCATCCTCAAGCTGGCCACTCCATAACCACTATGCCACCCTCAAGCTGGCCACTCCATAACCTGTATGCCATCCTCAAGCTGGCCACTCCATAACCTGTATGCCATCCTCATGCCAGCCTCTCCATAACCTGTATACCACCCTCAAGCTGGCCACTCCATAACCTTTATGCCAGCCTCATGCCGGTCACTCCAGAACCTGTACGCCAACCTCAAGCTGACCACTCCATAACCTGTATGTCATCCTTAAGCTGGCCACTCCATAACCTGTATGCCTCCTTTAAGCTGGCCACTCCTTAACCTGTATGCCATCCTCATGTTGGTCACTCCATAACCGGTATGCCCTCTTCATACCAGCCACTCCATAACCTGTGTGCTATCTTCATGTCGGTCACTATATAACCTGTATGCCCTCTTCATGCTGTCCACTCCATAACCTGTATGCCATTCTCATGCTTTGTGGAATCAGCACAAGGCGGCGACTACAGCTGCTTTGAAGACATCAAGGCACTTGTTGTGAATATTTAAAATTCCACAAATAAAATTTGCCAACTTAGGCCAGCCCATGGAAAAGACACGTACTTAGTGAAGTTAAGGGGTTTGTGTACAACAAAAACCCTTTCCGAAAATCCGAGAAACGCTCGGGGGCTGATGCCAAAATCCGATTTTCACCAATTCTTAGGAAAAGTCAAAAAAAAAAAAAAAAAAAAAAAATGTAATGTATAATCCTGAAGCTTATAGTGATTACATATGCTGTTTACAAATGCCATATAATTCTTTTAAGCAAATGCCACCTCAATGTTCCATCTGGATTGAGTCAACAGCTTTTCTCTACGTACTCGGGCACGACGCGCCTAGAGTGCACAGAGGAAATCTGTTGTCTCACCGCCTATATCAAGGCTGATGTCAAAAGATGTTAAACGATATTTACGGCACCTGACAATTTCTTACAATTTGAATGGAATCGGTTATATGTGGATACCTCGGCCTTATTTCTATGAGGGTTAACGCAATTAGCATTTGAAGAGACGGTTTGCAAGAGTCCGCGGCAATAGTTAATCCAGATTGCCTGTTGTCATATCAACATTGGTTTTGTGAGGGTCAAAGCAACATAGTGTATTAGGAGGCATTTGCAAGAGTTAATCTAGATTGTCTGTTTTCATATTAATGTCAGTTTTTTTTGTTAAGGTTAAAGCAATACATGATAATGTTTTAAGGGGCGTTTGCAAAAGTTAATCCAGATTGGCTGTCAGATAAATGTTATTTTTTTTGCCTGCAAAGCAACAGCATGTCTTATTTTCATAGTTTAAGAATTGAACACATAGGCTAGGTTAATTCAAAATGATAAATATTGTATATAAAATAAAATTACTGGTAATGTGCAGTCTGCCAGCTAAGTTATATGCACAATAAATTTGCAATAAAATATCATCGGCCGCAAAATAACCTTAATTTGGGTCAACATGATGTATGTATCGCTTCATTCGGTGAAAGCAGAACGAAATTCTCATTTCAGTAAGCAATTATCACTTGAAATTGCACTTTCGGATGCAGCTGTATGTGGTTTGTATAAGTAATAAAATGCTTTCTGCGTAATATTTAAAATCACAGCAAACCGTGTGCTAACAACGAGCTCGAGAGACAACTAACTCAGGTCTTGATTTGTCAAAATTTGATTTGATGTACACTTGTATGCCATGAACTTTAAACTCCAAGCAGATTGACAATTTACAGACAGTAATTACAGCTGACATGTGCACAGTACCGTAGGATATAACATGATCCTCATGCAACTGGCATGATAATGACCTCGCCCACCTGAGATGCATCATGCGGCACACCTGTGTGTGTAGCGAAGCGTTGGGAAAACAATGACGCGGAGACAAAACAATAGATTCACTTCAGCATGCATGCTATGGAGTGCCCATAATTTAAGCATTGTGTTTCGATTCAGATGTATTAGTGAGGTGGAAAATGGATGTTTGTTGACAGGCTTGAGTGGACCAAAGCCAACAATGATAAAATCATCATTATAGCAACCATTCGACCGTCTCACGGTCTCTGTCAACGGTTCCAGATTGCTGAGAGGTGTTGAATAAAAGAACGACACAGATCTTTCTTTCTTTCTTTCTTTCTTTCTTTCTTTCTTTCTTTCTTTCTTTCTTTCTTTCTTTCTTTCTTTCTTTCTTTCTTGTCAAAATCTGTCAAGTGTATGGGCGTTGTTAGTAATATTTCTGATCCTTTTTTGTATATCATTGTGCTCGTTTTCAAGAATAAATTATGACAGTCTGCCTTTGCATGTTTTGAAATCATTCTTCTTAATAAAAGGAACACCAGGATCTGTTCTGCGTTGTGCAGGAAAGAATTGCTCACAACGTAATCAGTTTGCCACACTAATCTGTCAGATACCAACATTGTGCCCGCCTCTGCTTTTGTAGCAGTAAAATGCAAAAACAATGGTCTGAGAAAGCCGATAATTAGTTTCAAATGATTAATTTTGCATGTGAAAGCAGGTGAAATAACTTTTTAGTCAACGTGAATTATGTTGTATGGTATTAGCACACATTAAAGCATAGATGTCATTGCAAAAATATTTCCTTTGAAAGAAAATTCAGGTCAGTATTTCACCAGAAACTGACAAGATTTCAATTTACTGTTTTAATTCTCATGCTGAAATGAGCTATACAATATTTCCTCCCCTGATGTTGGTCAGCTGATATTTCTCTTACAAAAGACATAACAAAGCTGCCTACATGGCTAATGAAGCTTTCATTATGAAGTGTCAAAATGTCAAAAACACAAGGTCTAGCCAGACTGACCAAGCAGTCGTATCTTTCATGTATAGTAAGTGTCCATTTCCAAAATACCATAGAAATAAATCCCGAATCTCTGTATAAAACAGGCATGCTGGATACTGGGTTTACTCTCTTCTAATAGTTATGTTTCTTCAAACCGCAATACAGTGGAAAATAAAACAAGACCCTATGCACCATAGTAAATAAAGGACCTTGATATAACTTATAAGACCGGAAATAAACCCATATCGCATGGAATATAAACAATACATCACAAGGATATTACAATTCAAAGTTAACCACACCAGATATAGAAATTACAGTGTCCTGTATACGGTACAGTGATTAATACAATGCGTACACGTATTGTTTTAGATATTCACTCCAGACAGCAAGACAATTGTACATGACAACAGAGACGTGCATACACAACACGAGCTATTTCATGCTTCAGACAATGTATCAAGAATGAACAGGAAATAGTGTCACGACTGTCAACTTAGTCCTTATTATGCTGCAACTGAAAATTTAATTGGTCGATGCTTAGTACAGCTTCGTTGATTGGGTAATGTCATTTTGTTTATTGTTTTGCTGTTTGAAAAAAAAAAAGGGAAAAAATGATCTTGTTCTTCGGCCTGTCTTGATGTGAAATGCAGTTCACGTCAAATGCTTGGACACTGGGACATTGTAACAGAATGAAGCTTGTGGCCTGTAGGTGGCACTACAGGTCCCCTCGTATCCGCCTGTTGCAGGCGAGACACCTTGGGAAATAAACCAAACCTGCTTCATTCAGTGGCTGGAAATGTCATGTGACACATGAACCTTGGCAGCCACCATGCAGAGTAGTGTATATGACATGCTCAGTTCAAGCAAGGCCTATCTTCACTACATCACCACCAACTATAAAGGTCCGGAATGAAGATAACTCGTTGCCTCCAGTGTGAGATTTACCTCTGCATGTCATATTCAATGTGTTGCCTGCCAACCGAGTTACAGCTCCTCAACAGACCCTGCCAAACCCTGATGCGACAGTATGATACATTTCGAGTATGCCACCAATTTTACTTGACAACTGTCCGTTTTAAAAACTGGTTTTGAAATAGACCTATCTTTGATATCCTTTCTCCAAATTCAGGATTATTAAGTCTTAACCAAATAATTACTCTTATAGCCTGTGGCGATCCTGCTAGTGTAATGAAGTAACTAGAAAAGCCATTGTTCAACATAATCTAAATTTCGTGTACTAGTCTAATTTTTATAAAGTGAAATGCTACAACTTTGGTTCTTGGTTCATTGGATGTGGCCTTGTCACAAACTTATAACATGAAGTTTAAATGAAACCAACAGCTATAATAGTTTTCAAGCTATTCAAGATTTTAGTGTTGTGCATTTGCCTAATTTATATAAATCGAAAGCCTACAACTTTGGTTTATGGTTTACTGGATAGAGTTTTGCCACAAACCCATAAATTGAAGTAGGAATGGCCCCTCTATCTATAATAGTTTTGAAGCTATTGAAGATTTACATTTTGCATGCTTACCTAATTTGCATAAATTAAAATTCTACAACTTTGGTGCATGGTTTATTGGATGTGGCATTGCCACACACCTATAATTGAAGTTGAAATGGGATGTCTATGTATGATAGTTTTGGAGATATTCAACTTTAAAATTTTAAAAAACCCCTTATTTGCATAATTTGAAATTCTACTTAACTTATACTGTCCATTATATTGGCAGGTGTCACAAATATATATATGTGGATCGAAATTTTGAGGATCTGTAATATTTTGGAAGATATGGAGCTTTTAAAATTTTAATTGCCCCTAAATTTGCATACTTTTAAACGTCATGACTATTCCAAATAAGAAGCACAATTTCACTGGTTTGGTCAGTCACCAAATCAAGTTTGGGGGTTTTTGGATAAACTGTGCCTGAGAAAATCCCCAGACCAACTTGGTCATGAAGAGGAGAGGAAAGAAAGAAAGAAAGAAGGAAAGAGAGAGAGAGAAAGAGAAAGAAAGAAAATTTCAGTGTTTACTAATACAGTGAAACCTCTCTAAAGTGGGCACCCTTGGCACCAGAGAAAAGTCACCCCTGGGACCACAGAAAAGTGCCCATTCCTGAGAGGGTCAGCCCTTCTGGGCAGTATGCATGAGTTTGTGTGCATGTATATGTACAGTGAATACATATTATAATTCAAGGGGAGGTGTATACATGCAATGCGAAACTGTCTTTCTTCCTTTATTGCACCAACAAAATTTTAACAGACTCTGTCAAGAAACTACTTATACATGTACCTGTGAACTAAGACAAGCACTATACTGTCTCAGTTTTGGATATGAAGAAGAGGCTTCATCTCACTGGTTACAAGAAAACAAAGACATGAAAGCGTCCATTAAGATGACACAAATTCTACCCTCCTTGGTCTGGCGGACTCAGAATGTAGTCTATTTTTAACAGAGAGTACACTCAGGCTTGTTCTGCCTAGAAGTCTGGAGCCTATGTTCCCTTGGTACTGATAAGCTCAGCAGACTGACATTGCCTCAGGCAAAAACAGGCCAACTAGGTCACCAGTTTCAGTCATGGTGTACTGACAAGTCTCTTCAGCACTGGTGGAAACTATAGCCTGCCTCGTACATATGGCAACATGGGGTCGATCTGTTTTTGCGTGAACAGAAAGAGATTCTATGTATTTTATTGAGAGCCTCATAACGCAGTTGTTGGGGTCCCCCCCCCCCCAATTTGCTACAAGGCCCAAACCTTCCAAAGCATACACCTAGCATGCATGGATAGAAAGCTGCTTATGAGACAGGTTCAATGAATTTATGAATGTTAAATGGTTGCCTGGCACCATAGTGGTCAAGCAATAGATCATACAGCAACCAGTTGAAGGGCTGCATGTGGATTGGGGAGAAATTCGCTGAATTTAGCATACATTAAAATTCCCCAAACTTTGTTTGTATGGTATTGGATTGGATTGGATTGGCCAATTGTTTCAAAGCTATATGTGTTAGTTAGAACTTTGTGTCTATCTCCAATAGTTTAGAAGATATGGAGCTTTTAAAATTTTAATTGCCCCCCATTTGCATAATTTTAATCATCATGACTATTTCAAATCAAATGGCAAAATTTCGTTGGTAGGTCAGTTATCATGGCAAGTTTGGTGCTTTTGGGAATAATAGTGTCTGAGAAAAACTCCCGACAAATTTGGGTGCCATGGAACGCGAGGAAAAACAATATATCTGGGTTGACACCCAGATACAATAACGGTTACGGGTACTTTTCATAAAACGTGTTTACTTTCATGGCAAGTTGCCTGGATGTGACTTAGGTTGTTTTTTTTAATGGCTTTTTGATGGACGTCACTATCTGCATTTACCATATACCTATCTGAAGTATCTTATTTGTGACTGGGATTGATGCTGTTCATCAGAGACTGAACGAATACTACGATAGGCCCAATTTGAAATTTTGACATTCAGGAATTGTCAAAAACATTGCCTATCTGTCGCATTTGACATAACATGCACGAAATGAAATCACCAATTTTATGTGGTAACACTTTAGAGCATTTCAACCCAAACAGTCTCTTATTTTCAGGCAAAACTGTAGTCTATCGATATGATCCGTGTCGACTTCACATCCATCTTTTTGTAGATTTCTTCCTTGTGGTTTACTTCGCCTACCCCTATTGTTTGTGTTTGGTATGACAATCACTTGTTAATTAAGGGATAGTTCAACATTATCATCATTTTTGAATTAGTACTTAGGGTACTAAATTTCATGACCCCCTCCCTCCCCCCAAATTAGTACTTTAAAATGATGATTCCCCCCCCCCCCCAATCATATCAAAATTGCACAAAACAGGCCAAAAGCTAACCATCATTTTCCATATCCTGTGAAAGTGTACAGACCCGTTTGACCCCCTCCCCCCTTGCGTACTGTAAGTACTAATTCAAAAATGATGAAAATTTTGAACCATCCCTAAATGAACAGGCTGTTCATCATTTTAACCCCCCTCCCGCGAATGAACCTATGGAGCACTTTGGGTGGAATGCGCCCAGAGTTAGCCACGAAAAACTTTTTAGTTATGATATCATTCGTGATGAAAAAGCTGATATTTGCAACACTGCATATTTTTTCGATAATTTTAATGAAAAAATGTGCTTTTGTGGGTTATTTCAAAACGTTTTATACATCATCTACAACTGTGATGCATGTTCGTTCTTTAACTTATCCTTCTCTGCAAGCAAACAGAATGAAAGGTTTGGTAATTACCGTTGGGTTGTGTGGTACACTTTCAGCAGTCACATTCAAAAAAAAAAAAAAAAAAAAAAAGAGAAAGAAAGAAAGAAAGACACCAAATTTGAATGAACTGAATTGAGGTTGGAAACGAAGGTATTTCTAAGTTGAAAATCACAGAGCCATAATGTTCCTTTAGCAAATGTGTGGTACACTTTCAGCAGTCACATTCAAAAAGGAAAAAAAAAAAAAAAAAAAAAAAAAAAAGAAAGAAAGAAAGAGACAAAGAAAGAAAGACACCAAATTTGAATGAACTGAATTGAGGTTGGAAACGAAGGTATTTCTAAGTTGAAAATCACAGAGCCATAATGTTCCTTTAGCAAACTGTGAGTGGGATTTGCAAACTGGAGTACAAAAAGAGTGTTGGAAAAAGTCGGTCACTGCTGATCAAGAATATATATCAGGACATAAAAACTCGTTACACACATTCTCAGTTTAAATAACCCTTTTATTGCCATTTTGACAAAAGTCGATGTGCTCTGAATTTACATGACCAAACAAAATCCAGAGTTTTGTAAACCAACTTTTCGTTCAAGTACCAGCATGGCTACAGTGGCATGACACCATTACAATGGTCCAGGTCAACAGCTCAGAAAGCTTTTGTATTTATCAAAATTTGGTAGAGAGATGAAAGCGTGTAAATTGTAAAGAATGCACAAAATAGTTCAAAGTACAAAATTATATAACACAGTTTTCATATCAGTGCATTGCTACATATTTTTGTCTCAAATTTTGAGAAAAAAAACAATGCAAAAACAAAAAAAAAACCAAAAACAAAAAAACAAACAAACAAAAAACAACCCCCTCCCCAAACCGTGACAACTGACATAAAGGCGATGGATTGCACGGTATACTGCCATATTATACTGGTGATACCCAGCTCTGAAACCGAGCAACAAAATTGAGACCTAATTGCCTTGCAAAATGTAAGGTAAACTGACATTAATGACTTATTCTCTTGCTGCAGTGTTATTGGACACTGTATAAACTTAACAAATCATCAGTGCTTGGTGCGTTGCTTGTTTGATTTCGTTTGGCCAGGACTATCTGTTTTCTCCTATACCCATAAATAATTTGTTTGAATAAAGTACAAAACTATGGAACAATTGTTTCTAATATTTCATGAAGTGCGTCTGCCGTCATTCATGTTAAACACACTATCTGACTCACACCTTCCCGATTATTGTCTTGGGTTTTCGTGGACTGCACTGTTTCTTGCTCTGAATTTCTCGCTCAAGGCAGCGGACATGCCTACACTTGTCTTGAAGACTGCATATTTTCCAAAAAATGACCTTTCATCATCTTTCATAAGATCACCTAGTGATCTTTAATTATGCCAATTAAGTAGTTTTAATACAAATGTTTTGGTTTATGAGCCCCCCCCAAAAAAATTTTTTCAAAAACCCCAATATAAAAAAAAAACAAAAAAAAAAAAACCAAAAAAAAAAACCAAAAAAAAACAAACCCTCAAAGGACCCCCTCCCCCCAAAAAAGCTACCTCACAAAAAGTGTCATGACTTTCAGTGTACTGTAGATAACAAAAAAGTCGATCATTTCTGTTTTTTGAAGATGTGTATTGTAATCCGCTGAGCAGATCCATGTACAAGTATATGCTTCGATTTGAACAGGATACCGACCCACATGGAGTTTCTGAGCGACACTCACACGTTGGTATATACCTAAGACCAGACTTGTGATACAAGTAGAACAGTAAAGTAATTTAGGCAGCAACAGATTTTATAAGGACAGTAGGAAATGTAAACAGAAGACAAGTTTGCGGGAATCCCCAGCGTGGCAGAACTGGACGCACGGCGGGGGGTGGGGTGGGGAGATGGCAAATAATGACCACAGCTATAAGAAATGTACGTCACCGTACAAACAAGAGAGAACCTCCGTCGGAGTAGGCACAAAAGTTCATAGCAATTAATTAATACAATAAAAATTAATTATGTTAAAAAAAAAGAAGAAAAAATCCCGAAAATCATGGGCGCCAACTTTGTAACATCAGTGAGAGCTAACGGGGTTAATAAGTCTTAGTTTGTGTTTGATCACACGGTCATCAACCATAGTGCTTAGATGATAATCGTGATTCAACCACCCCTTGGATGCAAATTTTCAGTATTTTGTTTGACAAATCAAAGCATACAAATTGCTCTCGCCTCTCAAATGATTGTCGATATTAAATAAAGTGTCCATTCTTGTTAATTCCTACCATCAATGATAGATGACAGCACTTTACTTTGTAAAGGCTGCAGATCGCTACTAGATGGCAGCATGAAACGCCTGACCTCTGCCCTCTCACCTAGCACCTCCATCACCTTTTTTCATACCGGACTTAATCTAGATGGCAGCACATGACAGAACACCCACTGGGGTCGATCGCTGACCCTAAATTGAATTTTTAAACGGTGACCTGCGGTGACGAATAAAGCAGGAAACTATGGTGGCACAAAAGTGCCAACTAAAATATTTTTCTCTCTCCATAAAAATGCGAAGGCGAAAACAAGAAAATAAGAAAACAGAACAGCGAAAACAAGAAAACACGAAGGCGAAAACAATAGTAATTCTGGCAATACATAGGAATGGAAATTCTGTTTTGATAGACCATACTTTAATAGATGAAATATAATTCAGTGAGTTACATACCGACGATCGACTGCCTCCGATTACCTGTTTAGCTAAGGAGCATACTAGTGTGTTTCTGCTATGGTATAAACTGTAGAAAAATTCAAGAAAACGCATGTGCAGTTGTACTTCGATATCATGATCGTCACATATTAGATGAAGAAGTCTATTATGACAGCGCGGCGGTAGTTTCCATATAACCCTGATGGCCTTACGCCAGGCAGTGTGAAAAAAGCTCAATCTCTTACCGGAGAAATGCCATAACTGAGAGCCGAAAAGTGATATACAATAGCTTTTGAACAGCTTATACCTTGTCGTTGAATAGATATATTTGAACTGCGACATGAGTATATTAATTTCGTTATCAAAAATCCTTATATAATTTCGAATATTTTCTTCAGCAACATGCCTACCGATTATGCTGCCTAGATGTTTGTAGGAATTGACTTGTTCAATATTTTCTCCATTAAATTGAATAGAAGATTGGCTTCGTGATGTGTTATCAGAATTGAAGAATATTGATTTAGACTTATCAGGATTAAAAGAGATCTTATATTCCTCGGAATATAATGTGCAGATGCTAATTAATTTAGACATGGATGTTGTGGTAGGGGCAAGTAAAGCGATATCATCAGCATATGCGACAGCCCCGGAAAAGATATTTCCAATATGACAACCAAAACCTGAATCTTTCAATCGCGTCAACAATTCGTCAATATAGACTCTGAAAAGTATCGGGGAAAGTACTCCACCCTGCTTTACACCATTGGAACTACTGAAAGATCTGGATTCTACATTTCCCCATTTGACTTTGACATTTTGATTCGTGTACATATTCATTTATAACCTGATTACAATGGGATTGAGTCCTTTGTGTATCAAGAGAGAAAATAGTTTCACATATTCGACTCTGTCAAAAGCTTTACTAGCGTCGAGGAATACTACATGAGTTTTCGACCCATGCTTCAAGTAATAGTTAATACATTCAGATACTACGAAAGTACACTGAGTTGTGGAACTGCCTGGCTTGAAACCAAACTGCAAATTAGAGGAATCAAGAGAGCTTCGATTATCATTTAAGATAACCCAGTCTAAAACCTTTTCGATCACGCTCCCAAGTGCAATGCCTCTATAATTTTCAGAGTCATTTAAACGTTTCCTTTTGTTTTTAGGGATAGGTTAAACAGATACATTTAATAGGCCGCTCGGAGCATAGCCGTGAGTGATCATAGCGCTGAAGAACAAGGACATGTGAACATACAGATTGTCACTTCCATGTATAATGTGGTCGGAGTAGTGTCCGCTGTCACCGTGATGTTTGCCACATTTCAACGTCTTCACTGCAAATTTTACTTTTTCTACAGATACGAATCTATCAATAATTGAGTCATTGTGAGATTGAATGAGATTGTCCAGTTCTAATTTCAGTTTTTCCATTTGAGTTTTGTCATGAGATACCGAATTGTATAAGCTATCAAATTTGTCCGCAAATAAATCAGCTATCTTTTCACCATTGGACTCATCATCAATAATGCCGGACATACCTTGTTTATTTTTCCTAACTTTCTTGATGTTTCTCCAAAATTCACCGATGTCGTTTTTAGCTAAAGATCCTGCGAAATATATACCGTAGTACAAAGCTGAGGATATAAAATAAAAATTGATTTTTTTACTGAGGGTTGGGAAGATAGCCTTGCGGTTAATATGAATTCCTCTCCTCTTGTGCGTACAATAAACGTGAACTTTCATCAAGCTATACAAAAGACAATAATATGAGAAAAAATACACACACACACACACACACACACACACACACACACACACACACACACACACATATATATATAAAGAGAAAAAGAAAATATGCAAATCGAACAGGTACGAACAATCACCAGTTAAATGCTAAAAGGATCATAATTCATATGAAGGTCTAAGAACCTGTACTGCTGCAGAAGAGGAATAAACTGCCTGACACAAAAGCGTGCACTGATTAACAGCTTGAAAATTGCTTGTCCCTGTGATTCAGACAAGTGGAAAAACAGTATGTGTATTTCTTTTAAACATTTCCACATTTTTCATACTGATTTCTTTTCAATTATTTATTTCGTATATATGTTGGCATCATGTTGTTGTAAATATGTCTTTGTTTTTTTACGGACATTTCAACATTTTTCATACTGATTTCTTTTCAATTATTTATTTCGTATATATGTTGGCATCATGTTGTTGTAAATATGTCTTTGTTTTTTTTACGGACTTGAATCTCAATTTTATTCCAAATTTATTGATACCTTCTCCATAAGTCTTATCTTGTACATTAGGACAACCTACCATATTTCGTGGTATTCCTAATTTCGTGGTATCGCGAATTCTCGCGTTATTTTTCGCGATGCGTGCTATTTTTGGCAGCAGCTACACGCGCCTTTGTTTACAAGCAACATTTTTAATGGAAGATGAGGATAAAGAAGGTTTGTATGCAAAATCCGGGCGTTTGCATCATAAATTACATTATATAGAATATAAATTTACAATGAAACTTAATTTTTGCAAAGTACCTTTAATGCTATTTGCAACTTACACTGGCAACTTCGCACTTCGCACCTTCTGTCGTCTGCAACAAGTGGGTCAGACCAGTAGGTCAGGTGGTCATTCCAGGGACCTGACAGGGACCAGTCCTATTTTCCTAATGGGGTTAATATATTGCATTCTTCACAAATAGATAATATAGAAGTTTATAAACAAATTAAATGCATTTCACAAAGTAAATCTGTGACCTGGACTGCATGCAGGTTAATTAATAGGCACAAATACAGCAATCAAATAACAATATTGATATATTTAATAATAATGATAATAGTTATAAATAAATAAATAAATAAATAAATAAATAAATAAATAAATAAATAAATAAATAAATAAATAAATAAATAAATAAATAAATTAATAAATAATAAATAAATAAAGACTTGGAACTTTGGTATAATTTCAGATGAATCATTTCTAAATTGCTTTGTTTAAAAAAAGTAAAGCCTGTTGAGGTATTCATAATTTTTTATTCTTTAGAATTAGTTAAATTGATTTTTTTTCAAATCAGGTTCCTAAGCAAGTTGCGTGCCACTATGGACAATACAACAAAGCAGCATTACAACAGGCCTACAGATTGGTGAAAGATGAAGGAAAAAGTGTGTATAAAGCAGCCCTCATGTACAAGATCCCTGAGCAAACTCTGAGAGATCGAGTTATTGCCAAAGTGGCAGTTGATGCAATAGCAGGGAAAAAACTTTATTCACAAAAGAAAAAAGAGCTTACTCTTATAAATCATATAAAGGATATGGCCAAAATCGGTTTTGGGTATTCTAGATCAGAACTGAGACAGCTAGCAGGGGAAACTTTGGAAGTAAAGCTGGGTGGGGAAGAAGAAAGACTATTGAGTGAGAAGTGGCTCATTGGATTTTTGAATAGGTGGCCCATTCTGAGCACAGTGAGGCCACGTGCCCTTGAGATGGCCAGAGCAAAAGCAATGAGACCAGAAATTATGCAGGCCTATTATGAAGAACTTGAGCGCACTCTAATAGAACATGATCTTTTGGACAAACCTGAAAATATTTACAATCTGGATGAGACAGGTTGCAACACACAACACACCCCACCTAAAGTAGTTGCTACAAAAGGATCACATGTTCAGGCCATAACATTCCATAGGTCTGTGACAACAACTGTTATCAGCTGTGGTAATGCCCTAGGTATTGCACTGCCTCCATATTTCGTATTCCAGGGAAAACGCCTGAATACTGACTTGTTGGCAGGAAGTGTACCTGATACACAGGCAACTGTTTCAGAACCGGATGGTCCAATAGTATCATATTCTCACAGTATCTGAAAACACATTTTGTGAATATGCTAGACAGGGGGGCCCCATGCTTCTCCCATCCTTTTAGTGTATGATGGTCACAAATCACATGTAAATATTCAATTGATTGAGTGGGCCAAAGAAAATAACATTGTACTGTTTGTATTGCCACCGCACATGAGTCATCTACTTCAACCATCAGATGTTGGTTGTTTCGGCCCCTTGAAACGCATGTACAATCAGGAGTGTCAACAATATCTTAGGCAGCATGTGGGTGAAGTAATCACCAAGTACTCTATTTGCAAAATCGTATGAAAGGTGTATTACAGAGCTTTGTCAGCTCCTAATTTGCATGCAGCCTTCAAAAAGTCTGGCATTTACCCCTTCAACAAAGATGTTATCAACCCTTCTGATTTGGCTCCAAGTGAAGCAGTTACCCCTTGTGAAAAACAACTTGAAAACAGAAATGAAGTCCAAAGTCATCCCACCCGGCAAAAATCTCCGACTCCAGTAGAACGCTCCCCAAATGTGGTCCAAGATATAGCATCTTTCCTGCAGAGCAAAGTACCAGAACCTCCCAAGAAGGCACCGAGTACCAGAAAGCGACCAGCCACTGTACACGGAGAGATCACTAGCGAGGAAAAAATAAAACAATTGAAAGGAATAACCAAGTCAGTCAGTAAGGAGAGAATCAGTGGCCCTACTGAAGACTCACAAGTCCCTGGTCCTTCAGGTCAGCACACTAGTGGAAAGCCCAATAAAGCAAATCCACCACCAAATGAAAGTCCAAGTGTTGATGATTCAGATTCTAATGATTTTGAAGAGGAGGTGTGTTGTGTTTGTGGAAGGTTTACCCCCCTATATGTACGCAACTGCGTATCAGTTATCTTTGTTAAGTGGGCTCAGTGTGACAAGTGTGATCACTGGTGTCACCTGCAATATTGCAGTCCAGTGCGCGTTGTGAGAAGGAATGATCATTTTTACTGTCCACATTGTTCTCATGAAGAATAAAATCCCGGGAATAAAATACATGACTATAAATTTTGAATGAACATATTGCCAAATAATATCTTGGCCAGTGAGACATTTATGATCTTGCATATATATGAAAGGGAAAAAATTTAAAATGTAAAGAAAAGTTACATAAGCAATGTCCAATGTGATACACATAATATATATATATATATATATATATATATATATATATATATATATATATATATATATATATATATATATATATATATATATATATATAATATATATTATACATATTTACATATATTAGATATATGTGTAATTTTAGTGTTAAAAATATTTTCAACCATGCAAGTATATGTTGTTTTATGCATATTAAATACTATATGCTATGCAGTGATGTTTAAAAAATTTTCTTCCATGTCAGTTTCACTCCATTTTCTCTTCTCAGGTGCCAGCGTTGCAGTCATCACTCTTTGCAAGTATGTAAATAAAAACACAAGAGAACACAGGTTTGTTGCACATATGTATTTATTTATGTTAACTCCTTTGGTAGCTGATAATTAGGCCACAGCGGTTTGTACCACGAAACATGGAAGGACAAGCATACTGGGGCTGTCCTGGCCTCCGGGAATATCCGTAATTCCTCCCGTTCTGTCCGTATCCCCTTCCCGTTATGGCCGTGTCCCTGTTCTAAGTTCCTCAGTGTATAGTCGTATATTCATAATTAGGTCACGTGACTCGAAATAAGGCCTTTTTACAACAAATAGGAGACATTCATATTTAACTGCGATCCTGCTCACTTCCTGTGTTGCCAGGGCAACAGACTGATGCGTGTACCATGATCAAGGCAGATTTGTATTATATACTACACAAACATCCATAAATAACACCTTTTGAAGCACAAGAGAGCTCATTTCTAATCAATTTAGGCATTCTTTGTTTCAAATATATGTTTAATAATTTTCTTAAGATTAATATGTGTTCTTTCTGTTTATTTTATTGAGAAAGTACTTTTTACCATGCTAAATATATGGATCTGTCCTGATGCAGGTGGCTCCCTCTTTTGCTCAATAGCTGTTAGAGTAGGACCGCATCTGAATATGAATACATCCTATTAAGCACGAAATTGTGACAAACTGGTCAATATTACTGATTATGAATCACTCGCAATGATATACAATATCAATCTTTTCCAGAAATCAGACTTATCATCAGAAAACTGCATTTTCTAATAACGACAATGAAAGACATGGAATCACTACCGTCACTTTTGCTCGTAAAACGTTACCAAATTATTAATGATTGACCTGAAACTTCAACATTTGTTTCTTCAAGGTTTTCATTCTTCCGTGGAAATGACCACCTCGATTACGTCCCCGTCTAAAGGCTTAATTTTGGCGTTGGAACCGGGAGTATCTATTTGACTATCCAAACGATTCGCCATTTTCACTCCCGGTACGCACGTTTCCTACCTCCCAAGATAGGAGTTTACCACCGCTTGCCTCCCAAATAGGGCGTGTCGATTAGCCACCGTGATTTCGCGAGTGTGGAATAGTCGATCTTTTTGCTCTTTCCGTGTATACACCATATCGGTCTGACAGTGTGGTTGTTTCCTGAGTACATGGCGTCCTTTCCTGTATTTGCCACAATTTTGGTTCCGGTTCTACTTAAATGAAGAGAGGCCAGGTTGACCACAGAGAGCCGCCGCCGTGTTGCCATTGCAGTTACCAAGAAAATCTTGTCAGTGAAGGACAGACAGGGTGGGAGTGTAGTGAGGGACACATAGGGTGGGAGTGCCGTGAAGGACACATAGGGTGGGAGCGCAGTGAAGGACACATAGGGTGGGAGTGCAGTGGACACAATGGGTGGGAGTGTAGTAAAGCCTTTACTAAAGGGATGTACTCTGAAGGAAGCCAGTTTTGTTGAATGGTAGATATGACCCAGAAACAGTTTTGTTCAAACACCCCAAAGTTTGAGCGATGTTTATAAGGTCCCTCTCTGCTGGTGCAAACACCTTGATTGGTAACCGCAGGGTGTGGACTAGATTTGATTCCTGAAACTCGCATAACAGTGCAAGTGTCGGCTACAGGATTCCGAGGAATGCATATTAATGCAATGGGACGTTTTGGAATTTTTTACGTATGTTTCTTGTTTTTTCGCCTCCTTAGCAGACTTTCTCCGGTCCCCGGCAAAATCGTAGGGGGGGGGGGGGGGGGGGCAACAATCTATTGCCCTCAAGAAAGTCTGTTTTAGCGGGCGATTTGTTTTTTGACACCGTTAGTTGTGTGTCCGGTTTTACAACGGTGGAGGGGGATGTGTGTCTGAAGAACATGATTTTGATTGTCCCAAAAGTCGGCTTATAGCCAAATTTGACGCAATACACCTGTATTTGGAATGATGTCATGACTGATGGGGTAATGGGTTGCATTGTTCACTTTATTATCTCCAGCCAGAAAATCGACCGATCTACATATTAGTAGTTTCGTGTATTCAGCAAGTGTCCTCCACCGTTTATTAGCATATGCCAAACCCAGATTGTCCCAAAAGGTAATAACCAAATAATACATTCTTGACAAATATACCAGTTAAAAACAAACTAAATATCCTATATTTAACCGTCTGGGAACTGAGTTCCAAGCTTTTGTCAATGTAGACTAATTATGCCTGGGTGCGAACCCAGACATTTTGTTTTTCCAAAAATTCTCTTTTCTTTCCTTCTTTCTTTCTTCTTTACGACCAAATTTGTCAGGAGTTTTTCTCGGACACTTTCATTCCGAAAAACTACCAAACTTGCCATGGTGACGGACCTACCAGTTAAATTGTGCACTTCGTTTGGAGTAGTCATGATGTTTAAAATTATGCTAATTAGGGGCACTGGAAAATTTAAAAATTGAATATAAATGTCCCAAATCTATTACACATAGAAACGCCATTCCCAACTTCAATTTATAGATTATAGATTTATAGATTTCAATGAACAAACAACCCACGTGAATGTAAAAATGACATTATTTGACATACGTCCTAATAGGCTCGTACAAGACACATAGGCCTACAATTCGTAACGAAATATGTATCCTTCGGACGTCCGGAGAAAATTGACTGGCAACATCTCCTAAAATGACACTGACCACTATGTGTTCAACCTTTCATACGAAACCAACAAACACAGGAACTTCCATTTGATCTGCATGTATGTTGACCTCAGCAATGGGGCAGTGACCCAGGTCAAAGGGCAAGGTCAAAATTCTTATCATCATCACAGGATTCCAAAAGTGTGGAAATCAGGATGGACTTTTTTCAAGACTCCCTTTATAATTTTCGCGCCAAAAAGCTTGAGAGAGAGAGAGAGAAAAGAAAAAAGAAAAAACACCAAACAAAACAAAAAACAACCCACCCACCCCCAACCCCCAACCCCCGCCAAACAAATATGCTCGTTTTTTTTCTCTTTTTCTTAAAATCTTCTTCGGGGTTTGTTTTCTGTTGTGCGCGGTTTTCCTGACACACGCCTCCTCACGACAATTGAGTTTTGAGCAAAATTAAAATAAATACGTTTTAAATGTAATTTGATCCCTTTTATTTGGTCTGATTTCAATCAACTTTCTCACACTTTTGTCCATTTGCCTGTTTAAAGGGGGGCGAAATTTATATTGCTGGGTGTCATGTTTTCATTTTGAGGAAATTAAAATCCACTCCACCCCCTCATACGGAACACCGCGACGCACATTTGATATCGTGTAAATGTTAATGTACTGCGTCATTGTTGCTGGCGCATCACAATTAAGTTGTAACAATGTTTCGATCATGTGACTAGGATGGAATACGGTTTTTTGTCTTAACTTCACACCATAGAAGAAAAATATATACACAAGTTACATATACAATACAAATTCACTCGAGGGACATAAAATACGAAGGAGCTGAATACCTGCTATGCTGCTGGTAGTCTGTATGGGTTCCCTACACGATAATAGGCACTCATCAATGAGTATGGTCTCTATACTATATACTTAACGGCAAAAGTCAAGCAACACAGCACTTAGGGACATGGAACTTATAAATGAACCCACTGCATGACTTATTAAGCAGTCTCAAATCTGCCCCCATGTCACAACAGTGTGTTAACCACATTTCTGGACAAGGGGCTGTCCTTGATATCTCCCACAGTGGGCTTTATAAATCATGGGGTATGGTATAGATATGGGGCTGTACTATATGGGGGTATGGTAGAATATTTGCCAGGAGCCACACACGCCAATGTATAGCATGGCTCATTGAAGGCATTTGTCTGAGGGACAGAAATGGGAGATTATGGCTCTATGCACCTGAGCAGGTTGGACACTGACAAGGGCCACTCATGAATTTGGTGTCCACAGGTCCGTGGTTTGCAGACTGCTGATGAAGCAAGAAGACACTGGACACATCCAAGACAGGCAGAGATGTGGCAGACCTATGGTAACCAATGAGGAGACATAAAGGACAGACAGAGATGTGGCAGACCTATGGTAACCAATGAGAAGACATAAAGGACAGGCAGAGATGTGGCAGACCTACGGTAACCAATGAGGAGACATAAAGGACAGGCAGAGATGTGGCAGACCTATGGTAACCAATGAGGAGACATAAAGGACAGACAGAGATGTGGCAGACTATGGTAACCAATGAGGAGACATAAAGGGCAGGCAGAGATGTGGCAGACCTACGGTAACCAATGAGGAGACATAAAGGACAGGCAGAGATGTGGCCGACCTATGGTAACCAATGAGGAGACATAAAGGACAGACAGAGATGTGGCAGACCTATGGTAACCAATGAAGAGGATGACACAATCCTGGGGGACTTTGTGGAAACTGAGCCATTTTCCATATCTACAAAGGGGGGTCGTCTCCACCTACGGCAAGCTACAGGGCGCAATGTCAGTTGTGACAATGCGGCTGTGGTGGCGTTCTGCAGGCAAGGTTTCATGTTGCCCAGCTGTATTTCCAATGATTGCAGACCACAACAGGCAAGCACGAGTGGACTGGAGTCGACAACACAGGTCCTGTAGAAACAGCAAAATTTGTTTGATAAAATGATGTAATAGCTGCAAAGTTTACATAAATTTTATTCTTGCAGCTCTAAAAGTGGCCTTTAAATTTGAGATTAATCTAACATGCAAAACATGCACTTTTGCTGTCTGTGGAGTCTTGTCCTGGTTTACATCTTCAAGCTGTGTGGCAGTGCCACTCTATCTGTCTTGTCACGTATTGTTACATCTTTTACAAATGTGCCGAGCAAGTGTATCGTCTTCCTTGTTGTGTAATGTCTAAATACTGCTCCTCTTTGTGCAAGAGGGATTAATATAGGGCTATGCCCTGGTTCCCATTTTTTTTTCAAAAAAATATGTTTAAACAATTTATTATGCAATCCAATGGGAATACACATCTCTAGCCCTGAAGAATTCTGTGTATTGGATTGTGTATTCAGCTGAATACACATATAATTGGTAAGTGTGACCTCTCGGGCTAGTGCTCGCCTTCCTGGTATCGAAACGTGAGTACGGAAATATTGTTATGGCTTTGGGTATGTTTTTAGTCGGTTGCATTATAATTTTTCGATTTCTGTTTGTCTGACAAGTTTGTGAAAAAAGCTAATACTATTTTTTGGGTGAAATACTCTTAGTCGAACGTTATTGTGCGGAATCCTTTAGCGTCATGAGTCTATCGCTGTAATACATGGCGTTTTTGGCATAATACTATCTGGAAAAGATAAAATTCTGTGTTAAAATTTAATAATTTTAACTTTGATTTCCAGATTCAAATAATATCCCCCAAATTCTGCCAAAGTGGCACCGTCAGGCACCAATGCCCAATACAAACTTGCACTTTGAACTTTATCGATGAAATTATCATTAATGATATTTTGTATGTGAGGGTCATCCAGTATTGTAACATGATTGCGATATTTATCCGCTCAGCATCTTTTGCTACAACATGATGAAATACTTAAAGGTTCAACATAAACGTCAAATGACTGTAACTGAGTTTTAGGCAGTGGGTTATCTCATTATCTCCTGGAAATTTGACTGTTCTCGCTGTTCAAAAATTGATAGGCGTACACGAATACCTGCTTCAGACTAGTAAGGCTACCTTCAACGGAATCGACTACAATACGTTCGGGTAATGCCTTTAGCAGCATGCATATACAGGATGTGCTGACAAAAGTTACGGGGAAGCAGAAACCGTACTAATTAGAGTGGTTTAAATTTTGTTTCGAAACCCTGACCGAGAAAGGTGTTGTTTTGATGCCATGTTTATCGAGCAAAGTCACCATAACTCGAAGTTACACGGCTGGAGTGGGAAAAAGTGTTGAAAAAATTGGTATTGACGAAAATAGGGCATTGTAATATATGGAAGTTTTACACTTAACATTGAATTCAAAGCTAAGTTTATTGACCGAAAACAGGCCAGTTGAAGAAGCCGCTAAATGACAGCAATGATGACGACGGTGATGATGACAATAAAAATCTGCTTAAATACTTGCGGTTTACTGTTTCGTTCTTTGACTTGATTTCAACATATTTCATTTCACCAAGTAATTGAGGGATTAGATATTGATGCTAACATAAACCCTTCCCTATGGAAGTTTTACACTTAACATTGAATTCAAAGCTAAGTTTATTGACCGAAAACAGGCCAGCTGAAGAAGCCGCTAAATGACAGCAATGATGACGACGGTGATGATGACAATAAAAATCTGCTTAAATACTTGCGGTTTACTGTTTTGTTCTTTGACTTGATTTCAACATATTTCATTTCACCAAGTAATTGAGGGATTAGATATTGATGCTAACATAAACCCTTCCCTTGAATTGTTAAGAGTGATAATAATGTAATTTAGTAGCTTGGACAAGCTGGAGTAGAAAAGGAGCAAACAATGCAAACACGGTGAAAGGTCAAACAAACAAACAAACAAACAAACAAACAAACAAACAAACAAACAAACAGACCCCCCAACACCCCCCCCCCGAACTCCTCTCATTCAGTAATTCGGAACATACACACAAGATGACAGCACATGTAATGTAAGCCGTATCTTGTGTATTTGCGGATAATGTTTCTATTTCATATTAGATGGCAGCGCGTGACGGTACTGTCCTCTGCACACGGCATCCCGTTCGCAAATCGGGCAGTTTTGTTATTTCTGGTGCCTCATCTAATAGTCGGCAAGTTATAATAATAATAATAATAATAATAATAATAATAATAATAATAATAATAATAATAATAATAATAATAATAATAATAATAATAATAATAATAATAATAATAATAATAATAATAATAATTTATTCGGAAAACTACCCCTTTACAGCGGGGGCATCAATGGAACGGGGTTTATTCCATGATGCGTCCAAGTATACTACAAGAAGCCGTCTATATTACAAAGTAAGGATTTGTGTGTGGTAGGGCTGTATCTACGTTCAGCATTGAGCCGTACGTGGAACAGCATCCATTTACCATTTTGGAATTTACTTTTTACATGCACATGCAACCATCAATAGGCTTCTCATATCCATGTATATATACATATATATTGTCCATTACATTCTTTTGACAAATTAACCTTCCCTTAACACTAATCACACATACATTTTGGATGCTACCTCTTCAAAATACCAAATCGCGAATTCCGCACCCAATGCCAAAGGTTTGTAAATAATAAATACATAAATAATTTTATCAGGAAAACTACCCCTTTACACCGGGGACATCGATGGAACAGGGTGTATTCTATGATGCGTCCAAGTATCTTACCCATTTAAAGTTTGCTTTCAACCGGTGTAACCAATCATCAATATCATAGTTTTGTCCCCCGCGCTAAAACTAGAGATAAGCCACTCATTGGGAGAAAACTCTAGAAAGCGTAAGGACAGGTACATCGTGCACTTTTGGTTTACAATGTAGAAAATAAATGTTTATCATCGTCATAATTACAATGTATAAAATTAAAGTACACTTCAAAATAGATAAAACTTATATACAATATAGGAGCTCCATTTAAAATCTATGGAATCTGCACCTTACAGGGAACTGTACAACTCTATTTCTTTACTGTGAACAGGCACAGTTGAAGATATATATATACATATACATACATATATATATATATATATATATATATATATATATATATATATATATATATATATATATATATATATATATACATACATGTGTGTATATATACATACACACACACATACACACACATACACACACATACACACACATACACATTAGCTTACATATCACAGTTAATTTTTTAAGAATCTACACAGAAATGTCACAGCCAGCACCTTCAAGAGCTACCATACGGCAACGCCACGCTTCTTTTAGGAAAGTTTTACAAGCACTGTCAAATATATCATTAACAGCATGGTCATAAATTGAATGATATTCCAAAGAGTAGCGTAAATTTCGTAGTTAAGGAAGAGCGAGTAAAATGTTCCTATACATGTGTATAACCATGTTCCAACAGGCATTTTTCCAAATTTCGCCAAATCTTAATTCTTAATTCCTTGGAGTTTTCACATGTGAAAGTGAAATGAAATGAATCTTCTATCCCTTGATTACATAGTTTACAAATTCCGTTGGACAAATTCCATCTCTGTAATGTTTCTTCCAATCCTAGACATCCGGTTCTAGCCATAAATTTTAGTCTAGTGCCCTTGAAGTCATTTACCTGGAACATGTATCTCTCCCCAAGCGTGGAATACTTAATCAATTTGTAATATGACAAGGAGGACATTTCATCGATATCTTTAAAAAAGTCATATACGTAGTTTTGCGTGGACAACTTACAAAAAGGATAGATCCAGTCACCAGTATCTCTGCAATTTACATTATCTAATCCAGCCTCGGACAAGATTGTGGATATCTGTGACATGTATGGCCAGCAAGATTTATGACCGGACTGAAAATTTGTTTCTAAGTCACAAAGTCCTCGTTTACACAGTCTGTTTGCTGGAATGTTATACTTTACATGATGATAATATTTTACTCTCTGTTTATTCAAGATGGTTATCAGTGGTAGCCAGCCAAACTCCCCTAGTGTTGCCACCATTGCAGGGGTACCTCTTACTTGTAGAATAGCTCGTGCCACCGTGTACTGGAATGATCTTACAATACTTGTGCTTTCCTTTGTATTGTTAAACCATACTGCACTGCCATGTGAGAGTGAAGGCATTATTAGGCTTTTCCAGAGACTGTCACCAAACGTTACTCTATTTATATTGTCGTGCGATGAGAGAATACTACATATATATCCATTTAAGCGACTAAGTTTACCTTTCAAGTGTTACTTTATGTGTGGAGAGTCTTGTAATGACTGGGCAAATATAATACCTAAATATTTATACATAGTGCATTCTTCAAGTGTCAACGTTCCCAAAAACCATTTCCTTGTCATATCCATTTTTTTTACCTGTTACCATAACTTTTGATTTTGTGTCATTAAATTTCATTCCCCATTTTATAGCAAATCTATGTGCAATATTAAGCATTTCCTGTAGTTGTTTATCATCATTTGCCATCAGAACAATGTCATCTGCATAAAGTAAGGCGGGAATAAGTTCCTCATGATAGGTTATTCATAACCTCTACTCATTAAGCATAAAGAGCAGATCATTCATAACAATAGAAAATAGCGTGGGTGATAGAATGCATCCTTGTTTCACACCATTAACACTTTCGTACCAATTACTTTCAAAAGGACCAAATATAACTTTGTTTTGCACCTTCTCGTACAATCTATGTACTAGTCGCCATGTTTTACCTTGAATTCCAGTATTCCACAGTTCGCACATCATCCGATTTCTGTTTACCGTATCAAAAGCTTTGCTGATATCAAGAAATGCTAACCATGTTTTCTCTTTTCTGTCCTTTCTTAAACTACATAGACCTTTGAGACTAAAGTAGTGATCTTCTAACCTACGACCTTGTCTATATGCACCTTGCAGTTCACCAAAGGTTTCCTGTTCCTCATAGAAAGACATCATTTGTGTTTCAAGCATGGATGCAAACACTTTATATACATTAGAAGTAATTGTAATTCCTCTATAATTGCTGAGTAGCTCTGGCTTACCGTCTTTATATATTGGTTTAATATAACCTTTTGACCAATCGTCTGGGAAGCTTTCTAGTATTTTACATAGCTTAAATATTTTCGTAAGTGAGTTAACAATTGCCTCACCGCCATGCTTTAAAAATTCGTTTGGTATTTTATCGATACCACAGGCTTTACCGTTCTTTAGTTTGCTAATGGCATTCCAGGTAGCATTTTCATCTATTACTATATCTGTGAGGCCAGACATGTCTACTTTATCTCCGTCACAAGAAAGATGTTCCATCAAAGTATTGTTTAGGTCTTTATCACCTGTCGGTGAACCAGAATTTCCCAAATTTTTCCAGTATGTACCTAATATTTCACTGATTCTCTTCGGATCGTTAATAATTTTGCTTTTGTCATTAGGGTCGCAGATTTTTAGGGGATGTCCATTATTTCCATTCAAACGTTTCAGCATTCGCCAGTTTGAACGTGTGTTTTTCGTTCCTTTTCTAGAATTTAAAGAGATAACTTTTATTTTATTTTGGACTTTAATGGTTTTGATTTTTTCGTGAACATCTCGCTTTCTGCGCAAATATTCTTGCCAAAGTTCTTGTAAAATTTCTGGGTCACAAGTTTCTTTGCCTGCCCAATACCTGTAGAACCTATTTGCCGTTCTACGATTTTGAATGAGTTTCTTAGTTTCTTTGTCACACACATGCTTTTTATCGTCTTTTATTTCTTTTTTACCGACATATTGTTCACCAACTTCTATAATAATCTGCTTCCATCCTAGCCATGTTTGGTTAATAGGTTGGGAAAGGTCACACTCGAAGTTTGCAAATTTAGCAGATAAAGCTAGTCTGAAAGCACTCCAGTCTTTTACCTCATTGATTTTCCACTTCATGATATTTTTTACCAGGGGGGCATTGTTTTTACACTCGGAAGAGTTAAACGAAACACATATTGTATTGTGATCACTGCCTAAGTCATAATCACCAACTTCATCAATGATGACACTGTCTATGTTATTTTCCAGAGAGGAGCTTATAAGTGCATAGTCAATAGTGGTCCTGGTGCTACCTCTATGCCACGTATATTTTCCAGTGCATAGGGGAGATTTGTTTAAAACTTTCATATCAGCTGTCTCTATCAGTTTTTCAAGCAGGTCGCCATTTAAACTTGCTTTACCTTCAACACGATACTCACCTATTTTACCGTTGAAATCTCCCAACAAAATACAATGGTGACCCTTAGATTGCAATTGGCTGATATTTTCGATCAGTTCAGTCATAAGAAAGGAACTATTATCTTTATCTATTCCATCGTTAGGAAAGTAAGTTACCCCGACCATAGAAATATTCTGTCCAGCTTTGACCTTTATCCATAAACGCTCAAATTCATCATTTTTCGAGTCGAAAACATTGTTATCTAGAACCTCAATACTTTTGCTAATTAGGAGACCTAAACCACCTCCTGTCTTTTTCAAGTCAAGTTCACTCTGTCTGTGCGTTCATGTAAGGGGAAAAGAGTAAAAAGAGTATGCACCCGGCACTTGTATTTGTGCCGATTGAAAGGCTTATTTTGGCGTAATCTATTTGTAGCTCAAATGACTGACGACACAACACACACGTGCTTTGACAAGAACATCTCTTTCATGAAAAGCTTCAATTTAGAGACAGATTATTGACAACGAATGATCTCTCAAGTGTAATGCTGGTGGGAGTTGGAGGAATCGCACTGAAAGTACAGCAAATGATCGATGTTAACAGTACATTCCGCTAAGTCCACCTTTATGTGATTATCTTTTCCTGAAAGCTCTTCACATGAAGATTTTGAATCACTGTGTCAGATTGGGGTTGACTTTGCGGAAAGCTGTTTTTGTTAATTAACTTGTGAGAAAATGGTGTTTTCAAAATAAAATCTTGCCTTATAAAAGTATTGATTTCCTTCTTTCCACTTAAACGTGAAAGTTACCAATATATTAATTGCTACCAGTACAGAAATATTTTCGTTTTTATTTGTACCGCAAGCAAGATCGCAACAGTTTACGTTTATAACGAACAATATTCCTGGTTTCACACTAACTCGGTGAACAAGAGAAACACAAAGGCACTAAAGTGCTTTCGTGTCCGATCGCACTCACAGAGGTTTCTCTAAATAGAGTGCAGACTCCTTTCCGTGTAGTCTTCTTGAGGTTCAGGCATCTGTTGGCCACGCTCATTTGGCATACATTTATTGGGGGCGGTCTAACAAATAAAGGTACATTTCTTTATCATTCTTTCTTTGTTTCGTTCTTAACTTTTGTCATTTCTACCGTTCCATTTTTTTTAGCTCGGCTGACTTGTCAGTAGCTGAGCTTATCTTATATGGTCCTTCGTCCGTCGTCAACAATCGACTTCTCAAAAACCGTTAGCCAGATTCACTTCAAACTTGGTGGCAATGTACTTTGAGTGGGTCGGGTCTCTACCAAGTTTATTCAATTGGTCACGCTCCAGTGATTTTTGTTTTTTTGTTTTTTGTTTTCTGTGGGGGGGGGGGGGCAAATCTTAAAAAAATTTCTCCGGAACCGCTCACCCGGTTGCTTTGATATCACACAAGGACACGCCTACAGACTCCTAGTTCTGATCTGTTCACCAGGTGGCGCTGCGATATTTGCTAATTTCCATGATTTTTTGGTGCTATGGCTATTTTCGACTTCTTCTCCAGAACTGTCACTTTGATGAAGCTAAAACTGGATATGTTCCTTGTGGAAGGGAAAAAGAAATTTATTCACTAGGAGGCAATGCTGCTGATTCCTGATTTTTAACGATTTTTTCAATTCGGGTTCTTGTTGGTAAATACACCTGTCCTATTGATTACTGTGTAAGTCATGTGCAGTCTAATGGTAATTCACAGTTTTGACTTCTTCTCCGAAACCGTCAGCCAGATGACTTCAAACTTGGAGGCAATGTACTTTGTTGGATGGGTCTGTTGCAGATTTGTACAAGTGGACATGTTCCATTAATTTTTTGTTTTTTTTTAATGTTTTTTTTTGGGGGGGGGGGGCAAATCTTAAAAATCGCAAGGGTATATGTACATGTCAGCTGAGCACAGGACTGTCACAGTCCTCTTGTTTCAAAATTTGCCGCTTAGAATATTATTGTAATTTATGTATGTAAACGCATTTATTTCCAAAAGAAACTGGATAGCGCAATAGGTATAATGAATAACTAATCGAAGTGTTCTCCAGACATACAGAAGATACAATAAATATACAAGGCACACAGGACAGCACAAATCAGTTTGCAAGTTGGAGTACCAGAAAGGTGTAACGTTAGTTACCATTTACTAGCACGTCTGGTCCGGGTCATATGCAGATGAACAGCTTAAAAATATCTAAAATTTGACATATCTGAAAGCTGGTACTACCAGAGAGCATAATTTCTAGAAGTCTATCACCGATACGGTTTGTTAATAAATTAGGATGTACATCAGGAGCAAGCACATTTGCGACAGACCTCGGGAGTGTAGGTTTAGGTTGTTCGAAAGTGAACAAGACATGAACAAAAGTAACGCGTATCTTCATTTAAGCAGTTACACGGACAAGCAGCAGGGGGCAGAATGTTAACTTCATATATGTGGAAATTTAGTTTAGATCACCCAAGGCGAAGCTGGATGTAAATTATATTTGCAAAGCAATCACTAAACGTGAAACAGTTTCGAATATAATAGGGAAAGAACAGTATTTTTTGTAAGTTTTACTTTGAAGATTAAAGGTGTTGGGGGAAAGCTTAACATGCAGGTAAGATGTTCCAAAGACGAGTGGCGGACGGTAGAAACGATTTAAAATAACGGTTAGTCCTGTATTTGACTTGCCTTTGTCGAGGGGGGCCTGCGGAGGAGACGGCCAGTCTGGGGTAAGTCGTAATTCGGGATTAATTCATATAGATAAGGGGGGGGGGGGGCTTATTCAACATTTTCTAGAACACTAATTTGAAAAAAAAAAAAAAAAAAAATGGGGGGGGAGCGGTTTCCAGCCGACTTCAGCCAACAGTCTATCACGTGACGTGACTGTCATAGTACCAGTACGTATTCTAACAGCTTCATATTGTTATCCTTCTATTAGGAGATCAGATAACTCTTGTAGTTGTCAAAAGGACAGTTGTGCGTCTTATTTGCTCTGCAAAACATTATGCCCATACCGATTCATTGATCAAAAAATTAAATATTCTGAAGGCACACCGTATTTTTCAAACGAAAATCAAAAAGTTTTGTTTCAGATATATCCAAAATCAATTACCACCCAATTTTCATGGTATTTGTGAAATTTCCCTACTCACTCGTACAACAATATAAATAGACACTTTGTTTTTTGTTTTGTTTTAAACATATTTACTTTATCTGGATCACCTAATAGTTGCGAAAAATACTAATCTGGAGGCTGCCCAGACACGTAAACACAAACAATTGTATGTACAAGACACATAGGGCAAACAAGAGGCTAGCATGAACATGCAATGTACAATATCAAAGAAATAAACGTACTACATCAAATTATGAATCTCCTACTTTTAACAATGAATTTCTGCACGGCTGGGAATATTTCCTGGTTTGATTCGACGTCGAAACCAGTGCTTCCCTTCAACATTACTTGGATTACATAATTTGGATCAAAATGCAGGATGAGAGATGGGCTGACGGGGCTAAAATTGAAGAAACACGTTTCAGAAGTGTGGGTTTGATGGTTGAAAATCTTGGTCAAAACAGGAAAATGTGTTCAGTGTTTTCGTTTTGGATTCCACAGGGATAAGTCCAATCGGCCACATTATTCACCCGGTGCAGGTGACTCAAAAGAACAGAGTGTCCTAATCGAAGTTGTGTTAGGAAAATATTAGGGAAAGGCTGTCCGTGCGCAAAATAAGTATGGGTGTCATTTTCGAATAGGAATTGTTTCGACCTGGTTTCGAAGATTGACAAAGAAGGGGGCAGATGGATATCTAAGGGCAGATTGTTCCCTGGGTGTATTACAGAGGGAAGAAAAGAGGCGTTTTGAGCATTACGTGTTAGGAACTCTTTCATTTGTGGGTGGGACTAGTTCGGAAAGATAAGGTGGTACAATTTTGCAGAGCATTTTATACAAGAGTACGAGCTTGAAGTATTTATGTCCACTGGGCAGCGTTTCCCACCCAAGGTCTGCGAGCATACTACAATGGTTAGTGTGGTATAATGCAGCCATGAATATTCTCGCAGCTTGATATTGGACCGATTCTATTACATCATATAAAGGTTGGCCGCACTTGTTAAACAATACACTTCTATACTCAAGGATTGGTCTAACCATCGATTTATACATCTTGCAGAGTGCATTAGGGGACAATTTATATTTCAATCTTTTGAGTAGAGCTATTCTCTTTCCAGCTTTATTAGTGATGCGCGTAACGTGTGCGTTCGAACTTAAGTTTAAGCTTCATGTTTTGCCCAAATGAATATGACTTTCACCCTATGGCATTGCATTACTATTTAAAATAAAGGGTCATGGTTTGGTTTGTTTCGTTTGGTGGAAAATATCTCCGCAAGAGACTTTAGTGCATTACATATAACTTTCCAAACCTTCCCCCCAAGTCCAAATACGATCGAAATTTGCATTCAGCCTTACAACAGATTCGGTTGGGTTTCTGACTACTTCGATAATACTCATATCATCTGCAACTAATCTTTTATCTGACGTAATATCCTCGACCGTGTCATTAACATATATTAAAAAACAAAGTGGACCGAAGATCGATCCTTGGGGTACACCTGCCTCAACTGGTAGCCAGGTAGATGATGGTCCATGAATAACAACTCTTTGAAGTCGATCTGAGAAGTAATCTTCTATCCAGCTGGCCAAATTTCCACAAAAACGAAGAGAACATAATTTAAGAAATGTACCTTTATGCCAAGCTTTATCAAAGGCTGTGGACACGTCGGAGAATACCATTTAAGTTCCGTTGCCACATTCGACTCCACTGTAAATTTTGTGCACCACACTTGCGAGCTGCTGTATGGTGGAGTCTTTTTTCTTAAAACCCAGAATTTTTATGAGTGAGTAAATTATTGTCACTAAGTATTCGTAAAATATATTAAAAACTAGACTTCCCGTTAGTTTAGGCACATTGCGAAGGAGTGATATTGGTCCGTAGTTGACTTTGTTTGCCGAGGGTCTTCTTTTTATAAATAGGACACAGGTTGGATTCTTTCCATTGAACCGGAAATTGACTTTTTTCCAGTGATAAATTAAATAGTTTACAGAGAGATCTAGCTATTCCAGGTTCGTTTTTTTTTTCAACAGCGTGATGCCAATGCCATGCAGACCGGTAGCGATGGAAGATTTAGGGGGGGTGTAACACATTTCTGACGTCATTTACATTTGTATAGAAACTCCGGTAAGACTGTGTCCCAAGGAGCATTTTTAAATAAAAGTAAATAAAACTAAGAACATCTCTGGCTCACAGGTAAAGGTTGAGCGTGCAGCATAATATAAAAATTAACGTATTTATGAAACTGAGAAGAACAAACTTTACCAGTGTCTTTCGATGGTTAAAGACACCAACACTAATTAGATGTTGTTGTAGTGACTTACCCATTGAAAGTGATAAATTTGATAAATACTCGCATACTTGCTGACAACCAAAATCACAAAGTGGCTGGGCATTGAAAGGACACTTTGACTTTGTTCCTGACACTCTTGTAACCAAGAACACATAATTATAATGAGATCACCAGATACATGATAAGTAATTATATGTAGCTTACATGTACAAGTAAGACACAAATGGCCGTAACGGCAGAGATGCGAGTTTGAATGCAACACAGTTGCGCGTAAATCAGACAAATTACCAAAAATACACAAGCTTGCATACACACATAATAACCAAATACAAATCCGTCCCAACACCTACCCTTCACTGGCTTCTCTAGTACTTGGCAAGCTTTCAATGTGCTCTTCTCTTCGACAGCTCTTTTTCACTCCTCCAGACACTTTTTTTGCCACAACCTTAACAACATATGCCCTCTATGTCGTGCCAATCTCATCTGGCCCCTTTGAGCCGTACCTCTCGGTTAACTTGTCTGTTGTACTTGAGTCTTATCATGTAGAACCACTTCCTAGTCTTTATTACCCTGTTCCATAGTTCACTGTCAACCTGTCACTGTCCAACCTATATGAAAGTACTATTGAACAGATTGTCCAAGTTCCTCTGTACAGTTCTGAAATAGGCTGCACAAGCCCAAATATATTAAAAGGTCTTCACCGGGTAACTACTCAGAACATGTTTCGGAACATGACCCAACACATGTCACTCTGAGTAATGGCTGCTAGTCTGAACTAAATATTCAGCAAAGACAACCCACAGAAAAATGAATAAATATGCACGTGGCAAATGATGAATTAGCTAAATAAGTGAAGTATTGCTAATAAATGCAGCGCTTCAATATGAATAAGAATACTTATCAAGCCAAATATAATTACAAAATGTTATAGTGCAAGTTCAGATAAGAATAATTTGGCTTATCCCTGAACTAGTATGTACCCTGTCTAGCTAGATGTGTTTAGCACCCACTTTGCCCGTCCTTAAGGGGCTAAAACACTATGTGACTCTCATGTAGAAAAATGTAATTATTTCATTAGTTTGCCATGCTAGACAATTAAAAGTATATACTTTCAGAAAAAAAAAAATTTTCTAAATGTTAATTTACCATTGGATATCAGATTTAACCTTTTCAATTATTTTAATTTCATTTTAATTAAAATTGCAAAGTTGAAGTAAAACAAAAAATGGCATGTTCAAAAATTAACGTATAAGTTATCTGTTATATCAAATTACCTGTAGTACTTGTGTCTAAAAAAACATATTTCAGATGTTTAAAAAAGAGCTTAGTTAAATTTTTCAGGAACATTGAAATTTACTGAAACTTAAACGAAAATACAACTAAAATTTATAAAGCTAAAAGATTTAAACTAAACCCTTGATGAAAAATTTGACATTTCTCCCCATACGGCATGTTACCATAAATACAATATCTAAAAAAAACCCCTGAAACTTGGTTTGGTGTCAGTTCAATTTCGAGACTCTTGAATTTACGCACATATACATATTCATTATGTTAATACAGAATCTTGCAAACATGTTCAGCTTTGAATGGCATCTGCTTTTCCTCGCTGCTACCACCCCAACAAGGTTTTATCCTAAAATTATAGGAACTCGCAATTTTTAACTGGGGATGACGAGGACAGTTCTTGTTTTTATGCATACACATCAGTTCTAGGCAAGAATTGTGAGCGCAGAGATCAATAATTTGGCTTTCATCCTTATTTGTGTCTTTTTGTCCAAAACCACCTGTAGTCATTACCCTATTCCGCAGTCCGAACTCTTTACTCTCCACAAGCTGACCTGTCTCTGTCTAACCTAGATACATATAGAAGTACTATTGTCCATATTGCACACGTTCCTCTGTAAAATTTTGACATAGGCTGTGTTAGCCCAAATAAATTAAAGGGTCTTCAGCCGGTAACTACTCAACATGTTTTGGAGCCTTTTACCCGTACATGTCTCTCTGAGTAGCGGCTCCTTGTCCAAGCTAAATATTCAGCAAAGACAACCCACATAATAATGAATAAATATGAACCTGGCCATCGATGAATTAGCTAAATATGTGAAGTTTTGCTTATAAATGCAGATCTTCATTACGAAAGAAGAATACCTGTCTAACAAACCATAATTACCAAATTTGTATAGTACAGGTTCAGATGAGAACAATTTTGACTTACCCCTGAACTAATATGTACCCTTCTTAGCTGGACAGCTTATCTTAGTTAAACGATACGCCGATGTTTAACTGAAGTGGAAACAAGCTGGGGCATTATATTCAGTCCCAGTGATTGTAAAATAAATGGTTGCAGCTAGACCACCTGTATAAACCAAGGGACATCCTAACAAGGACTGCAACAATGTACATCCTGCATATGATATCGACTCTTTTGTCTCTTGCATATGAGCTTCGCTGTCCGATGGTTGAATAGCTTCTGAACTTTTTTGGTGTACATGTTGATCCTTGAAGAGTGTCGTACAATCCTACTGGGCATGTGCTCGGTCTGTCAGCCATGCCTTTCATGTGCTCTGTCTTTCAGCCATGCCTTTCAGATGTTCTGTCTTTCAGCCATGCCTTTCATGTGCTCTGTCTGTCAGCCATGCCTTTCAGATGTTCTGTCTTTCAGCCATGCCTTTCTACTGGGTACCTAGAGGCACTAACCCAAGAAGTAAAATGCTGAATATACCACACCAGCATACCAGATTATAATGAATGCATAAACATACCAAGCAACCTGGAGTGCTGAATGGACACCACACTGAACCAAGCTATATGTGTAGTCACAGATTATTGATGGTCTTGAAAGTTTATGGGCATTTTTACTTCTCAGGGTTTTTTATTTCCTGGCCACAGTTTTCAAATTGATTTTAAAGTTAAGAAGATTTGCCTTTTCACGATGATATGACATAAATACAGTTCATACATGTATCTCATACTTGTAAGCTGGCTTTTTTGCACGCAAAGATATATTAATGTTAACAAGGAAATGTACAAAATATTCAGTTTATTTTCACAATATGCAGAACTTATATACAGACCTCTTGTATAAATAAGTTAAGTGCAGTCAACTAGAGACATACATTAGCACATAATTCTCTGCTCTTTATCACAAAAGGCTTGCTTTCAATTGATCTTATAGTTCAGAAAAACACTACACATATTCATAAATTTCAACCCAAGAATGACAGCAGAGAGATTCAATGGTTACCAAAACATCCCCCACAAAGGGCAACTGGTGGTTTTAAAATTGGTCCTCTCCAACTTTGAAAATTTTTTCTTTAACTAGATACTTTAGTTTTGTCCAAAACAATTCACTTAAACTCAATTTTATCACTTGTTCCAACGATAAAAGAAAAGAAAAGAAAAATTGGTCCTCTCCACCTTTGAAAAATTCTTCATTAACAACATACTTTAGTTTTGTCCAAAACAATTCACTTAAACTTAATTTTATCACTTGTTCCAAAGACAAAAGTAGAGAAAAGGTAGGCATGTCACTTTTTGGTTCTCTCGACTTGTCAGTCTGCTGAGTTTACAGGATAAGAAGAGTATATAAGGCCTACATCGTTTTTGTGATATTTATGAATCTGAAACATTATAAACGCACTCTATATCCACTATAACTATGATTCGGAGAACACCGTCCACAGTACAACATAGCCAATGGAGTATTTATCAACTAGTTCAAAGAAAACACAACACAAAGCCATAAATTTCAACCCGACAATGACAGCACAGAGATTCATGGGTTACAAATACATCAATATTAAAATATTAATCTTCCAGGACCAATGTGAAGAAACAGTTTCCCATATATACAAACCCATACATATATATATATATATATATATATATATATATATATATATATATATATATATATATATATATATATATATATATATATATATATATATCAACCAAAGAATGACAGCAAAAAGATTCAAGGGTTACCAAAACACCGATATTTCCCTTCCAATACCAATGTGAAGAAACAATTTTCACTCCTGATTTAAGACAGGCAATCACCCATAGGGCAACTGGTGGTTTTAAACTAGTCCTCTCAACCTTTGAAATATTCTTCATAAACTACATACTTTAGCTTTTTCCAAAAGTATCACTTAAATTCCAAATTTTATCACTTATTCAAAAGATAAAAAAGAAAAGTAGGCCTGTCACCTTTTGGTCCTCCTGACTTGTCAGTCAGCTGAGTTTTGCAGGATAACAAGAAAGTAGGCCTGCACCATTTTTGTGATATTTATGAATCTTGAACATTATTAACACACTTTATCTCCACTATAATTATGAGTTGGAGAACACAGCCTACAGTGGAACATAGCCAATGAAGTATTTATAAAATAGTTCAGAGAAAACATTACCCATGTTCATCAATTTCAACCCAACAATGACAGCAAAGAGATTCATGGGTTACCAAATCATCAATATTAATCTTCCAAGACCAATGTGCAGAAGCAAATTTCGCTCCTGATGTCAGACAGGCAGTCACCCATATGCGTCGTATATATGATATGGGTTCTTGTGACACTGATGTCTGGCATCTGTTATAACAGCAATACCCTTCATACCAGCATCTTTACTTCTTTGTTGTTCTTCTTTTACGGAATCATTAGCACTTTCATCATATAGATAATAGCAGACATTGCACCTACAAGGTGTTGAAAGAGTCTTGTAGGAACCATGCCTATGTCAGCAAACTGGCTGTATCTCTCATACTGGTTGTTCAGCATTCTACTACATATAAATGCAAGGAACATGCAGCAGCTCACAACATCTTTGATTGGTGTGGATGAGGCCCATACATATCTATAGCCGATGACACAGGTGATGGGTGACATAAAGGTGTGTCCCACCATGGACTGGTTCTCTGTCTTCAAAGGATCCCTGCAACACTGGACATACTGTGATGTAATGTTTAATAACACCTACACTTGAGATTGTTCCCACAAACTGACTGGGCATGTATTTTATATCTGACGTCTCAATGGAATGCTTGCTTGTGCTGGGGTCATGTCTCTCATCTACTGATGTTCTTTGTATGTAAGGTTATAGTATATTTGTAGTATCTGAAGGACCACTCTCACTGTTTAGATGGTGCTTTAATCCTGTTACAATCAGGTGTGCTCTCACGTCCGCCTTCAATACTCAGCGGTAGACTGGAACAAAACTGTCTATCAGTTGAGGTATACCTGTCAAGAATATACTGGACCATAATAGTCATATCAATGCTTTGAGATATCCTCTTCGCTTCTTGTAACTTAGTTTCAAAGATTTGTTTCTCAGCTTCACCAGCAAATCCCCACTGTATTACTTTTCTGCACCCAACTCGCCTTCTTTTGCACTCGTAAACCTTTCTTTTGAAAGATAAATGTTGATGCTTTGGCAAGTCTGGAATCTCTTTGCTGTCATGTTGGGTTTGGAATTTATGACTATGGATCATGTTTTTCTATACTATTGGATAAATACTTCATTGGCTATGTAGTGCTGTGGGCTTTGTTCTCCAACTCATAGTTATAGTGGAGGTAGAGTGTGTTTATAATGTTCCAGATTCATAAATATCACAGAAACGATGTAGGCCTACTTTACTATTTTGCTGTAAACTTAACTGACTGACAAGTCGGGAGGACTAAAATGTGATAGGCCTAACAGGTCTCTTTTATATTTTTGGCAGAAGTAATGAAATTTGTGTTTTGGGTGGTTAGGCCTATACATTTTGGAAAAGAACTAGTGTCTGCCGTTAATGACGAATATTTCTAAGGTTGAGAGGACCGGTTTAAAACCACCAGTTGCCTTGTAAGGGTAACTGCCTGTCTCAAGTCAGGAGTGAAATTTGTTTCTTCACATTGGTATTGAAATATAAATGTTCATGCTTTGGCAAGTCTGGAATCTCTTTGCTGTCATTATCGGGTTTGGAATTTATGAATATGGATCATGTTTTTCTGTACTATCTGATCCATCTCTCAATCTCCTCTTGCATTTCTTCATCTCAGGAGCCATTTTTGACATGTATATGTAACTGTCTATGTCTAACTTTGGTACCGCACTTTGAGTTGACCAGTAGCACATGTGGCCAAGCAGCATTTATTTTAGTCAATGATGTAAACTGTTTGGATATATGGAGATTATCCTGACTTTACTTTGATCATGTTGGTGTGCCCTCCCCACAAACAAGGTTTGTTTCTCATCTGAAAATGGGAAACAAGCCTTGTTTGTAGGGAGGGCAACCCAAAATTTGAATACCTTCTAACTTACAACTGTGAAATCACAGTTATAAGTTAGAAGGTGTCAAAAGTTTGGGTTGGGTGCCCCGTACCTGCTGTAGTGAAGTACCTTAGATGATAATCTGACAATATCTGTTGTTAGCAAGCATGAAAGGATTAACTGTTGTTCAAAGGGGACATATTAATTGTAGTATGATCACTCTGTCTACTGTACTGGTATCACATTTCTGGAAGCAGTCATTGGATGTTGCCTTCACAATGACATGGTAAACCCACTTTCTTGAAGTGTTTTATTCATGAAAAGTGGTTTTATCCACTGTAGCAAGCAGATTCCCTGCACTATCACCAGTTCTTCTTTCTGTGCCTGATCAATAATTACTACCAGCGCAAGACATGGACAAAATAAAGGTGACATATTTACAGTCAAAGGAGCGGCAAAAAGCTATGTAAAAATCGTACAAGTCAAGAGGCTGGGATCTGCCATCAAACAGTAAGTTGTATATATCTTAGCATTTTTGTCCTTGTCTTGGGTTTATTAAATTGTGTCTGAACATACAAACTATAAATTGAGTACATTACAGGAAATATTGTTATCTGTAATCACCAGATTCTTGTATCGAAGGGAAAAAGGTATCACAAGCTGATACTTGTATTGTTTCAACAAGAGGCCCATGGGCCAAACGCTCTGCTGTCACCATGGCTATATCGCACGTCTTCATTTCAAAGTTGCCAGTCCTTAAGTGGCTTTTGAACCTGTAAAGCTTATGTGATTTTAATGTCTTGTTTGTCCACCAGATGGCACTTCGCTCCAAATGTAATCATCGTTTATTTGTGCAATTCCTGTGATGGATATTGTTGCATGTGTCAAGACAACAATGAGTGAGTCCTTAACTTTATGTCCTCAGTGACCTTGGGGCAGAAGATCAAGGTTACCCCCATTATGTAATACAAGAGGCCCATAGGCCTGGTGCTGTCCTGACATTGCCATTGATATCCAAACTACACTCTTCCATTACAAAATCACCTCTTTCAACTTTACAGGCATGGTAACCACCCAAAAATAAATCAAGGTCGCTGATATTATATATGATTCTAGCTTTGGACATTGTCTATATATCCTATAATATTTGGCAAGTCTAATCCAATCACTTTTCGAAATATGGAACTTTACATCTTAAAACACATTTTGCCTCATAATTTCTGTCAGGCTATAGGTGGCGCCACTAGTATCTTTAGCAATTTCGACTTTGATCTCCCCCACAATCCCACCAAATTTGGTGAAGATTTGCCAAAAATTAAAGATGCTATAGTGTTCACAACATTTTCATATTTTGACCTCTATATTGCATAATGTTGTAGGTGGCGCTACCAATATCGAAAAAGACCTAGATTTTTATACCCCCTATACGTCCTGAAAGTTATATTGGACTAACTCAAAAACTGTGGACAGTACTGGGGTCACAAGATTGTCACAATTTGACCTGTATATTACATAATGCTATAGGTGGCGGCTCCAACATTGATATTGACAAAAATGTTTATACACTTTATAACTCCCTAAACGTTGCGTGAGCCTATCTCAAGAATTGTGGGGTGCACAGCATTCACGAGATGACCCCAATATTCAAATTGGCCATTTGACCTTGACTTTTAACTCAGATAAAAAATTGTTATGTTCAAAATTTGCGCTCTACATCCAGCTTTTCATATATAGTCTGTTTGTTCAAATCGGGTTATAACTTTTAGAGGTATTAAGGAAAAACAATAAACTTGGACAAGCGCCAAACTCCATGATTACTGGGTCACAGTGACCCAAAAAGCATGTTACCAATTTCAGTTTTATATATTATGTAATCAAGTGCAATTTTGATCAGTAGCCTCAATTCTCTTTGCCATTGATGTCAAGCTACACCTGGCCATTACAAAATCACCTTTTTAACTTTAGAGGCATGGTGACCTCACAAAAACAGGTCAAGGGCACTGATATTACATAACATTCTACCTTTGGCCATGGTCTATATATCATATAAATGTGGCACGTCCAATCAAAATATTTTTCCAAATATGGAATTTTACATCTTAAAACACATAATGGCTCATGATTTCCGTCAAATTATAGGCGGCGTCACTAGCATCATTGGCAATTTAGACTTTGACTTCCACCACAATCCCGCCAAATTTGGTGAAGATCCGCCAAAAATTAAAGATGCTGGAGTGTTTGCTCAAGATTTTCACATTTTGACCCCTATATTACATAATAATGTAGTTGCGCCACCAATATGGAACTCAGCCCAGATTTTCATCCACACTATAAGTGCTGAAAGTTATATTGGGCTAACTTGAAAACTGTGGACGGTATCGCGCTAACGAACCAAAGTTTACAGACGGACGGATGGACAGACATGAGCGGTCGCATAAGCTCTGCGACCTTTGGTCAGCAGAGCTAATAAAAATGACGGGCAAATTTATACAGAGTGGATATATATACATGCCACAACCACCATATAGACATATATCTATTTACCCAGTGTAGTTGTGTCCATCACATATCATTGTATGTGAGTGTTTTCTTCAACAACGTATACTAACTAAATCAAATCTTGCGGAATTTATGCAACGCACAAGAATCCCGAGTTTCCATGTAACTGGTAGTTTCTTTGTCATACATACTTACATGTACTGAAGCGCACGAAAATATGTGTTTATTAATAATTCATGTTTTTCCTGATATACGACTAGCCAAGTATATATTTATATTGAATATTATGTTGTAGGGGACACTCAAGGAAAAAGGTCAGATGGTCGGTTACCAGCCAAGAAAAAAGCAAAGAATCAAGCACCACCCCAGGAGACTAGAGAAGACTCCCGTGATCATGATGAGGTACCCATCGTTATGGAACAGCTTGATCCATCTGCCTGTCCTCAGTTTTCTTAATCCTTGTGTCACGTCTTACTCTCATAGTTTTTTTTTTTTTAGGAAATGGACAAGATGCGTGTGGAGAAATGCAAACCTACGAAAGGCTAAGTATAGGAGCTACTGGAAGTGTGTAGCCAACTTTGGAGCATGGGATTACCCATTACCCCTTATATCTGAATTGCAAGACCTCAGCCGCCCGTACACAGCGGACTGGACGCCACCAAAGAGAAATCATGCCAGTATGTGTTTTGAAACAGGTGCGAGGATTGTACCCAAACCCAGCAAGAGTAGCTTACATGGGACACAAGTAGGAATAAACTGCAGTGGGGCAGTATTCATGCGGTAGATAGTCGTGATGGGGATGACGATAGTGACGTCAAACGTGGCCGAGTGGACTTCATTTTTTAGTGAACCGTTGGTGACAGTGATTCAGAATTTGAGGGTTTTGAAAAGAGGTTCTAATGGATTTGTGAAAATAAACTGAATATTTTGTACATTTCCTTGTCAACATTTGTCTTTGTGTGCCAAAAAAATCCAGCTTAAAAGTATGAGATGCATGCATGTACAGCATTTATTTCATATCATAGTGAAAGGCCAAATCTTCTACACTTCAAAATCCATTAGAAAACTACGGCCAGGAAAAAAAACCCCTGACAAGTCCAAATGCTCATAAACTTTCAAGACGATCAGAAATCTGTGGCTACACATAAAGCTTGGTTCAGTGTTGTGTCCATTAAATACAACAGGTTGCTTGCAATGATGTTTATCCATGCATCCATTATAATCCCATCACAGGTACACTGGTTTGGTTGATTCAGTGTTTTACTCCTTTTCAGGCTAGTGCCTCCAAGTGTCCAGTAGCCAGGCCAAGGTCTTTCAGCCTCGTGAAAGACTGACCACCGGGACTGTAGGAGGCTCTTAACGTTTTCAACCGGCCATAGGTAATAGTTCAATACAAGGCATCACACAAACTATTTGTACAGAGAGAACATAAGGTTACACGTGATATGATGTTAAACCCTTTTCGCTCAAAATGCGTACCCCCCTGTATTTTATATGCGCTGCTTCCATAAGCTTGTTCTTACATGAGTCTGGATTACACGAATATGATTTATACGCACCCCGGACGCCTTTTGAATTCCAAATATTGAGCTTGTACCTCTCACAAACAAACATTATAGTTATACAGTGTTTCCATATGATCATCTCGTACTGAGTGATGAAAGAGAACAGATGAGAGACACCTGAATCATCCAACA
This sequence comes from Hermodice carunculata, assembly GCA_964020975.1. Taxonomy (NCBI): domain Eukaryota; kingdom Metazoa; phylum Annelida; class Polychaeta; order Eunicida; family Amphinomidae; genus Hermodice; species Hermodice carunculata. Next base: position 11,470,487 of record OZ026630.1, read on the forward strand.
AATGTCATGCGCAACGTGAATCATTCAAAGCAAGACAGAATAAACAATCCACGTGGAAACGTGCCATTGGTTTTAGCTCAACTGACTTGTCACATTAATTTTCGATCCCTCCAGAACCGTCTGCTGGATCCACTGCAAACTTTGTAGGGATGCACCTTGGGTGGGTCTTTACCACTTCAAGTGATCACGGGCAATTCATTTGTAGATTTTTAAATGATTCTTTTGGTTAAGTTTTGGCAAAATCTTAATCTTTCCGGAAACATTTGACCAATTGTTTTGAACTTGTATTGAGGCGCTTCTGAGCACCCGTAGACCTTAATTTGTTCAACAAATGGCGCTGCTTTTTCTACTTTTTATGAATATTTGTGTGTTTTCCCTGTGTCCCTCTCCTCCAAAATAGTCACACAGATTATGGTGAAACTTGGTGGAAAGGTTCCCTGTGGAAAAGTCAATTAAGGTTGGTCACCCGGTGGGTGATGTTCCGGATCTCTGATTTTAAACCAGTTTATCAATTTGGGTTTACTGATTACTAAGAACGTCCACGGGGATTACAACAATTCACACTTTAGACGTCCCAAAATAGTCAACCAAATTTATTAATAATTTCTTATTTTTAACATATTTTGAAAATTAGAAAATATATGTCAGGTACATGAGCGCTAGAATTGTTACCATATACGGATATCAGCAAATGTGACATATTTGTTTATATCACGGCACTTGCGAATCCTAGGCCCTTGGTTACTATCACACACTGATAAATACTACTTAAAAGAGGGTTTTCGTGTTCCTAATTTTGATTTTGAGTACCCTTGAAGGGTTTAACTGACAGATCGGCTTACATTTCAGTAATGGTGGGTCCTAGGCCCATTGTTAGTATTAAGCATTAATAGGAAAGCACCCATTGGGTTTCTTTTGGTGTTGTTGATTTTGTCCTCGGGTGACCTGTAAAGGTGAAACTGACATTTTGGCTTACATCTTGGTAATGATGCATCCTGTCACTTTTTATCTGAAAAATGATAATGTCAGAACTCTGTGAGTGAAAACATTGCAAACAGCGCTGACGGGCTTTAGGCAAGTTGACCCTGATATTATTTCGAAGGTCACAGAACCACTGCAGTCGGTGCATCTAAGGTGAGCCGAGCACAGGACTGTCCAATTCCTCTAGCTACTAAACATCTAAGAGGACTTGGGAAATAATCACTGTTCTTTGTCAGCAATGGCATGCTGTGTGACAAACGTTCCACTGTAGGGAGTTTGTCACAATCCGAACACGTTCATTTTCACTGATCCAACACTTCTATACACATATGTGTGTCTTTTGCACTTAAATTATACATGAACAAAACGTGCTAATATTTATCAATCATTTTATTGCAATCATGCATAAAGTACATTCAACGCAGACATGATCATTGAACTGAAGAGATGTGTAGGCGTATTTGATCCATTGGGGCATTGTCATTTGCACTTTGAACAATGCATGTTGTCTTGCCATCCATATACTCATTCCACCTTGATAGAAGACCGAGTCAACAACTTTCCTTGGCGCGCTCTGACCATCGGCATAGAATTTGGAATAATCTTCCATGCAGGTTTCATGCAAAATTTTGAAAAAAAGTCCCTAAATTAGTAAAATACAATAAGCAGACGACATTTAGATATTAGAGGGAAAAAGCGTCATTAGGGTGGAATGAGTTAAAATTAATCTACATTTCGAACAAATAAATATACATTAAGCTTCCACACAAGCATCACATGCTATGCACGTACAGGCTACAGATTACGTTAGCACATTTTGATCATGGGTGCATTACTACCAGTCCATGCATTTTTATTCAATTATAAAACACAGGTAGAAGAGTCCTTTGGCTTTTACAGCAATTTAAAATCTACCAAAAGTTTCTGTTCATTGATTAATATCCAAATACAGCCTAGAAGTCACAACCATATAACAATATCCTGCAAAAAACAAAAACAAAAACCAAAAAAAACAAAAAAAACAAAAAAACAAAAAACAAAAAACAAAAAAACAAACAAACAAAAAAAAAAACTGTGTTAGCAATGGTGGAACACTATTCTGTGAAATGGATTTTAAGTTCGCAAATATATAAAGATAATTCCAAATGCTGTTTTATAATTTAATGTGTTACCATGGAAAAACGTTATACTCAAAAGAGGTGGTGCATGTATGATGATTATCTACATGTTATACTTGATCGCTAGTTAGGCACAAAACAGACTACAAACTCTGCATTCTTTTTTTTAAGATGATCGAAGTTCATTTGGCATGCACCAAAGGTAGTTAACCCATAATAGAGTAAAAATGTGTGACAAATAGAAAGCGGCGAGGCACAATGCTGTTGATAGAACCTTATTATACAGGAAGTGACCCACAAGCAATCTTTAACCTTATGGCACGCACAGTACAGACAAGTCTAACCAGATAAAACTTCACTAGAATATCGCCGTCGAAAATGAGACTATATGAGTGAGTTTCTGGCTCCAAGCATGTCATCCGGTGAACAATAAGCCTACAAAATAGACAAAATGTAAATGAAATTTCCAAGTGAAAGTTAAACTCGCCGTTCAATCTCTACAGATTTAATCCTACATTTCTATAGATATATAGAATAACATTGTCGGAAGCGAAAAGAAATGCGATGGCTTGTGTTACGAGAAAGCGTGGTCAAACAGAAGATCGCATCTTAATGTGCATGAAAGTCAAAAGGGAGGCGACCGAGTGGGGCGGGGCGGTGTGCATTTCCAAGGTAGATTTTTTTTTTAAAAGGAGACCTAAAATGGTACATTCTGGTTAGAGTAAAAAAAAGAGCAAAACAAAACTAAAAAAACAAAGAACAAACCCCACCAAAAAACAAAAAAACCCCACCCACCCCAAACAAAAGAAAAACAACAACCAACCAAAAAAAAAAAAAAAAAAAAAAACGTTGCAGGCAAACTAGAGCTTAAGCCCAGGTCTGGGTAATGTTCATACGCTTTTACGGTTTTACGGTTTTGTTTATTGCATCTTACGTCTATCTTGTGTCAAAAATTGTAAAATCTAATCCTACTAAAACTTAAATATTTTGATGATATATCGACAATATCAGAAAAACCACAATACATTTCAACTGAACACCTTTGTGTATGTGTGCACCAATTCATAACTTCAAGTTCTACCTTTAGGTTAAATGGGTTTTCCAAAGCCTTGCAACTAGATGAGTATATGAGTTAACAACGTTAGAATGCGTTTGTCTGTGATCATTTCATCATGATAATTTCAAGTAAAGAGGAGCACATACAGCAAAAGCTAAGATCGCAAACAGCACTTTCTTCTGTAATTTTAGCACGGAACGGTGCGCGCACATACCGTTCTCTCGCCGGCGGTTTACCTGGTCGCTTGCACTGCAACCCAACACCGGAAATACCAATCCCAAGACATTTTGTGAGTTTTAATGTGGTCTTATTACATGGCACATATCATAAATATATACAATTGAGATTGACAGCGAGGATTGTATCGACAATAGAAGACCCAGGGCCCTAACGAGTTTGTTGGGCCCTCGGTCTTGTATGTGTCCAATCTTCACAGAGAGGGTTGCATCGACAATAGAAGAACGGGGACTCTCGCAGGCTTGTAAGTCTCCCGAAGCTTGACAGAGAGGATTGTGAAGCTTCTCCGTGTTTTAACCCTTACATAAAGAACAAAACACCAAGTGAGATGGTTTGGGTCGTCTACATGTACTTCGTTTCCGCTGGGATTGGTAGCTCTACCAGCAGCAATCCAAGCGCTACAGCTCAGTGGTCAGACCGACTGACAATACTTATGGCCAATGCGCACATTGACTGTACAGGAATTTCTAATACAGAAGGTCCAGGGTTTATATACAAGCAATAAATCATAACATGATACCACCACTCTCTTTGAGTTGTTTCAAGATTACCTGCCTGTACTTGTTGACCTGTGCAGGTAAAAACCCTTGCCCCCGAGATGGACCAAAACCGGCTAATGGTCAAATGTTGTTTGCTTAAATGTTTTCGACTTATTTAACATTAGTGAAAAATAGTTTGAATAGGAACTGTATACGAGACCCATCAAAATGAGAAGCATCATCGTAATAAGCGGTCACTGAAAGCAGACGAGAAATTTCGACTTTTGGAATGACGATCCTCTCATGGGTCCATTTTGGACAACAAGTTTAACCTATTAAGTTCAACCGATTTACAAAATTTCTTCAGCTGGCATTCTTCATGAACGAAGTTTCTTGTTCTGCATGTTACAACACGATGAATGAGAACAACCATACACTTACCTGCTACACATGCTGTCAGGAAGCAAGCCAAATTGCCTGCAACCATGGCGCGCAGAGCGACCTGAGCAAGATCACCTAAAGTCAACAGAAGGGGAAAAAGGTCACTTGGATCTGACGTTTCTTGGCATGAGGTGAACCTTAATGCTCTGTGTGAGGAATTGATGGATATCAGACAGTATGGGCCGGTAAACCAACAGAACTGCATGACCTGTTCCTTCTTTGGCATTTAGCATGGGCTCTATTTTGCTGAGCTTCTTTCTTTTACATTGGAAACACACACACACACACACACACACACACACACACACACACACACAGAGTTGTAAATCCCTCTGTCATATCTAGGAAATAAAGCCTAGCATCAGCGTGTTCATAATTGTCGAATAGGATATGGCAACTTTGCAGCCATGTGATGGAAATAAGGCGCAACTTCACATATGAATGTGTTTACTACACACTTTGATGGTATTTGTAAGCGTCTATTCAAACATATAAAAGTTGGAGTTGGACACAAGAACGGACAGTCCCTTCTTGTCCCTCATACATATGGGATAGGAACAAGCTAGATGCCTATTATGGGATTATCATCAGATACCGCTTGTTATATTTCACATGATTTTATCTGTACACTTGAAGAAGGTTGTTCAGTAGATCAAGCGTGTGATACGTTTTATAATACTTAAACTATGGCATAAGAACCAGAGGCAAAGCAAGTCGAAAAAATCCTCAGCAATCCTTGGTTTAATAACGAAATTCAATGTAAGCGACCAAAAAGACAAGTTAATGTTTTCAAAAGAACTCATGACTCAGCCGACCAGCGTAACTGTTCTCAACTTTGTAAAAAGAATACAAACGTGTGACGTAGGTAATATTAATGTAATGCAAGATGTCGCTTCGAAAATTTGATATCAGATGACCCTGGTGAGTTCTTGCGCTTTCTATAAAAGAAATCACCTTCTGGTCAATTAAAAGTGCTGTAAGTTTTGAAGACATGTAGAGCCACTTCAGGGACAATGGCATTCCTCCCAATGTGGAGCTTTTTGACACTGATTTTCTTTCATGTATTATGACCACGGATTTGGACGAAGGAGCAGATATCCTCAGGGGAATCTCAAATCAATCTATTACTGTACCAAGGAAGAGTTTTTAAAATATGCTAAAGAAATATTGGTACTTTCCCTACCAGCTCTGAAAAACTTCATTCTTAAGTTTGGTGAATGTCCAAGTCAGTGGTCAGTGGGGAACGCATACGTCTTGTATAAATAGGACAATAAAAGCCCCAAAACTACACGCAAATAACCCTTTTAACCACCCTGGGAAACCTTTTGAATCAATTCTAAACGGAAAGTTTACATTTAAAAACTCAGCTTTTTCCTACGATGATGAATTCCAAGCAGGCTTCCGCGAGTTCGTTGGGGACTGTAGATAATGCATAAATACTGTACTCTGGCATTCAAAAACAGAAATTTCTAGGTAAACCTCTCTTTAAATGTTTTGTAGACTTTACAAAAGCATTTTACTTTGGTAATCGTGATGCTGTGTACTATAAGCTGAGACAAACAGGTGTATGTGGGGGAATACTTTGATGTTGTCAAAAACATGGTTCCGAAAGCCAAATCAAGAGTTAAATGGCAGGGTCTCCTAGGTGAGTTATTTCAGAGCGAGTATGGTTTATTGCAAGGTGGGGCTATTAGCCCAAAATTATATACAGAATTCTGATCTGACCTGGGCCAATAAATCTGCTATTTTTGTTGGTAATCTGCTTTTTTGTCATCTTTTATATGCTGATAATTTGAGAGACACCACATGAACTACAGAGGGGACTAGATTGCCCATCTGCATTTTTCAAGAAGAGGCACCTTATTATAAATCTGCCAAAAACCAAAATAATGATTTTCAACAAACGTAACTGTTGGAACTGCTTTACATTTAATGAAGAACCTGCAGATGTCATCCGAAACGTTTAAATACCTTGGTGTTGTTTTAGATTCTAAAAGAACGACACCCATTCATCAGCTCCCATAGTCACCCGGTTGAATAAGCCAAGCGAGCTATTAGCTACAAGCAGTTATCTTACAGTGCCACGAGAAAGGCCTTGCCTATTTCAGCTCTTAAAAATTTCGACCGCAAAATTTGTGGCAAACCATTTTGATATTTTTCTTATTTGGCGATATCACTAAATCATTTAGCGATGTCGCAAAATCAGTTGGCAATATTTCAGTATTAATTACTTATATACCTAAATCATTTAGGCATATCCCTAAATGGTTTAGAGATATCCCTATATGGTTTAGCGATATCCCTAAATGATTTAGAGATATCGCCATATGAGATGTATTCAGGGATATCGCTAAAAGGTTTAACAATATCGCCAATTGACAATATCGGTAAACCAATGAATCAGTGCATGCTGAGTAACAGTATTGTGCCTGTGTAGTGAATGGCGTTTGACAACAAAATTTATAGTTAGCATACACTGTCTTCGCGGCATGATAATAAGCCCATTGACGATGCCAGAGACGATGATCAATTCTCAACAGAACACTTTGGGAGGAAGATTTGCACTTCCCTCCAAATCAGCAGCCATATTGGACAAAAACAGGACAGGAAGCGGAAATACAATTAGCGACACGTCAACAATATATGCTGAATAAATATTGGTTATGGTTTTCAAGATTACCTGAAAATAATGTGGCTGAGTGTGCATATTATACATTGCTGGATTTGCATAATTTTGGGCAAAAGAACTGGTGCACTGTGTTATCTGAAATATTGATGGGGTGGGTTTGTCTACACATATGGAAGACAGCTTGTAATGAATGACTCACCCTTTCTAAGAAATTTCAGAGATTCACTGTTCGGACAGCATGTTCAAGCATGAATAGTAAACTTGTTAACCTATGCCCTGAATCTAAGTTAAGGACATACAAATTATTCAAGTCGGCCTTTTCCATGGAACCATACATTTTTCCTCTTCCGAGTATGACATATGCAAGCAACACTAGTTTCGACTTAGTTCACATAAAATCAGAATCGAAACCGGTCGCCACACTCGTCCTGCTACTACAATTGAGGGTTTACCTAAACTGTAGGATAGTATGCGTTGAGGATGAAGACAATTTGTTTTAAAGTGTGAAAAGCATGAATGTGAAAGGCGAGGTTTGCTTAATATAGCCAGAAGCTACCTTGATGACTTAGATGCCATGACTGACGCCGAAAACCTTTATGCACTGCTTGCCACTAAATGTAACCAGGTTTTACTTGGCCTAGGAAAATCTACCCATAAATGTTTTAACACGTCCGAATCCCCACAAGTTGAACTTCCGGGCACTAGTTTGTCACTCAAGTACTCTGAACTGTTAGTGCACATTTTGGTTGTGTTAAGTGCTATGCGGGTGTCGATACAGCAAGGCCCCTTCCTGGCTCCAAGATGTTTCCTCTTCCTTGAACTTTGAGTAAATGCTGAGAGGTACAACATGTCAAACTTTTGGTTTTGTATTCGCAGTCATATTTATTGCATGCACAGATATTTATTGCATGACAGATGAGTCGAATGAGACTCCCTTTACATCAATAATATACTACAAATACAATAGGGCCAGGCAAGGCGAACATTTTATCAATAAAACGGGTTGAAAACATTTATGATTTTGAGCACGGCAATTACAACAGAACTAACGTACTTTATAAGTACATGTAGAGATTGCTTGTGATCCCGTTTATGGGGAAAAATCTGAGAAAAAATCGGAGGTGTTTACAACTTTCAGACTAAATGAGGCATATAACGGTTTAATCCAGGAATCTTCATACTTCTAATGATGAAGAAATTGTGGCACGATGTGTCAGATTTTTGGTTTGCCGCGCGGAAAAAATACAACAGCGAGTGCCAGATATGATGTCTGCAATTGCCACCAAACGCTAGACTTGTTATCACATGCCTGTATTTTATCGGATTTGAAAAAGAATCATTTAATCGGAGGAAATTTCCGCATCGCATCGCATTTTTACCATTTCGTTTGCTATTCTTCCATGCGCAGACTCAGCCATTTTACACATCGAACTTAAGTGTACCTTGGATTAAATAGTTCTACCCATAGCCATGCTTGTTCTCAGAAACAGGCACACAGAAGACAATCGATAGTCTCACGATAAAAAATCTGTACTTTATTGATACACTTTGGTGCTCTTTTGAAAGTGTAACGTTGATTCAGGTCAAACCAAATTCTTCTGTTCGCAATACCTGACTGAAAATACAATGAGCACGTCCATTCAAATAATTGACCCAAACGATTTGCAACGGTGAAGAGTTTTATGCACAACGCATTGTGGAACTAAACGATAGGGGAGATCGGGGCAGAGTGGAGCACGAAGTACACTGGGGCAGTGGATTTTTTTTTCTTCAAAGCGGAGGATTGCTCTATTCTTACATCATTTACCAAAAGCTCAGGAAGTAATCTATCTGTTATATTGCACTCAAGCTTGAAGGAACACAATGCACTCTGAAGCAAACTTTAAAAATCTTGAACTTTTCTTTTAACTTTTTTGTAGTTAGAGAAAAGAAAAGGGGAAATTATACAACACGATTGGGATGACTTTGTTCATTACTAGAACCTGATTTTTTTCCACTATAATCACACTGCAGTTCAGAGATATGCAAATTTTGTATGAGGGTGATGCGGGGCACAGTGGGACATAGCACAAAACGCAAGTGTATCAATGGAAACGCCCATGCCTGTCACACAAGCCTTACCTACTCTTCCACAAGAGTCAGATACCATAGCAAATGAAGAAACTACTTGAGAAATAAAACCTAAATGTAAATTCTGTCCAACGGTACCCCGGTCAGCTTAATGGACACATGTTCCACTGTGATCAACACTAGGACACAGTGGGACATTTTTTCAGTGTAACATAAAAAATATTTCGATCAGACACGGAAAGCCCATGGCTGTGACACAAGCTCAGGATACACTTCCATAATTGCTAGATTTCTTCGAAAAAAAAGGTCCTTGCTAAATAGAAACCAAAATGTAAATCCTGTCCCACTATACCCCGTTCTCCTCTACGTATGGCCTGAGACAAGCTCCAGGTATGTACGAAAACAAAAGAATTCATGAATACATTTAATGAAACTTTGAATTAAATTTGAAGTTATGGTTTTGAAGGGAGATTAGACTTGCGCTTCGTAAACTGCTGAAATAAAACTTCTGGAGCGAATTGCAGTCGGGAAATAAGCAAATTCAAAATCATTGTTCTGAATATCTCAACCTAAAACTCTTTAGTAGTAAACCTTAGGTTAATTCTTGTTATGCATGCTTTGACGGACAGGACTATTCATCCACACTTGTCGAGATATTTTGTTGGCTCCTGCCTGATAAGGTTCCTATGATAATCGCATCCAAGTTGGAATGGGCAACTTTCAGAATGTTGTTAAAGGTGTCTTCATAGATGCACCGAACATTTTGCGGTAGAAGGAAGGTTGTAATATATATATATATATATATATATATATATATATATATATATATATATATATATATATATATATATATATATATATATATATATATGTATATATATATATATGTGTGTGTGTGTGTGTGTGTGTGTGTGTGTTTGTGTTTTAGTACGTTTTCCCAGACCCTTTACGTTTGCGTAAGTTGCCAATATATGTACATATATATATATATATATATATATATATATATATATATATATATATATATATATATATATATATATGTATATATATATATCTGTATATATATATATATATATCTGTAGTCACAGCAATATTTTTCTGGCACAATTATTTCCAGGAACGTACCCAGCACAGATGATATCTTGGGTATATTTTGTTCCTGATACTCTGGGTATGTTTGCCGTCAGACAATCTGTTGTATCTGATAGAGCTTGTCGTCAATGACTTTCCTTGTATGTGGTTATTGCCCTTTTGCGAACCCTGCTGGTTTAATGTATTCTTGGACAGGCATGAGCATCTTTACGAAAATATCTATGGTAAGATGCCGGCATTGATATTTCACATAAGTTCATTGGTGTCAACTTTATCTCACTTTTTCCTTGCAATAGCTAATTTTCTTCCAGTAATAACGAGACTAAACATGAAAGTAACATTTGTCTTGTGTGAGGAATTTTTATGGCAAAATCACGAAAAGGTTTGATAAAGATTTTACGTACTGCACACTATAGTTTTCATTCATCGACTTGGGACTTATGTATATATATATATATATATATATATATATATATATATATATATATATATATATATATATATATATGTATATATATATATATATATATATATATATATATATATACATATATATATATATATATATATATATACATATATATATATATATATTCCATGCAATTTAGTCAAAGCATTAGGGTTCTTAATCATATCATTACATCGGAATGTTGGCGATTTGATACGATGATCAATTTTAACATATATCAGTGATTAAACAGATTTGATGATATGGCTTGGTAAGTTTGAACATATGTCTAAATGTAATATATTTAATCAAAAATGCATTTGATGCTATGTTAAACTAAATTGTATCATATGTATGATCGAAGAGATGAAAAAGCACCTCGATTTAAACGTATGTTCAAATACATTTCACAATGTAATTATACCCAAGTAATACTATTTTCCAATAACATTTGGATGATATATTCAAATATTCCATGATATTCTCAAATATTTAATGGTATAGTCAAATATTTCATTATTGTATTTGTGTCTTTTTGCCCAGAACCACTTCCTAGTAGTCAATATCCTATTCCGCAGTTCGAACTCTTTACTCTCCATAAGCTAACCTGTCCCTGTCTAACCTGTATACATATGGAATTACTATTGTCTATATTGCACACGTTCCTCTCTAAAATTTTGACATAGGCTGTATCAGCCCAAATAAATTAAAGGGTCTTCAGCGGGTAACTACTCAACATGTTTCGGAGCCTTTTACCCGTACATGTCTCTCTGAGTAGCGGCTCCTTGTCTAAGCTAAATATTCAGCAAAGACAACCCACATAATAAAGAATGAATAAGAACGTGGCAAATGATGAATTAGCTAAATACGTGAAGTTTTGCTTATAAATGCAGAGCTTCGTTATGAGAGAAGAACCCCTGTCAAACGAACCATAATTACTAAATTTGTATAGTACAGGTTCAGATAAGAACAATTTGACTTACCCCTGAACCATATCATTTAAACAATTTGATATTATTACATATTTAGCATGTTAAAATACGGAATAAAACAACATATGGCATTCTATAACATACATCTATTTTGACCATAACTCGAATTGTTTATAATGAAGAGAAATAACTTTATAAAACTTCTTTCAATTAGCGTGCCTTCTCAAGGTCAAAGTCATTTATCCATTCAACGATTTCCCACCTATTAATGAGCATTGTTTGGCTCGATAAAGCCTACAAACAAAGGCGGTTGTCTGAAATGTTACGAACTTATATATTTAGATCATGATCTGGACCTACCTGGAAGGTCAAGGCCGTAGCAATTTCCTTTTTTGATATTGCGAACATGAAACCTCCAAGACCCCATCCACCCACAACATCGTTCTTTGACAATTCCCATAATGTAATTTTCAGAATTATGAATTGTAACCTTGACTTACTGTTTTAGGGCGACGACTCAATTGAGTATTCCCATCACTTACCTTTATGATCAGAAACCAGATCATGTCAAAAGTGTTAGGCGTACGTATATTAATCTTTCCTCGTAAATAAAAGTGTACAACTTAAATCCTTGTGTGAATTTCAGTTCAAAACATTTGAAGCTAAGAACCTTATTCAAGATTTTATCAACAGATTATTTGTTTACTTTATTACCAGATAGTAGCAGTAATAATAATAATAACAACAACAACAACAACAACAACAATAATAATAATAATAATAATAATAATAATAATAATAATAATAATAATAATAATTATTATTATTATTATTATTATTATTATTATTATTATTATTATTATTATTATTATTATTATAACAAGAACATTAACTACAGATATGCATGCACTGGGGACATTGGTGGAACAGGGTTATTTCAAGATGCGTCTAAGTAATGCAAACATTGTGCATGTTACAAGTCCAAATCTGTGTGGCCGGTCTTATTCTACGTTCAACCTAAAGCCAAATGTGAATCAGTAAACGACCCAGCATTTACAATTTGTTTTGTACAAACATGTAAAACCATCAGCATCATTAATTTATAGGCCCTGCACCAAAACTAAGATAAACCACTTATTTGGGAAAGAAACCAAATCCCTAGCAAGCGTTAGAACGTTAACATTATACATATAACAATGTAGAAAAGAATCTTTCTCGATTAAAGGTAGTCATTACGAGGTCAAATCTGAATTAAGGTTGACGCCAATGAGCTTCCGTAGTATTTCATGTGACATGTGATCAGTCATTTTAATGCAATGCTATGTGTGATTGAAAGGTGCATTGCATGTGAGGGTTTGATAATCCCTCGATGACAACAAGTCCCCTGTATGTGTGATGTGATTGGGATTTTTCACTTTGTCTAATAACCGCTGTACATCACCTCCCTCCGCCTTCTTACACGCACATAATCGGACGCATCATGGAATTTACTCCGTTCCATCGGTGCCCCCGTTGTAAAGGGGAAGTTTTTCTGATATTAATAAATATGATAATCCATATTATGATGGACTATATCTTACCTCTTCTGGACGGTACAATTGCTCCTATGGCACCAAGAGAAATTCCTACATCTGAAAAGTTTGCAAAACCACACAAAGCATATGTGGCCAGAGTTTCGGAACGAATCTGTTGCAAAACAACAAAGAATGTGTATCGTTATGTTTGTGGCATTGTACAAATCTAGCGCAACGAAAATGTTATAAATGTCCCGATAAAATAATATCGTTAGGTCTGAAAGGCTTTTCATTACAATAATTTCAAATGTGTCCATTGCAATTTCAAATGTGTCCATTGCCGGTAATGTGAATAAATGATTGTATCATACGTCATAGCTGTAGAACGATTACGTAAAAATTATAAGCGTCAGCACTAACGGGCGAATGGTAAAGTGTGTGATATCTTACTTGTATATTTCTCTTACTAAAACCTATTGTCCCAGCAACATAAAAACAAGAAAAAAAATACGGAGCATTACATCTTAATGTGTCGATGTTCATTCCTGGAACACTTATTTACATATTAGATTAGATGAAATGCAACGCAATACAATACAATACGATACAACACAATACTTACAGACACAGCTGGTGTACGACCCGCTTTTCTGTTTTGTATCAGTATTCCCAGTTCCCTGTACGCTATAATATCAGACAAGAAGAGTTTTGTGCCAATCAAACGACCGACCTCCAAGCTATCACTGATGTCCACACCAAATGCCAGAGGAATAGGGACGAATATATATGAGCAAACAGTCTGCCAAAGGTAAATGCAAATATGTTAAACATTCGGTTATTATATATGGCAGACACATTCGAACCGCAACCTCCAGAGAGCTCTTTATATGAAAATACTATGTTTCATCTGATGGCTCTGAGTTTATATTTCACATTGAGGGTTCAGTAGGATTTAAAGCCAAAATATACCCTACTCAGAACACTTTCTCATATGAAACGTCTTAAAAGTGAAAATATTTCGATGCAATGATCACGCGGATCAGATCAGTAGAACAGAGGTTACTGTAATTGGAACGATTCACATATATTGCTGTCTGGAGGCTGCCATCTTTGCAGTAAAATATCCCAGAATGCAGCAATGATGACATAACAACCACTTATGGCTGATTTCAAAATTTTGACATTTAACCTCTGTAAAATGTATTTGAAATAATAACATTATAATTGTAATAGTAGCGACCAATGCCACATACAATTAATAAAACTTTAAAGACTGTAATTTTAGTACATTGATACATTGATAATTTGCCTGTAAGGACCCTATGTCATCACTGTTGCCATGGCCAATATGGCTGATTGCAGTACTCAGCTAAAATGTATGAACATTGTATTTTGTTTGATTATAACTTACTGCTCTGATTTCAACCATGTTTACATCACAATATTCTTGTTTTCATAGGACTTCATATAAGTCTTATTTCTTGTCAGGTTTACTTTGGTTTTGCACCTCACGTATATATATATATATATATATATATATATATATATAGAGAGAGAGAGAGAGAGAGAGAGTAAATTACGGCAGACAGATGTGCCATTTTAAGAGGACTTTCACCAATATATTCCGTGTATCGTCGCCAAGATGAATAGCATGACTGAAAAATACAACGTCCTTGGTGACAGTTTGGAGCACCGTTCACTCCAGTCATACACATTTCCATTTTGTTTATTGTCTTCCTCTCTTCTACATTTTAAGTCCAAAAGGGATTTATATCAGGCTTTCCCTTCGCTTGAAATGTGTGTTTTAAACCAACGTTGAGTCTACATTAGTAAATCATTACAGCATTCACCCGGTATACAAACACCTCTTACAAAATGAAATATAAAGTAAAGCAAATCGCCTATGCATTGATTTAAATGTCAAAACATGTACATGAAGTGCACGAATTGGCAAAACCTCTTGTGTAATCAACAACACATGTATGTCCAAGTCGACGACTTTAATAATTTCCAGTAATAAGACTTGCATTTCAATATTATTATACTTACAGGCAAAGTTAACTTGGCTAGACCTACGCGATCTCCGAGCCAGGATAAGAGTGTATTGCCAAAATCTAAAATTGCCATGAAAGCTATTAGATTGACGACTATGGAGCCTACGATTTTCACACATTCTTGTGCTCCTCTTGAATACGCATCCAATATATTCTTTCCTTTCCTGACATAAAAGCATGAAAAAAAATCACATTTAACAGGTCCCTGCAAAAACTTGATATAGATATACATTATACAAATAAAATACAATTACAGGCCAGATTAAGTCATCGAATAGTAGTGAGACCTTCGCGTGTCAATACAGTAGTTGAAAATCATTCCGAGTCCATAACCGTCCAACTCTTGACACGTCTATCACCATGAACATCACCAGACATAACGACAAGAGTTGAACAGCCATCAAAGAATACATTATTCATTGAACACCTAAAGATGATAAGATGTCATATTGACAGAAATAATGACTGTCATGAAATTAGAAGTGGACAACAGTTTTGAACAATGTTAGAGGAGCTGCACCGAAAATCCGAGTAAACAAGAAATATCTATGTTCAACGGTTGATAAGGCAGTCCAGATAGACCAGCTATAACGCTCCATCAAAATGTTATACTCATCTCCCTTACGTTAGTATCAACTTCTCATAAACACGCGCTTTTTGCATTGGTCAGGAATAAAAAATAGACCAACTGTACAAATACACAAACAGATGGAAACCAGGTTTATTAACATTCAGTTGATATTATATATATATATGTATATATATATATATATATATATATATATATATATATATATATATATATATATATATATATATATATATATATATATATATATATATATACATAATATGTAGCATGAATTTTAAATGTGTGAGTATCAGACATTTAAAGCTAAATTGTTTTTCTTACCCGATTTGAACACACTTGAAATTCATTCAGTTAGAAAGCACTGCGCATACATTTATTGTGTAGTTTTTCGCTGATACAATAGAATCTCCACGTAAAACCACATGCGAAGATTCCACCGTAACTAACTTGGGACAGACTGAAAAGCTTTTGTCGGCGTTAATGATCACAGTGCGCAGAGGAATCATCCTTGCTTCTCTGGAAATATAAGCACTGGTACCTGATTGAAAAGTCCTTTCACGAGGGATGCGATCTGTATTCATTGTAATAGTTGATCACTAACACAGTATGCATACACTTACGGTTCTGGGAACTCGATTTTCGTGGCATTGCGCAGTTTAGATGTTGAGGTTTCAGGATATAGCACCTTAGCAATAAGTAGTGCCCCTGGTGCCGACATTACAGAGGCACAAATTAGATGATTAGCAGGTACCCCAAACGAGGTATATGCTCCAAAAAGACTTCCCGCGACAGTCGAAAACCCACTGGTCAAGACGCAGAATTTCGGACATCGTCATGTCTTCCAGAAGTGTTGCAATAGTAAGCGCAGATGTGTTCTACAAAATACATACACATAGCCATACATTAGAAAGGGCAAAATGAAAATTGTTAATGTTGCAATAAAATTACGTCATAGAATAGTGTGGTGCTCTCTGCATCTCCTGCTGAGTTGTGCCATTTCTAACATAGTCGTAAAATGAACGCCACATCTCCAATGCAATGAATTGTATGTGCATCTTTGTGTCATTATATGGACCAAAACGGTACATTACCCTGTTTTCTATGTTTTAAAATCCTACCAATGGGCCTTAAACATGTAGCTCGTTAATGATACATGTATATATATATATATATATATATATATATATATATATATATATATATATATATATATATATATATATATGTGTGTGTGTGTGTGTGTGCCTGTGTGTGTGTGTGTGTGTGTGTGCGTGTGTGTGTGTGTGTGTATGTGGGTATATGTATGATGTCAACATAGAAGTGGACGAATACCGATATCTATCAAATGCTAAACAATTGAAGGGAACTGGTATGTTCATAAATGAAAACTTGTCTGAACGCAAAGTCCAAATGATAAATGAGATGAGACGACAACTCAGAGAAGAGCGACACAAAAGGAACATTGCCTTCTGCGGTTTTGATAGACTTGTTGTCAAACCCCGAAGGCAAGCCGATTCATGGATCCCTTCTCAGCGTTTAATGAGCTTGGGTTATTACACATGTATAATGATCAATCTGTTCCCCGCACATTATCACGGAGAGTGGCTCTTTCCCAATTTGTAGGAAGAAAGTACAAAGACACTCTGTACAAATTGCTTGCATATTTTGCCATCTTACTTGCCATGTTTACTGTTTAACATTGAGCAGGGCTGAATTTGACATGAATATAGAACAATATATATGTGTAAACTATTTTTTTGATATTTTTCCATATAATCACGTTAACTATGATAATGGTTACTTTACATATCTCTGCGAACTGTGGTTCTCACAAGGTGAAGATGTTGAGAAACTTCATAACAGAGTTTAATCTTTATTTCAAACTAATCACGCAGAAAATGTCCTCTATTTAACCATGATCCGGTTTTCAATTTTTTCCGAAACCTTGACGACAAATGTCCCATCTCAGACAGTAAATTCATGTTACATTGAAGACACATCTGACAAAATGTTCAAAGAAAATTATGAATTATCATCATCTCTTAAATTGTTGCACTTGAATATTCAGAGTATACCATCGAACACGGAACATCACGATGCTTACTCCGATAATCTGTGTGCTGATTTTGAAATAATAGGCTTGGGCTAAACTTGGTTGACCCTCGACAATTCTGATTTATACAGCTTGGCAGGTTATTCGCAGTTCGGGCATAACATAGAAGCCGATACTATTTAATACGAAGAGAAACTTAAAAAAGCTAATTCCGAAAGCCCGTGTACCGTTTGAACACTATGAAGTCCGATATTCCGAGAGCAAAGTCCTTTTCCGTACCATTCACTGAAAAACTGCATTTTTCTAAATCGTAATAGCAAATTAATTTATAAAAGGAACCAATCATATTCATAAATTTTGAAATTTAGAAGAAAGTTTTAGGCATTATTAGCCTTTATAAAATCGTGTCATCAGCGGGAAACCAGCGCAAGACTTGTTTCGGAGCCATTAATAATATGAAATATCTCAGTGAAAATTTAAAAGTACCCCTGACTAATATCTTCAACTCTTTTAGGGTAGGTATAGTACCTGATGGCTCCTTTCACATAACCAGCAAAGCATTGAATTTTCTCACCTCCAGCTGACTGGAGAGGGCATGGCGGGGGTGGACACTTGTGGGCATAGGGTAATGCACGTTAAAAGTACCAATCTTCAAAGTAAATTTGAGGTCAATTAGAGTAACATTAACATTAATTGTAAAACATTTTGCTTAGCATTCCTGTCAATATCGGTAATGTACCATGTATTTTTAATTTAAAGATGTTAGGAACTATTTACTGGCAAAATTAACGAGACCCTCATACAGTATCTCTGTACTGACCACCACACAGGCATGGGTGTCAAATTGGTTTCTTACACCTGTGGGGTTAATTGCCAGAGTAGTTTGTGAAACCTTTAAACTGAGTACATTCCACAGCATATGGCTCTGTGGGAAATAACCATTAATACAAATGCGTTGTTTAAAGGGCAAAACGCCATTGTTTCAGTTATCGGAGACACTTCACTGATTAGGTAAGCTTTACTCCCCTAAAATAGTCTTAACCTATTGTTATAAGTTAAACATTCTATGAATAATTTAGAGGCTATTTTCCTTCCATACTTAAACTTATTCAGTTGAGATATCCATCTTATTTTACCATGAAAAACCTTGCTCTGTGGCAAGTGCCTATGTTAAAACTGTACAATCAAGTAGTCTGATTACCCCAGCAAAGGTACTTTCTATAGGCAATGGAGGTGAGAAAATCGCTGCGCACAGTAGTCTATCTGTGTGTGTGTGTGGGGGGAAGTCTTGAATTAAAGACTTCTAAAGTAACCTATCTATCATCCATATATGATCATATGATCCCTATACATTTACTAACTACAAACTGATATCCGTATTATCAGCCTCTTCTGCAATCAAGGAGAGACTGATGGACAGCATGCTCATTACTTTTCTAAACAAACATAAAAGTTTATATGTATTACAATTTGGATTTTGAAAGCAGCATTCAACTGAAATGGCTTTATCCCTGTTTGTTGATAAACATACCAATACAATATAGAAAAATGTAATTTTTCAATTTGTATTTTCTAAAATTTATCGACAGCCTTTGATACAATCAGTCATCAAATATTACTAAAAGTTGGAATACTGAGTACTATGGAATCCGTGGTAGACCACTCAATCGGTTAAAAATTTATCTTACGGAAAGACAACAGTGGGTGCAATTTGATGAGGCGGTATCTGAAAAGCACCGAATAAAGAGTGGAGTACAACAGGGTTCAATTCTTGGACCATTACTCTTTTATATTAACGACCTTCCACATGTATCAGGAACTATATACTGTATTTATTTGCTGATGACTCCAATATTATGTTTTCTCGTGAAAATATAAATACCCTCTATGATACTGTTAACACTGAAATGACAAAGGTAGCCAACTGGTTCAAAATAAACAAATTATCTTTAAAAATAAATAATAATAAACAAAATCATGTTTCACCAAACAAAACAAACAAGAAAATATCCACAGAAGGCTTACAAATAAAACTTGATGGAGTAAAATGAGAGAGAATGATGAATAACAAATTTTCAGGAGTAATAATTGCTGAGAAAAAGACCCGGAAAGATTATATAGCTTCTAAATTGGCTAAACTGATTGGAGTATTTGCAAAACATGGGCAGTGTCCACTCTGACACATATCAGAATGTATCACACGTAATGTATTACACGTGTGTATATCTTTACTGAATATGCAGTAACATGGTATGGGCCTCAAATTATGAAATAAATTTTCAAAGGTTAGAAATTTTACAAAAGAAAATTTTAAGAATGATTACATTTTCTGTTTCGAATTTACTTACTGTCCCTTTGCTTCAAAATATGAAATTATTGCAATTTGGACTTATTCATGATTGTCTAATAGGTATATTTAGTTACAAGTATAATATGGATATGTTCCCTGTAGTGTTTCAATGGTGGGTTACATTAACTTCCTCTGTTTATAGGTATACTACAAGATGATCTAATTCATGCCATTCCAGCTGCCTCAATAAATTCAAAATATCATTAAAACAGTTTGTACTGCGTAAACAATAAATATAATAATAGCCCTCTTTGTGCGGTATATCAATATTACATCCATTATGTTCTACGATGTCATTCTAAACAATTTAACTTGTGTTTTATTGTCCCCCATTGTACATGTTATACTAATAGTTGTCAAGTTCTTTCAGTTAATACATTTATGTAAAGAAGTAATTATCGTTGTAAACGATGTAATCTGTCTCATATTATATTCTATCAGATCAATTATTGCTCTTTTTACCACGTATACTAACTATTATCTGAGTATTAATGGGCCACATAAGCTCACCTGGGTTTCGCTCTTCGTCACATTAATGTGTATTCATATGTATATTTCATTTTGCCCTCGTTTGTGGCAATAAAACAAATACAAAATGCAGTAATGCACTCAGTACGCGTTAATGCCAAAGGTTATGATCAATATTATATTTTTACACACAAATTTGTCCTCCTTCTAGTTTTTAGAAGCTTCTAATGTATTGTCATTAACATGTGTAACTTACTGGTCCCAAAAAGACATTCGCTGCTGCAACAAAGGCTTCTGGAGGTCCTATTCCCATCACGAAACTCATCAGGCTTCCAAATTTACCAATCATCACTTGTAAAATGCCATAGTAGTACAATATTTCAACAATGGCCCCAAAAAATATAACGGTTGGCATAACCTGTAAGAGGAGTTGTCCGCAGTATCAAGTCAAAATGTTGGACACGTGGGTCAATATTAACGTCAAGGTGTTCAGTTCCGTAAGTGGGTATGAAAGGCGCCATTAAACACCACGCCTTTTATTATAAAGACTTTTTGGGGGTATCACATCAAGAAAAAAAAAAGTTACAAATTGACATAAATGCCTGAAATTACATATGCTCACACCATTGTGAGCGTACAATAGTGGTGCAATGTGTGTGCATGCATGGAAACTTCTGGATTCCTATGGTGTAATGCAGCAATAACACGTGCATGACTGGAAAATCATGTTCTCGTTTTATTTATAAAGACTTTTTTGGGTATCATATCAAGAAAATAGAGGGTTACAAATTTACTGGGTGTGTGATCTATATTTATAAGAAAGTATGCAGATATAGGTCAGCTAAAACGAAGAAAACTTGAACACTATTAAATTTGATAACTGTCTTTGGTTTAATTCTGAAAACTGTATTTGTGGCATAATCTCCGTGTCAATAAAAAATTAAGCCTACTGCTTCCCGAAATTATTTCTGTCTTTGAGGAATCAGATTGGAAACTTACGACCATTATGAATTCATGATGCAGGTAAGTGGGGTCGTCCCCACTCTCCGGCCCAAAGACCATCTTTGCACCTCGCAGTGAGTAACTTAGAAGAGCCGTAAACTGGTCACCTAACCAGGCTACTGATTTGTATCCGATGTCTGTGCGAAGAGTGAGCAATCCAAACAAGAACTGTACGATTATACCAGAAGCAATCGTTTTCCATGGAATCTGAATAACAAATAGCATCACATATATGCAGCAGAAAATGTTAGACTATGTTAAATATTCAGGGCAGATAACGTGTGCTTCAAAAGGAAATTGTCTTAATACTTATCCTGAATTGAGCCTCCACCATGCTTGAATGCGATCAATTTGCCACTTCCTAAAATTGTAGTTGCAAAAGGCCAAGGTCCACTACACGAATACGTTTCGCTGAAATCTTAACGATACATTGAATCTAGGCCTAAGTCATTTAAAAATAAATTAAATGGCATAGGCCTCGAAGCCTATGGGTTCAATAAATCCCCCGTCCCAACGATAAAAAAAAAAAACAAGGCGCATAAAACAGTTGTGAAACAGCCAGTGAATGGAAGGGCTCAGGCTACAGTCGTGGCAACATAGACAACCCACAAGGAGATATGAGACCCACCCCTACCCACTTACCCCCCACCCCCGCAACATTTTTCGTTGAAAAATCTTCGTCGACTGCAAGTGTGGTTTTGTCATAGATGAGATTGTTGTCATATGCATTAAAGGAAACCCGTTTTGTATGTATGTATGTATGTATGTATGTATGTATGTATATATATATATATATATATATATATATATATATATATATATATATATATGTGTGTGTGTGTGTGTGTGTGTGTGTGTATAGGCAATAGGCAGAATTATAATTTTAGGTGCAAACCATCTTATGGTCATTAACAAAACCAGCAGTGGCAATGAATAATGCAAGAAATAGCCTGCATGTAACACCATTTGAGATCATGAATTTGTCTCAAATACAGTGAAAGACTAACGAGATAATTGCAGCTTCCGTGTACTTCTTGTACTTAGACCAGTCAGGGTTAGAATTTAACTTTTTTTTTACCAACATTCCTACCGGGCATGTTGGAGATGAACCCAACATGCCCAACCCATGCACAACATGCACAACTTTATATGTCCAGGTTCAACTGAAGTGCTTCTTTTTCTTTCTTCATCATGCATTACCCCTTGAATGAGACAAATACATATTTGGAATGTTACATGCTTTATAAAATGTATAATTGGCCAAAACGTGCACAGCACCAAAGTTTTTTTTCCTTCTGTTTTTTTTTTTTTTGAATTACAGGAAGTCCTTGCACAGCACCTTTCACTACTTCACTTATTAAAATCTGCAGACAAGGAAACACAGGAAGGTATTGACTAGCACCTTATACTTCTTAACTTATCAAAATACCAAGACATAGATTTCCAGGAAGGTATTGACCTGCACCTTCACGACTGAAATGTTTAAAAAGCACGTCAGCACAAAAATCAAAGGTAGTACTACGAAATTACCAATAAAATATGTAAACCATTCTAGATCTACATTAAAAATACTTGGTTCTAATATTTGAAAAAATAGCACCTAAGCAAAACACAGCTTAAAAAAAAAAACTTGGCTCCAATACTTGGAAAAAATTTCACCATCTAAATTAGCATGTATCACACAAACAAACTGCACCGAAACGTTTATAGTCAAGAATAAGTGTCTCTTGAACCACAAAGATTGAGTTTATTGCAGCAGTAAATAGTCGATAAACGCACTTGATCGTAGTCACTGACAAACTGTCAACATAATAAACACAAGCAACAGCGGTAATTACACCTGAGTCATGTTTACCTGCGCCCGGCGTATTTTATATTCCCTTTCAGTGAAAAAAAAAAAGGACCCTCTGGTCTATTGTATGCAAAGACTGATAGTATGTTATCATTCTGACAAATTTACAGCGTTAAATTTTGTTTCTTGCGTTAATAAATTGTCCGTAATCGTCACTTGTGCTCTTACAAATGTCGCCCATCTTTCAAGCCAGACGTCACAACACGAGGTAGCGAGAACTCCCGAACGGAACATCGGTAGAAAAGGGACGCATTTGATTGGATGGCGAACACCATGTGATCCATTCCGACCCCTGACTGACGTAGAATATTCCGGAAATGGTCTTTGGTAGTTTCAGACTAAATTAATGAAATATCAGTTTGAAACAGAATCAGTTTAGGAGAGGTCCCCCCCCCCCAACTACTTTTGTTTCAGCCAACGGGAGAGCTTGTTCTTAAAATAGACAGGGTTCTAAGCATTCTAACGGTGTAAACAGCATGGCGGGTAGAAGAAAAATGATCGAAACCATGACGATGATATCACCCTATTTTTGCGCAGCTTTGCAAAGTTACATCATTCAAATTGTCACAAACAATGGCCCGATCATTGATTTAAATAATTTTAGAAGGGAAATATTCATTTTTAACGCAAATTCGAAATAGCCTTTGGCAAGAACTGACGTTTCTCTACAATAAAATGTGCGTGCTTGCATGTAAATAAACAACATCGGAAATTTGAGACAGGCTTGACTCAACCGCTTTAAAAGGTCGAGTCTACTCGATACTTGCCTCCAAAGCAGACCCAAGCGGCGTATTTTGTCTACTCCGCTGACACAAAACGTGGGCTGCTTTGCGGGCAAACTGGATACTGGTGGCAATACGCAATGGCGCGCTGTGCGAATGCACTTGAAACTGGCGTGCTGAGAGTTAAAATCAAGAACAAACATTTCTTGATCACCATAATTTCGTCACAAATATGTATCACATAATTAAACGGCACCATCACACAGTTATTTCTCTGGAACCTTGAAAGTCAAGAACAAGTGTCTCTTGAACCACAAACATGTATCCCATAGGCCTAAACAAACTGCACCATATCACATATCTACTATTACAGTTGGAGGGGGCAGGGGCAAATATTAACATGCCCAGTCGGGAATCTTTGTCTTTATCTCAACGTGCCCGGCACAATCTCAGGGTGTCTCGGGACGTCGGACACCCGCTAAATTCGAGCCCTGCCAGTTGTTAACCCTTTTCGCCCAGGAAAGTTATCTACGTGTGGTATGGTTCTCCTCAAATGTCTCATTGAACCGTTTTCTGTAAACCAGATACATTGGACAGAACACTGAAGCAGACTACATTTCATGCTCAGGTGATTTTGGCAGCTTTTAGCAGATAAAGGTTAAACTTACCTTTGATTTGTCCTTGGAACCAATAAATCCCAGGAACAGAAATACAACAATACCAACTACAGAGACAAGCCGCTTGGGATTCTTCAGTGAATCCAGAATTATGAAGGTAGTCAGACCGAGTGGTATTCCTAAGTAGCATATCCTTCAAGTAAAGGCAGAGATACTTTCAGCTGACACAGCATACAAATGTTGATATATGATAAACTTAAGTTATATTACATAAATTACATACCGAATTGGACGTTTTAGTAAGTAGATTGAGAACTTGGGTTAATAAATAGGAGGTCCACAGCTCGCTGTTGTATAGAAAAATGTCTTCTATGTAACTGTTGAAAAGACGTGTTTTTCTTTCTTTCTTTCGTTCGTTCTTTCTTTCTTTCTTTCTTTCTTTCTTTCTTTCTTTCTTTCTTTCTTTCTTTCTTTCTTTCCTTCCTTCCTTCCTTCCTTCCTTCCTTCCTTCCTTCCTTCCTTCCTTCCTTCCTTCCTTCCTTCTTTCTTTCTTTCTTTCTTTCTTTCTTTCTTTCTTTCTTTCTTTCTTTCTTTCTTTCTTTCTAGGGATACCTTCTTGCTTTCCAGGATGCATTTTAGGTCAGATATAGTTAGGATCTTTCTTCTTTAAATATCTTGTTCTGTATGCGGTAGGCTACCCAGGTATTTCTTCCAGTCATAAGTTCCATTTCTTTCTGTTACAATGTTTTTTGTTTTGGTATTGTTTACCTGAACGTTTTGCTGTCCTAATGCTTTTGGTCCTTCAGTTCTTATTTCTTCTACAATTTTGTGCTGTTTGTGATCCAGCTGACACCGTCTGCATAGTGTTTGGACCATGACCAAAAATAGCAGACGTCTTTCAAAGAAAACTACTGAGACAGGGACTCAACATCAGATGGCCAGAAAAAACAAAAATCATCGACCTATATAAAACTACAAAACACTAAAGAATGGGGTAAAAAGAATAAAAGAAAGTAAAGTCAAGTGGTATGGACATTTATTAAGACTTTCCGACAAAAAACACACCAAACAAGCCTCAAAGAAGCAGAATAACACACAACAAAACCAAAAGGTGAGCGGAAATTACCTTGAGAGAGAGAGAGAGAGAGAGAGAGAGAGAGAGAGAGAGAGAGAGAGAGAGAGAGAGAGAGAGAGAGAGAGAGAGAGAGAGAGAGAGAGAGAGAGAGAGAGGAGAGAGAGAGAGCACTTCAAGTCCGCATTGGACACAGTGTGGCGTCAAGCTCTATTATATAAACTCCTCATTAGAGATGTTGGAGGATCTGTACTCGGTCTCCTAACTTCAATGTATTAAAAAGTAAAATACTGACCAAATTATTTCGATCTCTGATCTATCCCATCATATCTTACGGCATTAAAACTAAGCATGGAGTCACTGAATCTTTCCTATCTAATATTGGGATGAAACAAGGATGTGTCCTTAGCCCTGTATTGTTTAACTCATTCTTATCAGACCTGCCAGATATTTTCGATGCTACTTGTGATCCTGTTTCTCTTCATGATCTTAACTTAAATGGCCTTTTATATGCAGATGATCTCGTGTTGCTGTCTGAATCAGCAAATGGGCTTCAACAATCTTTAAACAGGTTAAATGATTATTGCAATACCTGGCGACTGACCATTAATACCTCGAAGACTAAAATACTCATATTCAATAAGGGGGGTAGAAGAATTCCCAAAAATATATTCAACTGTGGTGATAACATATTAGACATTACACAAAAATACCGCTATTGGGTATAGAATTCTGTGCTTCAGGGGTATTCACGTATGCTATTAATGAATTGAGAAATCAAGCTAACAAAGCTATGTTCAAACTAAGACAGTTTCCAATTAATAATAAGATTAAGCTTGCAACCAAATCATTTCGATCTCTGATCTATCCCATCATATCTTATGGTAGCGAAGTTTGGAGTATCTTCTTATTAAAGGGTCTAAATGCAAACAACTTTGCTCAGATCTATGACAGAGCTTTACCAGAGAATATACATAACACATTTTGTAGATATTTATTGGGTCTTCACAGGAAAGCGACTAATGCTGCAGTCAAAACTGAATTGGGAAGTTTTCCCACATTAATTGGTACGCTATGTAGCACCGTTAAGTAGTGGTTGCATTTACAGAACAGTGACCCTGATTCTCTAAGGTTTACTTGAAAATTATGAGTTGTGTAGAAATGAGAAAATTTGTTGGATCAAGTATGTAAGAGATCTGTTAAATAACGCTGGCTTCCAAGAAACCTGGACAAATGTGGGTGGGTCAGCACCTCACGTTGTTGTTAAGAATTTGAAAATGCATTTACATAATCTGTAAAAGTTAAACTGATGTGAAGAGATTAATAGAAATGATAACGGCTCAAAAAAGTTACGTACTTACTATACTTTCAAGAATGATCATAAAATGGAGAATTATCTGAAAACTAATATACCGGTGAGCAAAAGACAGAATTTTAGTAAGTTGAGAGTTAGTGATCACACCCTTGAGATAGAACTTGGGAGATACACCAGACCCAAAACACCTTTAGAGCGTAAGAAGTGCAAAATTTGTCAAACAGATTCAGTTGAAGATGAGAAACATTTTATTTTAGATTGTAAATATTATGAGGACTTGAGAAATCAGCTTTTCAAAGAATTATGAGAATATGACATTCGGTTCAAGGAGCTGAGCAGCTCAAGTAAATTTATTTATATCATGACAATGGGAAATGATGATAAATCTGTATGCCTCCCAGTACTTGATTTTGTAAATGGTGCTTTTGAGAAACGTCGTGAACATATAGGTCACCAATACACTCTCAGACTGTAATACTTACAAGCTGTATGTTTAACCGGAGCACCCATTATTGCAGTTACTTTAGTTTATTATGATCATATATGTAGTGACTTGTTTGGAGTCACATTGTCATTTTCATGGATAGTGTGTGTCATGTGCAAATGTGTCTTAATAGTATTGTGTTCTGTATGTAACTGGACCATACTATGCTGTATGTATAGTGTACGCCAATAAAGTTCATTCATGCATTCGTTGTTTAATAAGACTGCACATTCAAACGGAAGTATAACACATCTTACCAACGGATATATATCCAATATTTTGTAACGCGGTCCTCCACCTGAGCGTGGTAAAAGCTGAGTAAGCCCGGTCCCGTGATAAGTAATAACACACGGTACAAGCCGAGTGCTCCAGCAAATGCTGTTAAAAGCAACAGTGTAACGTTGTTGGCTATGCTGTAGTACATAGCGTAAGAAAAGTACAGCGCGTAACAGCAAAGTATGACACTCAAGAACAACCTGTAAATGGTTTGCCTGTGTGATCCATAGAAACGTGAAAGGCGTCTCTGTAGATTTTCCACCTTTTGCGAGCACCATAGGCAGCATTGATCACGTTGCTCTTTCCGAACATTTACCGTTTTGGTCTCCGAGTCTCGCAGTGCCTGGTTCCATGGTACATTTTCTTCTAACTGTGAAAACAGTTCCGGTATGGTTGCCACTGAAATGAACTCCAAGTTTTCCATGACCATGGACGGTCGCCGTGCGCGTAAAGGACGGTGTGTGCTCCACTCCCGTGTTGTCATTGTCTCTGTCAGCAAGATTTGAGAACAATTTATCTGATATTCTGACCCAGTTGTTGGTATTTTAAAGCTTACTCGTACTTCTGGCCATCATCCAGAACATTAATTCCATCAGATTTGTGTGCAGCATGATTTGTTATTATCGCAGACTTCATGTTGCTTCTGTTATGATAAAGCACGTAGGGCCATGAGCGTGTATCGATGGTACGTTCATGGCAGATAGAACTTGAATGCACATGACTGCTACGGTTGAGGATGCCAACGCAAATCCACCCAGATTTGGCTCAGGTGCGGTATGTAAACATTACCCACGTGATTCCCTCATATCCATGTGCTGTCTAAGGCCCGGGGTCTAAGGATACTCACCCCACGTACACGCTATGGAAAGGGGTAACACAATCACGGCCATTCTGGGTGATCAAGCCTTGCAATATCTCTCTTTGTGCAAGGGCGGCAGAATGTGAACGAATATCGAACAAAATTATTCATGATCTGTCCTACAAATGACAATTGAATTTTTCTGTTGGATGTCACACAAACTGTCTCTTCACACTACTTTTATTGTTGGCTTATAATGCTTTGAGTATAACCCGAAATCTTTAAAGGCAAAACCAAAAGTAAACATGTGATGTCTACATTTCATGATAACCATGTAATGATAGGAATACTGGAAATGAAATGAAAATCCTTAAACCTAAATGCTGAACTTTTGACCATTCTCGGCCTAACACACAACAACAAATAAGAACCGAAGTCCATGCAGCCATATTTACGAACAACAAAAGTTCACGTTCCTCGTGGATAGCTGACCTAAATCTATGCAAGTAACGCTCCCCTGAGCCCTTCTCTGCATTGAATGCATGGGTAGCTAATGGTGTGACAGACTCTCTTTGGTGACACACAAAGAAAGTATGACTTTTAAAGATAGTTGAATCGAATGTTTTTTGTTAAAGACGTGTAATCAACTCACTTGTTTGAAGGTTACGTTTTGTTTCGATATGTCTGTTGGCTTAATACTTGATTTTTGTAACGTAGAGTTTAACGTGACTCTATATCGAATAAAGTGGTATTTACTGTTCGCAGACGATACGACTGAATACAACTACTATTATCATTACGAGACATTACTTAAGGTACGAGAGTAATCCAAGGATTAGATGAAGTATGCAGGAATGAATATTTCTCGGAAATAAGGGCGTAAGTTAACTAGGGTTACCGTATATTTTTCCTTTAACCATTTCCTCCTCAGCTTCAGACTAAGCCTGTGGCTATCTCTTGCGATGGTAGGACGCATCGGGCCAAGCCGGCACCAACGAAAGCTGTTGACCTGGGGTATGCCATCACCATAGGTCTTGTCTACAAATCTCTACCGAAAATCTTTCCTATGTGCATCAATTTTAAGTAAAAACATTGAAAATGACGACAATTTACATCCGCGCGCTTTGGGCAATTTGAGGTGAAAGAGTTAAAAGCAACAACCGATGTTACATTCTTTCACTGCCAATCACTACAAAGGTTGTGCGCATCTGAAGTATACTATTGATTCCAGATTCAAATATACAATGCAAAGACAGAGAGAAAAAAGTTCAGACCAGCAGCTTGCCTCGGTTACACCCAAAGTGCCAATGGAAAAGGTCTTGACCAAGTCCAAAGCACAGCATCCAAAAAAAAAAAAAAACCAACAACCCCCCCCACCCCACCCCCCCCAAAAAAACAAAACAAAACAAAACAAACAAACAAACAACAACAACAACAACAACAACCCCACCCCCCGAATAACCACAGTATATTGTTTAAAGTTTGATTACGACAGCGCATGTACATGTATGAGAATCCCTTCGCACGTGTTGATACACCAGTGCTGAGGAATTTGATTTTCGATAACTCTTGAACCGATCAGTATACCTGCCTTTTTACTGGGACATTGTTAAAGATGACGGGCATATTACACAATGCTATGTAAGTTTCTGATCACAAACATTTAGGCTTAACAATTCGCAGTGATCTGTCCTGGTCCAACCATATAAAAAATCTAACTACTAAGGGGATGAAAATGGTAAATATTCTTAAATATCTGCAGCTTCGTCTTAATAGGAAATACTTGGAGATTCTTTATCTTTCATTTATCAGACCTCTCTTGGAATATGGATCAGTGGTATGGGACAACTGCACGTTGCAGGAGTCTTAACAACTTGAAAACGTCCAATTGGCAGCAGCCAGAGTTATTAGCCACTAAGTCTTGTAGGACTAGTCTTGGTTTAATTTATGAAGAAACAGGCTTTGAAACATTATCTCGGCGCCGTGAAAAAAGCA